>CM044438.1:63203915-63231628 GCA_024363595.1 Xenopus borealis
TGCTCTCAATAGGTGATATGAAAAAGTGACAAGTCTCTGTTGATTTTAATGCCCCCATACCGAGCAAATTCTATCAAGCAAACATAAAACAGTGCATTACATGTTGTTTCTCCCATTTATTTTTTTTTTAATTCCATCAACCCTATTTTTACATATTTCCTCTCTTTCTGACCTTACTACTTCTTGCCCATGTTGTTTCTGCCATTACTTTTTATCTTAAGAGAATAAGAGAATTGTATTTTATTTAAAGGAATACAATAAGTTCTGTATAAGTTAACCCTAAGTTATAGTTCTTGGGCTTTCAGATAAGGAGCTTTACAATAACAGAGAACTTATCTGTGGACTGGTAATTTGTTTAAGATGCTCCTATGCAACCAGTGATTTAGCAAAACCTGAAAATGCTAAAGTGAATGTGGTATTATTTCAATGCATAATAGTAGACACAATTAATATAACATACTGTTTAAAATAAGCAATTGGCAAAATGTATTGAAGCTAACCATATTCATTGATCTCATGTTGAAAGGGGGTTTTAGGCTAACATTGGATTTGGAGCAATAACAAGTGCTGTGAAAAGTTAAAATTAATTTTGGCTGACTCAGATAATCAGTTATAAGACTGGAGCTTGCTAGCCCATGGCATTACTTGTAAATTGATCTTATTACTTTTGTCAATTTTTGATAGAATCCAATACATATATAAATTTTAATACGGTTCAAACCAAGCAGTAATTTATACAGTAAGAATTGAATTATAGTTTGCAGTAAACATATTGATTTTGGGGGAATAGATATAAACTTTTAAGGATGTTAACAAGATGGCATATCTCATGTTATAAAACAGCAAAGCTCTTAGTCCAAGCTACTTGTTTATGTTGTAGTCTTAAAGTGTTTCTTAAACATTTGGAATACATGAACTTAGTTTGCTCACATTAATTCCTGAGGTTTGTATTGGAGTCTACATTAGAACCATTGCTCTAGTCTATTCAAGATAATTATACAAGATATAAGAAGGCTGAGCCTCACTCAGGAATGTTTGCAACCCTCCTGTATAAAATTAGCAAGGATTGTTATCTTTAATCTGTCATTTTGTTGGTGTAGGGGGTGAAGCACAGAGTGAAAGTAATTCAAGTGACGCGTGCCCAGTGGATTTGCATGTACATTATATATTGTGTTGTAGCATGTGCTACATTGGGGTCCACAACTTTTTTTACCCATGAATAACGTTCAGATGTAAAAAGTGTTGGGGAGCAATGTAACCATGAACAATGTTCATGGTTGATGCAAAATAAGTGGTCTCGGCTACAACACTTCCCAGCCATTCTCCTTAATTTCATTGCTGAAGCTCCATGACACCCTCCAGCAAGAAGCTCTCTATATTAGCATCCTTGTGGGACAGTTGCCACCTCTGTGGTGAAAATTAGTGCTGTAATTCGTCATTTTGTAGCCCTATATGGACCATCAGTCTGCAAGAGGCTCTGTTTGGCAATACATCTGGTTTTATACACCCAAAACTTGCTGTGAAGCCAGGAAATAAAAATAAGCACCATCCTTGAGGCCACTGGGAGCAACATCCTAGGCAATGTTTCAAATCCAATGTTGCCCCAAAAAACCCCAAATACTGGGGAAGCCATTAGATAGTAATATTGCCTCAATTGTATTAGTAATCTATACAGAGAGCCCTAAAGTTCTGTGCTTGCAGGTGAATGTTTAAAGCTTTAAGGCAGGGATGTCCAACCTGCGGCCCAGGATGGATATGCATACGGCCCAGCTTGAAACCTTTGGTTCCCAAGGAAATGTCACGTTGTAAAGGATATAAGAGTAGGCAGTAGGGGGGACACTGCCCATTGCCCAGTTAGTAGTACTAATAATATAATAAGTCTATTTAATATCCAGGTGGCCAAGGGAAGCCAAAACGTTGGACATCCCTGCTTTAAGGTATATGTCTTAAAATGGCAGAACTGAAGCATTATCCAGAATATGTAATGCATTTATTCAGATATGCTTATGTAGAATAACCTGTACTGTCAGGTTATATATTGATAAAAAGTAAACAATACCAATGTAAAAAAATTATATATTAAAATGTGTATAGCCCACTCCAAACCTCGTTGTGCCTGAAGTCCAAAAACAGTTATGTCTTTTACATTTATGGAGTCCCCTACTTTGCTTCAAGGCTCCCAAAGCAGGTCTCGATGCGGATAAGTTGATGGTATGGAGTCAAAGATATAAATGATGACAAGGTAATTCAAAAGAACAAAGGAATAGTAGAGTGAAAAAACAAAAATAGAATATAGTGTAGTATTTTTCACTTCTATAGTGTATATCACCCAGTAGTCATAACAAAATCTTGTCTCCAGCTAGACACTCTATGTATTAGCATCCTTGTTCTGCTGCTACCGCTGTGGTGAAAATAAGTGCTATGACTAGCCATTTGGTAGCCCTATGTGGATTGCAGTTTGGCAGGACAACTGTATTTATATACCCAAACTTGCCTCTAAGCCAGGAATTTAACAATAAGCACCTTCCTTGAGGCCGCTAGGAGCAACATGGGGTGCCACATGGATGCTGATACAAGGACTTTATAGCTGGAGGTTGCCAAGGAGCTGCAGCAACAATATTGAGGAGAGCATCTGGGAAGTGTGCTACCTGAAAGCATGATCTTTTATAGCAACAGATATGGTTTGTTATTAAAAGTTTGAAAACAATTTTGCACGTTTATGTACTTTCACCCTCTTGTCTGCAAATTCTAATGAAGAGGCGAGAGTTGAAACAGTTGGTGAAAACAGAAAGGTTCACATACTGAATGCAAAAGAAATTATTTCTGTCTGTGAGTAGATTCACATTGGGAGAGAGCACATTATGCGATACACTGTTATAAGAATGGTGTTGTGGAACTAACACTCTCTACTTAAGGAAAAGGCAGAACACTGAACAATCATGTTGTGATCAGCTAATGCTTCCCTTCAGCTGTGTGAATCGCTTTGCAATGTAGCTAGTCTTTTTAAGCTTTCCAATATTAGGAACATCAAATCAGACTGACTGGATTGTTGCCCTGGCAAAAAGGTATATGTCACGTCATACAAAATAAATATGCATCATGCTCGTTATTTAAAAAAACATTTACATTTTTCTTATAGAATTCAGAGAATTAACCAGTTAGTAGATTGCCAGATCATGTATGTTTGTTATGCAGTGCAGGTGCTAATGTTTACCATTTGAGAGAACATATCATTAAACAAATGTATTGCAATAGGCTTTTTTAGTAGAGCAGGGCTTATTTAATTCTGCAGTTTATTGTTTTTTTGGGAACTACATTATAGTATTTTGGTGGTTTCCTGTCTCTGATGGATAGACTGTCTAGCTCCCAGTTATTTTTCCTCATAATTTAATAATAATACTGTTGTCTAAACAGGAGTGCTTCTTTTATATTTATTTATTATTTGCTCTCTTTAATCTTCCCCACCTTTCAGGTTACTGACAAATGAACTGAACAGGCACCCTTAGTCCCTCACAGTCCTTACAGCTCACAAACATAAAAATAGTTATTCAAAAAATCAGCAGGAAGAACATGTTCTATTAAAATGAAAATGTGTTTGGTAGACCTGCTGAATATACTTTATAAATAGAAAGATAGCAGTACTAGGGCTAAGTGTTTGGCATCCAAGCAAAATCTGCCTGCACCCAGCCCCTACTTATTATTATTAATAATAATAATTTGTTTTCTTACGTCAATGTTCATCAACCTGATGATTTGTTTGCGGAGTGAAAGTGGGTAAATTTAGACATGAAACTACAGAACTTTAATTTATCTGTAATTTATCTACTGCATGCGTCTACAATTTTATAACTAGACTTATGCAGAATATGTTTCTATTCAACTAGAAAAGGAGTCTATGGGGATCACAACAAGAGAATACCCCACTCATATTCAACCCCCCCCCCCGCCTGCCCTTTATAATTACGGCACTGCTAAATACTGACAGAGCTGTATTCTTGCAGTTCTCTTGCTCCAATATTCAACCCAGAAACCTGAGCCAATTCAAAGAGTGGAAGACAGGGAGCAAAGTACAAAATAATTGGTGCATTACAGTATGTCTTGGACTTTGCAACCAGCCTTCCACTTGGAAAGGAAGCCTTTATTTAACAGGTATGGGACCTGTAATTCAGAATGCTCAGGACCTGGCGTTTGGATCTCTATACCTGAAGTCTTCTAAAAATCATGCACATATTGAATAAACCCAGAAGTATAGTAGTATTTTTGTCTTCAATAAGGATTGTTTATATATTAGTTTGGATCAAGCACAAGGTGTTGTTTTTGTGTGTTTGTGTTAGTGGGGGCAGGATGATAGATTCCTTTTAAAGTAATCTCTGCTTGAACATAGTTTTTCTTTTCCAATATTCCTATCTCTATAATGCAGGTACCTACCCCAAGGGAATCAAGAAGTGAAATGTACTAAATTGCTATGAATTAATCTACATACTCATAGAGTAAAACCAATTATGCAGTTTGTGTTTGGTAATTGGGTACTGATTAACCAAAGCATTTTACTTATGTTGCATTTTGGATACCAAACAAACACTACAGATAAGTTTAGCAAGATTTCAATAAACTGTATGTCACCTATATTAGTTGCTACTGGCTTCTTATATAAAGACAATGTCATCCTAGGCAATGCTAAAACTCCAAACTAAGACATTACTACAAAGAAACAATTAAAGAAAAAGACACTGTCGCCATTTAAAGGAACAGTAACACCAGAAACTGAAAGTGTTAAAAGTAATTAAAATACTGTATAATGTACTGCTGCATTGCAATGGTAAAAGTTGTCAGTTTTCTTCAGAAAGACTAATATAGTTAAACAAGATGCTATGTAACCAATGGGGGCAGCTACAGTATTTAAACTGGAAAAAAGGAGAAAAGGCACAGGTTATATAGCACATCTTATGTGATATGTAACCTGTGCATTTTCTCCTTTTTTTCCAGCTTGAATGACTGTCCCATGGCTATACAACAGTTAATTTATATAAACTATAGTAGAGTTTCTGAAGCAAAGACTATGCTTTTACAAGTGTAGGACAGTAGTACATTATATTTTTTATTACTTTGCTACACTTTAATTTTTTAGTGTTACTGTTCCTTTAAATGGCATGTAAAGTCTATTTCACTGGGTATGCCAAGTTTATCTTTGGGGCAGTTATGTGAAAATTGTACCAGTTTATGGAAAAACTACAAACTCCTTTGCAGATTGTGACCTGGCTAGAATAGAACACAGGACCATATAACTGAAAGGCAGCAGTGCTGTTCAAGCTATCATATATAATAGTCTTATGCCTATATGTAATATAAGGCACTAAGTTTGCCCAGGGGCAGTAACACATGGCAACCAATAAGATGCTTGCATTTAAACAGGTGACTAGTGAATGCTACCTGCTGATTGGTTGCTATAGGTTACTGCCCTTGGGCAAACTTAGTGCCTTTTATTACATAACCCCATTAATGTCATGGTCGGCACCCAACACCAGAACCAGTACCAAGCACCCTGGTCTAGGCTCATGCTTCACCAGTTAAGTGACCGCCTTTGGCTTCGGGTGGAGCCCTCAGCTACTCAGATACCACATGGACTTTAACGAGAGGTGCAAGGGAAAGGTTCTAAATAGGCAAAGGGGCACGACTGTTGTTAGAGTCAGTAAGGCCAAAGGTCGTGGTACAGGCAGGAATAGGCAGATTCATAGTCAGGCTGGATTAAGGCAGGCAGATAGCTAGGGTCGTCAGGCAGGCAAAGGGTCAAACCGGGTGATCAATCAGATGGGGTGAGGCAGAATCAAGGTCAAACAACAGGCAAGGGTCAAACCAGAACATCAATCAGGAGGGCGAGCAAAATCAAGGTCAGTTTCAGGCAAGGGTCAGGTTCCAGAGATCAGAATAGTCAAATATAGGCAGGGTCAAACACAGAAGAAGAGATCAAAACAGAAGCTGAACAGCAAGTACTAGGCACCAGGGGAAAACCTATCATGGGCAATGACACTGTACAAAATGCCCTTTTAAATATGTTTAAATTTCGCACCACTGAGCACTGACGTCATCACATCAGCGCGCATGCGCCTATATATTCTTGAAGTGCTCGCTGCGTGCACTCTAGGAAGCAGCCAGCAAGGAGGAGCAGCGCGGCGGCTTCCCCGCTGCACCACTGACCACCAGGGTAGGATTTATTTACACTTTGGGCAGATTTGGCTTAAAAATAAGTCCCTACAGATGCTACATGATTTAACATGCAACCCTCTCATTACCCATAATTTACCATCTAGGAAAATGCCATGTTTGTACGCAACCAAATAAATATGGCAAATAAAGGATACATTTCCTTCACCCATTTAATGTACCATTCATAACAATATTTGCACAGCATGAAACAAAAATATTATTTGTATGCAGTATTGCATATACATATATAAAAGTTAAGTGCTGCATTAAAGAAGGGGAAAACATGTCTCTAGGTGGTCCACTTCCCTGGGGTTGATGGGCAAATCAATATATTTAAGACAGACAGGAACAAATTGTTCTGGAGATTAAATAAGCAATGTTCATACCAAAATATAATCAATTTTAAAAGAAATTTAATATTCTGAGAGCTGGATGTGGTTTAAATAACCAAATTAGCATTTTATTGTAAAACAATCAATCATTACAAGTTAAATCTAGCTTTTTTGTAGCTGGGAAAGCATTGCACATGACCTACTTTTAAGAATTTCATTTACAAACTCCATGTTAAGTGATCAGGTTGCATATCTAAAAATTAGCATATTAGAAGTAAAGGTTAAACAAACCCCAATATAATAGAGATTAATTTCATCTTCATGCAAACTGAAATAAGATGTTTTCCAGCAGCCACTGTGCAGTGTGTGATTTATTCATCAGCTTCTTAATTGCTACTCAGTATCAAATTCAGATTTTAAGACATTTATACTATTTGATGTGCTTCCATATGCCATATGTTCATTTCCAAATGTTTCCTTACTTTTTCAGGGTTTTTTTTCCAGCTCCCTTAAGGCTTTGTCTCTATTTCATTTCTTGTGGTGTTTTGTTTGTTTGTCCTTGACTGTGTTAGATGCAGTTATTGTTTGGTTCATTCACATTTGTCATAGTAAAGTAAACGTGCTCATTGAAATTATAATGATTTATTGTGTTACCCTTGAATCCTTATGGAACCCTGGAGTGTTCCTTTGGTAGAATCCCCCCCACCATGGAATACCAACATACTCTGATATTTACTATTTGGTTGCTGTTCTCATAATTTCTTTAAGCTTAAAATGTACCATTTTTTAACCTTTAAAATAACAAAATAAAGTTTATGATGGCAGCAAATTTACATTTTTGGCTTTGCTGGATTTAGGAAGGTTTGGGTTTGAAGTAGCCTTTAAGTTACAGTAAAGAATAATAGGTACAAACAGGAAACTCATGTCTTTGCCTATTTTACTATACATTGGGTGCTGAAAAGGAGACACTCAACACATCTAAATAGACCTCAGGAAACATTTTTTGTGTTGTGGTGGGTTATATTAGGGGGATATACTGCAATCCTGTGCAAAAGTTAAAGTGCAACAGTAATTCAAAATGAATTACTGGGTAATTGTGTAGGAGTATTGTATTACTGTTGAATTACTATAAATACTGGTGTAGTGTACCATTTACAGTACATCAGACCCTCAAGGGCTGAGCCCTCACAATGCAATATGGTGGATGGGATAGGTGCTGTAGAAAAATAACTCTACAAAAACACCTCTTTTGGGGTAATTTTGGCAGGAATTGCACTTTACCTTTGTGACAACCTAAAGTGGACCTTGATTACCTTCAGTGGAGTCTTCAGAGAAGTCCTCTCACTTGATCCCTATCCACTATGATCCATACACTTACAGTCAGTATCACTTGAGAGAGATAGCTTGAATCTACCACTCCTACAGGGGAACTCAGAAATGCTCTTTTTAGCTCAGCCTTCGAGAGTACCTACATCCCTTGGGGCCAGTTCCAGGCTTTTCAGCAGACATCCACCTTCCACAGCAGGTGGAAGTAAAAGAGGTGACCTTTGCTAAAACTATAATAGGAAGTGGTCACCACCCAGCCAGGCCAATAGTGAACACATCCTGCCCAGGTATCCAGGTTACTGGTACCAGGACTTTCCTTAGAAAATTGAGAAATGTATCCATATAGACAGTATAATGAATTGGAATTTGCTGCCAGGGGGTTTTGTGATGGCACAAGAGTGGATTGGATGTCTTCTTGAACCAACATAATATCCAAGGCTATATTATCTAAATATCTACATTTGTTTAGTATGGGTATTGTAAAATGCACTTTATACATGAGTGTGTTGGTCCGTATTATTGATGGGCTAATGCCATTTTGCGAATTTCTCTAGAAATTCCCAAAAAATTTGGCCAATTCGCCCATCACTAGCCCATATTAGTATTAGTGATGAGCGAATCTGTCCCATTCCACTGTGCCTAAAAATTCACAGACAAAAAAAAATCAACTGCTTATTATACTCCCCCTGGCAATAAGCCTGACAAATCAGGATGGACAGCAGGATAATGTTTATACCCTGCTCATCATTGGAATAGTAGGTATTTTCTTCAACCGCCATCCTAATATTTAACTGCCCCCACCCCAATCTCTCACTTCCTTTCCACTCCTGATGCCTTACAATCAACCCTGCACTGCCTAAAATCTTTTGCCATTCCTGTCCTCCCTTCCTTACAAAGTTGGGCCCTTCCTTTTCATATGTCTGAGCACCATTCCAATTTCGGCCTTATAGTTTGTTTTATGAAAAATTACACCCCCCCCTTTCCTCTATGTGATAATATGAATATTTTAACAAGAAAAACCTGCTTTTCTCTGAATTATTCTGTATAATCAATCCAGCATTGTCCTCTCCTTTTGTAGAATTCAGAAGCAAACTAGTAAGCAAATTAATCCAGTGCCACCTCCTGTTATTTCATTGCAACAAATGTTTGATTACTGTGCCTCATCCTCGGCAGTATGCGAGAGCCCTAGCAGTTTAATAAGTTTGGGTTGGTATAATTGTATTACATTTTAGTAGCTTTGCTGGGATTTTGTCATCTCAGACTGACAAAATTAAATTTACCCAGCATGGAAACATTGATGAGTAAGACAAGAAGAATATAGATTTTACTGAATGCTCCCAGCAATGCTTGTCACAAAGATCTATTTGTCATGTGTAGTTTACACATTTATGAAATTGCTGAAAAGAAATAGATTACATTGCTATAGAGACAGACAGACAGATACACAATATTCCCCTATGAAATCATTAAAGTGGCAGAAACCTTGAACAAGGTTGATCCAAATGGAAATGGGTACTAAGCAATCCATTTGCTTTTTTTTTTCTTTTTTCTATTAAGAAAAGAAGATTGTGAATGAGGAGTTAAATACAAAATCTGACACACTGAATTCAACAAATAAATTGCTAAAATAAGCATTACACCCACTGGTTAAAACTGACAATATGTTTTTATTATTTGGGAAGACAGAAGTATCATGTACAAATGGCAGCGCAATTCCTAACCTGCTGCATAAATTAGATACATCAAGACGTGCCTGCTTCTTTCTTTATTGCAGTCAGTTTCATTATCCATGTGGCCATGAAACGGAACAATCAAGAATAATCAATCATCCACCTGGTTACTGAAACTAACTATTTGTTTTCATGGGTAAAGACTTATACCAGTGATCCCCAACCAGTGCCTTTTGAGCAACATGTTGTTCACCAATCCCTTGAATGTTGCTCCCCATAGCCTCAAAGCAGGAGCTTCTTTTTTTAATTCTTTGCTTGGAAGCAAGTTATTGTTGCAGAAAAACCATGGGCAGATTCATCAAGGGTCAAATAATAAATTCAAATTCACACAAATTTATGCGCTGATTTTTACTAAAGGTGGAAATTTGAAGTGGAAAATACTTTAAAATTTGACCATCTAATTAAAATCCTTCGACCTTAAATATCAAAGTCGAAGGATTTTTCATCAAATGAAGCATTCCTGCTATCGAAGAAAAATCGTTTGATTGTTCGCTAAAACGATGTGTACAATCAAACTATTTTTCTTCAGTAAAATAAAACTTAGAAAGATGGTCTAGAAGGTCCCCATAGGCTAACATAGCACTTCGGCAGATTTTATTTGGTGAAGTAAAAAAATCTACGTTTTTTTAAAGAGACAGTACTTCAAAATTAGAAGTCGAAGGATTTTACTATTCGACCATTTGAATCGAATGGGCGAAGTAGCCTATTCAATGGTCGAAGTTTTTCAAAAATTTACTTCGAATATCGATTTTTTTGCATTCGACTATTCCCTTCAACCGTTTGTAAATTAGCCCCTAAAATTTTAATCCCTCTATTCAAATGTAAATTAGAATGTGAGATGCATCACACCTCAACCATAAAAAGAGTCCTAATTCAAATATCTGCAACCTAAAACCTGCTGAGTTCATGTACAAGTCAATGGCAGAGGTCCATTGAGCCATTTGGAGATTTTAACAGCCTTCCTGACATTGAAAAACTCGATGTGTACGAATATAATACGAATCGACTATGATTCGAATTTTTGGGTTGGAACCATCTGATCAAATATTAGATATTCTAATTGTTTCTTAAATAACCTACTTACCAAATTGTCAGTATATTCAATTTAAAAAATTCACATGAATTCTAAATTCGATCTTTGATAAATGGGCTTAAATGTGTACTGCCAGTCCAAATAGGAGCTACCAAATAGAAAATCATAGCTCTTATTTGTCATCCTTAGGAATTTTTTCATCCATGTGTTGCTCTCCAAAACTTTTTACATTTAAATGTAGCTCATGGTTAAAAAAAAGGTTGGGGACCCCTGGCTTACACAATTGATTTAATAATTTTTAATTTGTTAAATATTGATATTGATCACTACTAGCAGGAGGAAAGTTTAAAATTAAGTAAGCTTTATCAGAAAGGTCTATATAAATACAACAGTAAACCATCAAAGTAAAGCTACTCTAAGTCCCCTTTCATAAGAAACACAGCATTTCTTTCCTTCTATTGTGTACACATGGACTTCTGTATCAGACTTCCTGTTTTCAGCATAAACCTCCAGGGCTAGGGCTTGAGCATGCTGAGTTTCCTCCTCTCTCCCTCTCCACCTCCCTCCTGTAATCTGAGCCCAGAGCTATGAGCAAGCAGGGAGCGACTCAGGCAGGAAGGGATATCACACAAGCTAATATGGCAGCTGCTATCCTAAACAAACTGGGAGAGCTTCTAGAGCTGTTTACTCAGATATGGTAAAGCATTTCTACAGAATAAATATAGTGTTATAGCTTGTATTATTGGGGCTAATTTATTGGAAATAAACTGTTTCAGTAGCTTTCCTTCACCTTTAAATCAAAGTAGCTCTGTGATTGCCAAACCTCTTTACTTATTTTTAGGATTCATGGAGGTCTGCCATGGTGCCAAGAGACTGGTTTATTGCTAATTTGCCTCTGTTAAAAAAGAGATCCCATTCTCAGGCTCAAAACAATAGGCTGGTTAGTCTGTCATCATTGGTAGGAAAGATTTTCGAAGGGGTATTAAGGGATAAGATACTTAACTTCTTTGCAAATCATAATACTATGAGTTTGTGCCAGCATAGTTCTTGCCAGACATTTAATTTATTTTTATGATACAGTAAGCAGGGACCATGATTCTGGGATGGCAGTAGATGTGGTCTACAGTACTTAGATATTGCTAAAGCATTTGATACAGTGCCACAGAGAGGGTTATTGGTTAAATTTAGGAATGTTGGCCTGGAACATAGTATTGGAGTTGGACATTGACAAGTACAGTTCCTATTTATATGATGAAACAAAATTGCGAAGAACTATAGGTTCCATGCAGGATGCTGCCACTTTGCGTGATTTGTCTCAATTGGAAAAATGAGAAGCAGACAGGAAAATAAGGTTCAGTGTTGATGCAGCTATGCACTTTGGCAATAATAATATAAATGCAATTTATACAAGAAATGGCAGTGTTTTGGGAGTTTCCTTAACTGTGAAGGAGTGCATTTCATTACCTACGTTCGGTAGTGTTTCCAAGGTAGCAGTGTGGACTAAGGCTTACCTGCTTTTACTTGCCTGTCAGAGTGCAGTTGTACCTGGTAGCTGTCATGGGGGGTGGCCTGCTCACTCCTGTAGATTTTGTTAAGCACCTGTGATGGGCGAATCTATCCCCTTTCGCTTTGCCGAAAAATTAGCAAATTTACAGCCCATGAAAGAGTGCCAAATAGTGATGGGCGAATGTATTCACCAGATGCGAATTTGCGGCGAATAAATTCGCAAAATGCCAGCAAAAATTCACCTGGCAAAAATTTTCCTGGCAAAAATTCGCCTGGCAAAAATTCGCCTGGCAAAAATTCGCCTGGCAAAAATTCGCTGGTGTAAAAAAAAAAAACGAGACTCACGTCCCTATTTGGCACTCATTCCTGGGGTGAATGGTTTAACATTATATATACACTTTACTGTTGTTCAGAATTGCGTAAATAAAATCTGTGTTGTTTCACCATGATTAAAACTATTGAATAGCTAAAAGTCTCTCTTCAGTCCTTAAAGAAATGGTTCACATTCAAGTTAACTTTTAGTATATTGTAGAAGGACCCATTCTAAGAAACTTTTCAATTGGTCTTCATTATTTATTTTTCATAGTTTTTTAATGAAATTTGCAATTTTCTTCTTTGCATCTTTCAAATGGGGGTCACTGACACCATCCAGTCTCTTATTCAAATCAGTGCAGGGTTGCTAGGGTAATTTGTACCCTAGAAACCAAATTTCTGACTGCAAACTAGAGAGCTACTGAATAAAAAGCTAAATAACTATAAAACCACAAACAAAAATGAAAACCAATTGCAAATTGTCTCAGAATTTCACTCTCTACATTATACTAAAAGTTAACTCAAAGGTGAACAACCCCTTTAAACAGCATTGCTGAAGATGGGTGTTAGTAAAGCGCTACAGAATAAGTTGGCGCTATAGAAATACATGTTAATAAATAATATAGTAGTAATGTCCTGCTTCATGGAAGGGGACGCAATCCAAGTAGCTTTCTATAATTAAGGAGCAAATTTATTCAAATGTGAGATTACAGCTTTAAATTGTATTTATCAATGGAGTTTGATAAATATACAATCTAAAAAATCCCATAGGAATGAATAGAAAGTGGCAAGTTTTTATATGGCAAGCTTTAATCTCACATTTTGATACATCTTCCCCTAAGGGGCACATTTATTAATACTGGAGATAAACATCACTGGTGAGTTGGCCATAGCAACCAATCAGCACTAAGATTTTAACAGTCACCTATAACTTACAAAACAAAAGCAAAGATCTGACTGGATGCAGTTTATAATTCATATGCACCTTATGACTTTTGGATGAACTGGAAAATATTTCTAGAATTGATCAAATTTTAATATGACCAATGTGAAAATATTTAGTAAATTACATTTGCTTCTTTACACTATTATGTGCATTCACATGGGTCCTTCAACATCCACTACCTTTGCATAGTCAATATTCCATCCCAATTCCCACTTCTTGGGTCTGTTCTTAAAGATAAATACCTGCAATGCAAATTAAATTCAGAGTATTTTGTATATGTTCATGTCTTGAATGCTTCATTACTTCTGTTACCTAAAATAACTAAACATAAATAATATTCTCACTGTATTGTTATCCCAGTTGCTTCATTTGTGTCTGTGTGTGTGCCTAACTTGTCTGTTTCTATATGCACTTGGTTTCTGTTTACCCAAGTGGCTAAATGATGACCATCCTGCATTTCATTAATTTTTATAGAAGAAGGCTTTGTCATTAATCTTCATAAGAATCACTATCCACCACCTTATTTGTTACCATAGTAACACGCCCAAGTTGTAATTATTCCGAGATTTCTTTGTTAGGAGAATGAACTCATTTCATGTGTGATTCCACAATCTGGTTATTTGCTCACCTCACACCTCCCAGGAATATACAACTCTATAAGATCTTTCTTGGGAATATATTAGTTTAGCTGCTTCTGTAATAGCTTGCTAAAAGCAATGTATCAGACTGTCGCTGGACTTTGATTTAGCCATTAGCTGTTTAGAGAGACTTTGGTGTTCCCTGTTCTAATTTGAAGTCAGATCCAAGCAACTGCTTTCCTGCCTCAACAATGTACCCACTAAGCCATTTTAATAATATAATCCAAATGGCATTTTGATATACAAATGTGCCAGTATCTTTTTTGTTAGGGATTTAAGAAAGGACATTTCTCGATTATTACATTCTTGTGCCATAGTCCTTTTAACTGCATCAACATCAACATTCATTATTGATATTTTCTCTGCAGGATAAAGTACAGATACAAATTTCTTGCATTTCACAATCATTTACATATGTGGAAAGATTAGGCATTCTTTATTTAGAGATTTGGCTCTGGCTATGTCTCTTTATGTCACTATATTAAATAACTCTCTCTATTTTCCATGGTGGTATATGTTGTGTTAATTATGTAGCAGTGAGGAGCTCTGTCTGAGCACCTTATATGTGCATGAGGTCAAAACAGAGTTGACTCCATCTGTATTCATGCAAAACAGTCCAATAATTTTAGGTGATGTCACAAAACTATAGGTCGTCCCTGTATAAGGAAGCAAGAGTGATGCAGCTGGGCCTCTAAGTAAAAAAGCTCCTGTCAAGTCAGTAACTGCTAACACAACATTCATCATCATTTTCTAAAATTCTCCCTAAAGGCAGCTATACATCAACTCCAGAGAACTGATTCAGCCATTTGACCTTATTAATGTTGTTTGTATACTGTATTGAGTATGTCTTGTTAATTTCTGAAATAAATCAATTCTTCTCTTATTACATTCATTTAACATTTCTGTTCAGAGCCCCTGACTTATCCAGCAATGTCTGTAGTCTGTAGACATCAGCACTGAGCACTGGCCCACAATATCAGTGCTGGTGAGAGGGTGCTATTGATGCTGATCTCTGCAATTCAAAAAGAATTCAAGAGTGAGCAGAAGTATTGGGGGAAGGAGCACATTTTAACCTCCTAGTCATGCTGCAATATTATTACCTCCCCTTAGGGATAAGTTAAGTTGTTATTTTTTGTGTCCAGGCAGATCATAGCTGAAATATTTAATCCGCAGAGGTATTTTCTTTGAAAATCCAATAAATATGAGTTTGCAGCATTTAAGGGGAATAAAAAGATTCTCCAAAAATTACATTATAATATTGTAAGTGGTATAAGCCTTTTGTTTTGTTTGGGATATGTTCTCTCATTTTCATTTTATTTAGGAATCCTGCTGTAGTGTGTATTTAATACTTCCAAGCAGACAGGGTATGCCAATCTCTCAGTACTAAACACAAAATATTAGAAACATGCTCACAGTAATGTCTATAGCATTATAGCAAACAGTTTTGTTAAGTTTTAATATCCCCATTCAATGTGGTGTCATTGCAGTGTAGTTTGTGAGCAGGATATAAGAACTGGTCAGAGCCTCTGGTGTGTATAATGAACATTTCCCGATCATAGCCATAAATACCCAGGCTGCAAAACACTCTTTGCTTGCTGCTCAAATATATGTGTAGCCCATCAATAATACATAAACTCTGGAAGAAGATGTACAGTAGCACCTCTGACTGGTGCATGTAAAAACATAAGGTGTGTAGTTGCACAATTCACTTCAATGGGAAAAGCAGAGTGGCTGTATCTGTGACTTCAATGGGAAATGCAGAGTGGCTGTATCTGTGAAAATCACCTGCTTCACAACTAGGTCAAGTTATTACTATGGGTGACTTCAATTATCCAGACATTGACTGGGGTAATGGGGTTGCCAACTGAAAAAGCTAGTAGGTTTGTAAATATGGTGAATGACAACTTTGTTTTCCACCTCATTCAAGAACCTACTAGGAAGGAATAACTCTTTTTTGTATCTTGTAATAACTAATAATACTGAACTCATCTCTAGCATTTTGTGGGTGAGAATTTAGGGAATAGTGTCCGTAACATGGCCTCCTTTGAGATCCTGTTGCAGAGGCAATTCTATAAGGGAGTAACTTAAACACTAACTTTCAGACATGCAAACTTTGACATTATAAGGGCATCTCCGCAACATATTAAGTGGGAAAAGATTTTCACAGGGTTAAACACCAACAAAAATGGTAAGTGTTAAAAATGCTGCTTAAAAAATAAACATGTCAGTATATTTCCCTTGTAAGCAAGGAAAGTCGTTACAAAGCAAAGCCTTTTTGGTTTAATAGAAGTGTTGGTGTTGAGGTGGGTAAGAAAAGATGTGCTTTTAATGCTTTCAAGTTATCTGGGACACCCAAATTATTTATAAGGTACAAGGAATCCCATAAATCATGCAAAAAAGCTATCACGCAAGCTAAAATCAATATGGAAAAGGATATTGCAGTAAGCAGTAAAAATAATCCAAAATTATTTTTAAATATGTTAATAGTAAAAGAATTAAGCAGGAAGTGGTGGGACCCCTTAATATCAGAGGGGGTCAGCTGGTTGATGAGAACAAAAAAAGCTGAGATTCTGAACTCATTTTTTCATCTGTCTACACAAATAAGGAGCCAGTTAAGGAAGGTTTCCTTCTTAATAGTCCCAATTCTAGTAATAAAACTAATGATGCATGGTTCACACTTGAGGAAATTCAAAAGAGATTGTTAAGATGTTAAGATAAACAAAGGTTCAGGGGCTAGATGGTATTCATCACAGGGTACTAAGCAAGCTTAGCCCTGTGATTTTTCAGGATTCATTGAGGTCTGGCATGGTGCTGAGAGACTGGCAAATTGTTAATGGTGGCGCTATTCTCAGCTTCAAAACTATAGGACAGTTAGTTTACGTCAGTGTTAGAAAAGCTTTTTGAATGGTTAATAAAGGATAAGACTAATTTAATTTCTTTTTATGAGAAGGTGAGTAAGGACCTTGATTCTGGGATGGCAGTGGATGTGATTTACTTAGACTTTGCTAAAACTTTTGATACAGTGCCACAATTACGTTTACTGGTTAAAGTATGGAATGTTAGCCTGAATGTTTGTACCTGGATAGAGAACTGGCTAAAAGATAGACTACAAAGAGTGGTGTTAAATGGAACATTTTCTAATTCGACCAGTGTTGTTAGTGGAGTACCTCAGGGCTCTGTACAAGGTCCCTTGCTTTTCAACTTGTTGACCTGGAGGTGGGCATTGAAAGTACTGTTTCTATTTTTGCAGATGATACTAAATTTTCCAGTTTGCTGCCCAGTTTCCCAATTTAGACAAATCACTCTGCAGAGAGGCAGCATCCTGCATGGGACCTATAGTTCTGCACAATTTAGTATCATCTGCAAAAATAGAAACCGTATTTTCAATGCCCACATCCAGGTCATTAATAAACAAGGTGAAAAGCAAGGGACCCAGTACAGAGAACGTCGGTACCCCACTAACAACACTGGTCCAATTAGAAAATGTTCCATTTACCACCACTCCTTGCAGTCTATCTTTTAGCCAGTTCTCTATCCAGGTAGAAATACTATGTTCCAGAAGGCCAACATTCCTTAATTTAACCAGTAACCTTCTGTGTGGCACTGTATCGAATGCTTTAGCAAAGTCTAAGTAAATCACATCCACTTCCATCCTAGAATCAAGGTCCCTGCTTACCTTTTCATAAAAAGAAATTAAGTTAGTCTGGCAAGATCTATTATGCATAAAACCAATGCGGCACAAACTCAGAGTATTGTCATTTGCTATGAAGTCCAGTATCCTATCCTTTATTAATCCTTCGAAAAGCTTTCCAACCACCGATCTCAGACTAACTGGCCTATAATTTTGAGGCTGAGAACGGGAATCCTTTTTGAATAGCAGCACCACATTAGCAATTCACCAGTTTCTCTGTACCATGCAAGACCTCAATGAATCCTGAAAAATTAAGTAGAGAGTTTTGGCAATCACAGAGCTAAGCTCGCTCAGTACCCTGGGATGAATCCAATTTGGCCCTGGACCTTTATTTATCTTAACATGTTCTAGTCTCTTTTGAATTTCATGTGTGAACCATGCATCATTAGATGAATTATTAAAATTGGGATTATTAATAAGGAAACCTTCATTAGCTGGTTCCTCATTTGTGTAGACAGATGAAAAGTATGCATTCAGAATCTGAGCTTTTTGTTTGTTCTCATCAACCAGCTGCCCCCCCCCCCCCGATAATAAAGGTCCTACCCCATCCTGCTTCATTTTTTTACTATTAACATATTTAAAAAATAATTTTGGATTCTTTTTACTGCTTACTGCAATATCCTTTTCCATATCGATTTAAGCTTGTCTGAAAATTTGCTATAATTTTATTAAAATGTGAATTTGCAAGAAAACAGAAAGACAAACACAGCAGTGCAATATTTTAGTGGGAAAAAGCATGGGCAAAACACCATTTATCAAAGGCTATTGTGACACTTAACTCTATAGTTAGTATAGATATGGGTATATATAATTTATGTGAAAGTATGTAGGGAGTGTGTGTATGGATGCTGGGTTTTAATCTGGAGGGTTGAACTTGATGGACTTTGTCTTTTTTCAACCTGATTTAATTATGTAACCCATACATATTAGTGTAAATTTTGCAAGTGCTGATGCATTTTCCATTATATTTAAATATTTAAAATTATTTCACTATTAAAATAATTAATAATTATTACTATTATTTTACTATTTAAGAGTGGTGCCATTATAAATTATATATTTCCTATTATAAAATATGAGGTCCAAATAAAGGTAAAATAATGCTTTAACAATATTTATACAAGATATTATCATAAGTTTGAGAGGAACATAGCTTGTAACCTGTCCATTAACATGTGTCTCTGGGGTCTTTCCTATATGCACTGTTCCTAGTGTGTAGAACACAGCATGTCTCACTCAGAAAAGACATTAATCAACTTGAAAAGAAGAACAATTATATTTAGACCATATCTGAACTACGTCCAAATTCAGTGAATACTTAATATGACATGTAACATTTGAGGGAAAATGTTATCATACCTTAAGAGCAAATAGCTGATGTTCTGCAAACACAGAGCTTTGGATACTGCAATAATCTTTTATGAAAAGGCTGGGTAGTTTTTATGGTAGGAGAATACAGATGGCCTTTGCATTTTTATAATAAATGTGGAATTACTAGCCTAACATATTTATGCTTTTAGCCAAATAATGTCTTCATAGCTTCATAGAAGTATATATTACACATAGTTCTGTTGAGTGCACAATATATCTATTTTATGCATGCAGTTTATTGGATTTCTTCACGTTAGCAAAAGCTAGTAATGAGTGAAAACACTTGGTTGCATTAACACTTGATTCATCACACATACAGTTAATAAAAAAACTTATAATGCAAGACAGGGAAATATTATATTGGGGTGGAGTAGAGGCATTTTTGTTTTCCATGAAACACTGAAGGAGTTTGGGAATATTCTATAAAAGTGTTATAGAATATACAGGATTCATTATCCGGAAACCCATTATCCAGAAAGCACCAAAATTGCCGAAAGGCCATCTCCCATAGACTCCATTTTAATCAAATAATCCACATTTTAAAAAAATTATTTCCTTTTTATCTCTTTATCTCTTAATAATAAAACAGTACAATAAAACAATACTTGATCCAAACTAAACGACTGACATAAGGAAAAGATGCTACAAGGCAGGTTATATTCATACAGATGCAACCACTTGGATTTGTGTGTTAAATGCGTTGTGACTCAGGGTTAATTGGATGGGATGCTGTGACACAATATTCTGTGTTAAGTGGGAAAAATGGGATTTCTGAGTTAAGTTATACTGTGTCAAACACACAATCCAAAGTGGCTTCATCTGTAATTCAAATGAGCTGTCAAAATATACTTCTAAGGGGGAGCCCGGATTTGAATATGTTTTTATAACATGGATATCATGTGAGTGTAATTTTAAAACAATTTAAAAAGAATAATTTTACACTATTGCTGCTGCACATTACTCCACAGCCAGCACGAGAGGGAGAACAGTGCCCTGGGAATTTCATATATGCGAGCTGAAAAAGTTTTTTATGAGTACCCATTTGCACTAAAATAGGATATTCAAGGAAAGCTATTCCTATCGTGTTTGGTGTATGGTGGTGATAAAAACTGGAGGGATCAAACACACAGAGTGGTATAATTATTAATCCTAAAAGCACTATATGGGGTGTGTTTTATCAAACAATATTACCCTATTTTTTTGTCTACTCCTGTGGCTTTGGTGCTGGCTTTGTTTTTTAGGTTTTGAGCCAAACTAAGATAGAATGAATTCCTATTGGAATCAAAACCAGCCTATTGGGTTTATTTAATGTTTGCATGATGTGTTTCTAGACTTAAGGTATGAAGATCCAAATTATGGAAAGATCCATTATCAGGAAAACCCCAGATAATCCCAATCATTCTGTATAATAGGTCCCATACCTGTATATACTATTTGAAATTTAACAAATAGCAGTTTTTTTTAAATCTAGTCTTCTGCATATATCTGTGGAATGGTATTCAAGGTGATGGCTGAATATGATATTACATATATTACGTGGGTTAGTGATGCTAGTGGGGATACACTGCAAGCTTGATTTGTTTTTTTCAACCCAAATTAACAATTTGCAGAATATTCATGGGTTTTGGGTATAATAAGAATGTAAATGATAATATTATCAAAGATGGATTTCTAAGGGACAGATTAACTAAATTTGTGCGAAGGATTCGAATTGAAAAAAATTGGAATTTCATATTTTTTTGGGGCAACTTCAACCATTGAACTTGCAAAATTCAATTGATTTGAATTGGCCAAAGTCAAAGTATTGGCCCTTTAAAAAAAATTCGATATAACAATTGGGCAGATTAACCCTACCGAATTGCTATATAACCCTATGGGAAGCTCCCATAGGATTTTCCAAATTTTTTTTGATCGAATTAAAAAAATTCGATTGAATATTTAATATCGTTACAATCGTTCCATTCAAACGATTTTATTGATTGAGTGAATTTTTCTTATTCGATCATTTGATAAATCAAATTGCATTAAAACCCCTTGAATTCGAATTCAAGGGTTTTAATTCAATACAAATTTGATGGTTGAATTAGAGGGTTAATTAACCCTCAAATTCGACCCTTAGTAAATCTGCCCCAAAGTGTAAACTAAGATTATTCGATAAATGTAACGCCTCCAATCCTGAACCATATTAGTCAAACATCACCTAGGAATAAGGTTTTTGAAAAAGTATCCATATATACGTAACTAGCTGAGATCTCACACTAGTCACATAGATCATACACAGTTGAAAATTATATTTAGGCTGCTCTACCTGTAATACAGAGGAGGATGAATCTAGTGCCTCACTTGAGAACTCACTCCTACCTAAAGCCTTTGGCTCATATTGGTTCTCTCTGCAATTAATTCTACTGTATCGCTCTTACAGGTGACCCCAGTTATGTAAGCCAATATATGTTCCATACAAATGTCAACACATTAAGCATCTTGTCTTGCTGTACCTGGAGCCAGTGAGAATATAAGCAATAAACACAATTACTGGTGTTTTTCTATATTGTATTTTTGAGTCTTAGACATACCAAGTGTATTAACCAACACATGAGTCACATACTTTTATATCTGTAATTTTCCTAATGAAAAGCACCAGACAAAAACTTGTATAAAACTCTGAAGATCTTGGATGGCTTATTAATGTAATAAAAGCCAGTAAGCGCAATTAAAAATCATGTTCATCTTTTGTCAGGTAATTTAATGTTACAAAAATGTCAATAGAATATCAGTATACTGTAGCAGCCCTAATTGTCCATTTGTTCTGAAAACTTTGCTTAAGTGCACCTTTTGATGCAGGGGAACCCTAGAGCTATCACCACCCTCTAAGATGGTGGTATCTCCAGGGTTTGAAGCAGTGTACAGTGTACAGTTTTGTACAGTTTGTCCCAATTCACATAAAAGTGCACACAGAACTGTCTTGTTTTAAAGCATGAGCCCCAACTGCATCAGAAGCATCAACCTATCGATGCTGCAAACATGGCAACTGTAAACAAAATTGAATCTTATGCACTGCAGATTGGTAAGTAAATGATTATAGTCTGTCTCATACTTTGAAAATATCACCTAACAATCACAAATTAATTAATCCAGGTTTATAATAACTAGATGGTTTTATTATGATCCCTTTGGGTGTCAATTGTTGTTGTTCTTGTAAAATCCTTATTTCAAGCAGGTAGAATGTAATTAGACCATGTCCACAAGGAATTTGCTTCAAACCTTTTTCAGATTAACTAGAGTAAAGCTAAACCCCTCTAAATGTGTTTATTTAGAGGTGTCAGACTTTGATAAAAGGCATTTGTCCTCGAGAGGATAAAACATTACCATTTAATGACATGTTTGCAGAATGTGTTCATCTGTACTTGCTATGTTTCCATATCTACTCTACATCATGCTGTTTGACAAATCTGTAAATCTCATAAATAGATCATTGACTAGGTGATTTATTGTGCATGTATGCTGAAGTAATGTGCTAGGTTTTATGTTACCATTGTGAATCATGCAATTTTATTTTGCTTGACTATCATTCCTCAGAGTTTTGCAATGTGCATTTCCTAAATAAAAACTGATTGTCAGTGTAATATGCCCTAGCATATAAAGGGTGGTGAAAATAATTCTAGCTACTGTTGGATGTTGGTATATGTATAATGAGTCTTCAACTTAAAGAATCATTGCAAGCATTTTAAATATTGTATATCTCGTTTTGATCATAGGACCTTTAACAAAATAAAATAAAGACAAACAGATACATGTGCATTTGTCTGAAGCACATTTTGTGTTATAATGTGCTCATAAATTATTTCCAATGTACTGAATACTGTCTAGACTTTACATTTGTGTTTTTAACCTCTGTAAACCTTGGCTTTGTATTTAAACACAATAAGACACCATAACACAAACCTGCTTTAAAGCATTCCCTTGCTTTGTCTAATATGTCAATGTAAATGTCTTCTATTATTAGGAAAAGGGAAATGTTTGAACTAAAAGGGACAGCAGCTGAATCCTGTAAATACTGCAAAAGTCCCAGATTCTATCTATGTTACACGTTACATAATTACTTCAAGATGGTAACATTTTATGACCAAGCATCAAAGTGCCTACATATCCAGTTTTGGATAAGTGGCCAAAAGGGTCTGTGCTCCAGATGGCCACATGAAATCTGCCTTGCTGATAAGGGGTTGGACAAACAGCTGCTGACAATTATGAGTCTGAGATTCCTCATCAGACGCATCAAATAAAGTCAGTGCAGGAAGATGAAATTAAGCATTTTAAAGTCAAACTGCAGTCGAGATGAGAATTGGAAGAGGACATAAAATCTTAGCCATTTTCTCCAAATATTTAGTAAGAAATAGACCTATTAACCAGTCTATTTCCAAATAATGTGAATTATAGAGTAAGAGGTGCATTCATATATTGGAAAAATAACAGTAACACTGAAATATAATCTGATCTTACATTAAAAGTCATTGGTGCTAAAAAGAAAGATTTTTTTTTTACTTGCACTAAAAACTATGAATGCAGTTTAGTACGGGGTTGAGTGCAAAGTTAAAAAAACAGACACAAAGACCTGAGTTCCCACCATGAATACCATTCTGTTGGTATTCAGCAGCACTGTATGCATAAGGGATGTGTTACAGCGTGCATGTGACCATCCCCCATTTCGCCCCACCTGTTCTTTAACTGACACACCATTCAGTGCAAGGTGCAGAGCACAACATGCACTAGATTGATCATCATCAGTGATTAATGAGTGAGGGCTAAGAGGAGCCATTTTGTATCAGATTATGCTGTTATGCTTGCATATGAGGTATTAACAAGTCTCATTGGTCTCATTGTAAATGGAAGCCCTATTTTTCAGGAAGTGATTTTTAACGTGTTTCGTTTGCATTTTAAAATTGGTTCCACTTATAGAATCACAGTGTAGTTTGGCAGAATATTTAAATGTTTTTACACTGCTTGCACTTGTTTTCTACTTTGCATTGATTGCATCAATTTGTCTATTATTCTTGTTAAAACAATGAGTTATTTTTATTCGCATCTGCAATGCTTACCTACAGGCAAAAATGTAAACTAGGCTTTTTTGAAATTGTAGTCATACATCCCATTTAATAATATGTGCTGTTTCCCCGTACTGCTACTATTAAAGAGAAGATTTTATTTTGAAAGTATAATGGTAAATTCAAGTGATTAAAATTGTAAAGACAAGCCAGTAGGATGGAAGTTCCATTTCAAACTGAGCAATAACAGTTTAGCAAAACTTCCACTTGGCACGCACACCACGACTCAGGAGGATACGGTGAATTAAAAGGCTTTTTGTTTCCCAAATTACAGCTCTCCCAACGCGTTTCGTGTGACCCCACACGTATTCATGGGAACATTTTAACATTACACCCATTTTCCTTGTGTTGGGGATGAGGTATACATTGCCTTGCTTTGAGATACTGGTTATAGGAAAGGTATTCAAAGTTAAAATTAAAATAATAATTAAAAGAAAGAAATGCAAGTTCACCAATAAGGTTTAATCAATAAATTACATATCAATATATAATATATTGCTGTGTCCCCACAGCTCACAGACTTTATCTCTCACATATAATAGACACTTAATGGAAAAGAGGGCATAAAGTGCCAAAACTACAGTACTGTATCTCAGTTTCCCAGTCCATTTCTATGGACTTTTTACAAACAGTTCTCAGGGTTAACAAATTGTTACACTTCCATACTTAAAACCTAGATTGATTTAGTTGTGGACAGTAATAAGTAAAAAACACAATTGTGTATGATAGTCTGAAAAACATTGTTTTTTTTGGGGGGTGTTACCCTCCTTCCCCCCTACATTTCCTGACATATGGCAACACTACTATACAGGGGGCACATGTAGGGCAATAGGACAACTTTATTTTTTTTTTATTAAAGGTGTCCTGGGCTTGTGTAGTGGCTGTAACATACACTTCTTTTTCAGACTATCACCCACAATGGTAAAACACGCCACAGCTTTTTTTGGGACTTTAACCTCCTATCTATTGTATTCTATCTACTAGGCTAGCGTAAATTCGCCAGAGTCGGTGTTTGTGAATTTGCGATTACGATTTGACTTCACGCTGGTGAATTTGCGCTAGCGTTAGCCGCTTTGTGCTGGCTGTCCGTGGGGCACATGCGCAGTAGCGCAATCCCACGGACACAGGGACTGGACGCAGAGACACTTGAACTTTATTATATAGGATGATTTGGTATGATTGTTAATGGAAAATGTACCTTTTCTTTAATTGAACTGATTTAAAGGGATTGAACCTCAAATGTACTTTTAATTCCGTTTATTATTATTAACAACTTTTTATTCTTTGTTTGTGAAAGTTGGGCTTAAACCCAAAGTATAGAAAGAAAGCTCATCTTTACATTAGAATTGTTGTAGTTATTTTTGCTGTTTAAAACTTTTTTACTTAAAATTATCATTGTCACTGGACTTTGTTATTTGGATCACAGGATAAGAAATGTTTGTTTCTGCACCAGATAAATAAACAATTTAGAAATTATTTTATGGTCATACCAAATAGTTTGGTGGAGAAGGTTATTATAATCTTTCTTACAGATTCAAAAGCCATTTACAATTTTTATTCTTGTTAAACTATCTCATGGTCAGAACAGTCATTATTAGATATGATAAACTTAAAGCCGATTATCTATTCCATCTCAACTCATCACTCTAATTCTTTTTGTAGGCTGTCAATGTGCAATTTGAAAAGTTATAAATCTTCAACGAATACCAGCGTAACACAATAGTTGGAAGTTTAACTCTAACACTCTAGAAAATCCTTCCAATGACACCTTATTTTATGATGTCTTGACAGTTTTATGGTAAAGCAAAACATTGTTCCAGTTAACCAAAAATGATGCCTTTAATTATATATACATATATATTACTCACACCCCCAAAGCAGAGGAAATTTTGGCTAATCTGTCAAAAATATTAAAAGCATTCTATAAAATATTGTATGTTTAAAAGATTTCAGCTGAAAGTACTGAGGAAAATATCTGGCTTAGGGCAGTGTGTTGCATTCCCACATACACTCACAAAGGGCAATTTTTACAAGAAAGAATCAAACTGCTAAGATAGGCTTATGTTGCATAGTAATATGCAGTAATAGTTAGCGTGCAATACATTAATTTAAGGGAGGACTCATTGCATTAAGGTGAATTTGGGAAAATGCTAACTATTGGGAGGAGGAACCAATTTCCAAATGTTTATCCCTGTCTCAATAGCATAGCTTCTTTTCATGTCATTCTAATAGATAACCCCAAGAATTAACTATTCTTTATACTATGCCAGTATATTCAGTAGTAGGTCCTGGTGGATTTGTTTCTATGTTGCACTCCTTCAGCAGACTTAAAGGAACAATTTAGTGTAAAATAAAACTAGATAAGCTGTACAAAATTTAAAAAAAATGTTTCTAATATAGTTAGCAAAAAATGTAATCCATAAGGGCTGGACTGAACAGATAGGGACATAGGGGCAGATTTACTAAGGGTTGAAGTGAATTGTCGAATAAAATTCAAATTTTAAAAATTCAAATTTCGAGGTTATTTTGGGCTACTTCAGCTACTATCAAATAGCCCAAAATTTGATTTGAAGTGAAAAAATAAAAAAATTAGAATTTTCGAATTTTGAAGTACTGTCTCTTTAAAAAAATTTGAATTTGACTATTCACCACCTAAAGCTGCAGAATTGCCATTGCAGCCTTGTGGGAACTTCTGGCAGCTTTCCTGAAAATTTTTTCTAAGTCCAAAACTGACCTATTCAATTGAAAATGGTCCATTTTCGACCGAAACCCCCCGAAATTCGACTTTTAGTAAATCTGCCCCATAATAGTCAGAATACTACGTCCTGCTTTGCAGTTCTCTAACATCTTAGTCAGTGACTTGAAGGGGAGCCACATGGGAAATAACTGTTTAGTTAGTTCGCAGTGTTCCAAAAATCCCCTTCAGGTCACATCCTTATTTCCTACACACCCATACACTTCAATCAATTATCAATATAAACACACCAAAATCCTTTTTATATACAGTAGCTATACTGTTTCCTAATTATTTCTTTAACTAAACACAGTCAGAGAAAAAGATCACTGCCCCTTTTCTTACATTCTTTCTATCAACAGTAATTTATATAAAATTAGTAATGATCTAATTTTATTTGATCAACTGAAGGTTTACAAGTTAATATGCAGGCATGCTAAAGGACAAACAAAATCAATGGAAATGAAAAGGTTTGCTTTTAGGGGAAGAAATATTGTACAAAAAATGCTAATGACCTGCTTTTGCATGAAAATATAATTTTTGGCTCGTCTTCTTATAATTCCAGGAATCATTCTAATTCATAATACTTAAAATAAATTAAATAATAATTTTTTTCTTAATAACAATTGAAAATAAAGCATTACACTGCCATCCAGCCCCTGGAGTGCAAACAATTCAAAAAATAATTTTATTACGCAAAAAAAATAAGCTGCATAAGCCTATAACAAATAGGCTGAGTAGCGAAGAGGGAGGGCTGAGGAAGGAGGGCTGATTTTTTTATTGGCTGACTG
>CM044438.1:63237018-63302156 GCA_024363595.1 Xenopus borealis
TTGACTACATATGTTCTAGCGCCCGTTAATTTAACGGGCTTAATGTCTAGTACTAAATAAGTAATCTGGTAAAAAAAAAAGCAATCAGCTGCTTCCGTCATTATTAAAAATTGCTATGTTTTGTAAACATTTTAATTTGCATTTGTTTTTATTATGGCAGCAAGTGCAACAGACAGCTAAGACAATTGACATATTTAGCTACAGGGGAAAAGCATTATGGCAACTCATTGATGCTACAGCTGTAATTCATCATGCCAAAAGCAATGTCAAAAATTACTGTATTGTAATTACCTTGTGTTATATCTGACTAACGGTAGTTAATTTTTAGGGATCAACACTGGATCACCTGCCTTGTGAACCTGTGGCACTTGAAATTAGATGTTCCTATTTACTTATCCAGTCTGCTTTAGATTTCTTTTTTAAATTGTAATGATTAAAACATTCAAATGTACAGTATGCACCAAACATTAAAATAAATATTTTATTGAATCCCTATTAAAAATAGTGCTTAGTGATGCCATTGAATTTAAGACTGTATAACATGGTTCATTGAAATCTGTGATTCAAAAGGAGTCGTACCATTTGTTTTAAAATATGAACAATTTTGGAAGTAACATAGTGTAGTAGGGTAAAATTTAAAAGAGTTTAATGCAAATGTGTAATCAATGGTTAATGCAGATAATTTCAGAGATACCACTTGGGGTGGGGGCTATAGGGTAACTGTTGCTAGGAAAAGTCCCAAGTGGGTGGAGAGTAGGAGGTGATAAAAGGGAAAGTTGCAAGCAGGAATATTGGAGATGCATCATGGGAATGAGGGCAACAAGCTCTGCGGCAGTTGAGTCATTCCCCAGAGGAGCTACTTAACTTAGATAGTCAGAGGGCTGGTGGTAATTAGTACACTCTAGCGGATAGACAGGTGATTAGCATGGGCAGCTGTGCCCCTATGAGGAGGTAGTGGGCACAGTGTGCCTAGTGAGGAAACTCGTCAGTCAAGGCCTAGGAGGTGAGTCTGTGGGTTCTGGCAAATGCCAGAGGGGCTGCTATAAGCTCCCATGGAAAGTCAGTATTTTGTGGGCTGGTTGGGGGCTGTTTGGGCCTCTCTGTAGGCTAATGGGGCTTCTATGTACCTGAAATGCCAGGGCCTATTTTAATTCTCAGTTCCGACCTGGTTGGTATTCTCTAAAATAAGTATACTGTACTTCCATATAATTCTTGCAAGTTACATGTCATTACAATTTGTGTGTAAATACATGAAGTTAAATCTGTTTGTCAGGGTTGCAAAATACTGAAGCAGTATTCATTTGTATGGCAAAATGTGTTGCCCATAGTGCAGTTTTTATATTATAGATTTCATTAGCTATGTATGTTTTGTATAGAAACACACAGATATTGCCATTCGTGAATTTCACATTCTTTCATGAATAAATTAATAGATTTTCTGGATGGTTTATGTACATATCAGAAGGTATAATTCATGTCTGCATTCCATCTATATTGATGATGTATATCATAATAAGGCACTTAACATTTATTCGTTGACATGTGCATAGTACAAAGACATTTTATATACTGACTATTATCTAACAGGAAAGCTTGTATCCATGCCCACCATTACCTTGAACTACTTCCCTTCCATCCACTAGGCCATTTTTCTGTGTAGGACTTTGGGTAAATAGAAGTATTTGAACATGGATAGCCATACAATATGTTAATCACCAAAAAAAACAATGTAAAACTTTCCAAAAGGGAAGATACTTTTTTAAAATCATGTTCACTATTATATTCAAAGCTGCATCCATTTATTAAACCACTGAACTATTACATCAACCATTATTGAGGAATCTCTGAATTCCACCCACAACAACAAAATTAAATGTAAAATACACACTAGTCAGTATACAGCCAGATTAGTAAGTGATTGTAAGTATAAAATATAATGGTCACCTGTATTCAATGTATTATTATTATTATTATAATAATAATTATTATTATTAATAATAATACTTTGTACTCAGACTATGCTTGATTGTAGTAAGTTGGGTACAGTAAGTCAAAAGCCTGAGCCTGAAGTAAATGAGCATTTTAGCAGAGATATTTAGGGGCAGATTTATCAAAGGTCGAAGTGAAAATTCAAATGAAAAAAAATCAAATTTCTAGCTATTTCTGTGTGCTTCGACTTAGGAATAGTCCAAATTTGATTAAAATTTGCAAAAAAAAAATTAAAATGTCAAAATCTATCATGTACTGTGTCTTTAAAAATTGGACTTCAACCATTTGCCATCTAAAACCTGCAGAATTGCTGTTTTAGCCTATGGGGGAGCTCCTCGAATCGATTTGGAGTCAATTGGTGGACTTTGAAAAATTCAAAGTTTTTTGGGGAAAAACTTTCAATCGAATTTGATCGAATGCTAAAGCTAAGAATGACTTAATTGCTCTTTGTTTAGGGCAATGTTACAATTGTATGCAAAGCAAAATAAACTATATAGGAATGGACTGATGATATGGGAAGTTGGAAATATAAATATGGAAGAATATTCCTATCAGGCAGCATGATTTGTGATATATATATATATAAGTTCCAGGACATACTAATACAGCAACAAAGTCACTTGGTGGGAACCTTCACTTCTATTTAAAACATGTGTGGTCAAAGCTGGGTGTTGTGTGTGTTTGTGCAAGTGTTGTAGGATGTCTAATAGCTGGAATTTTTAAACTGCCTTAGGAAAACTTAATAGAATTGTCACTATATAAACATATTCTTGTTCATGCAATGCATATATACATATTCACAAATAGAATAGAAGAGGCTGTGTATAAAGGTAGCTTATCATAGAAACAAGCAGAAGGATAGTAACCTTACAGTAGATAAGCAGTGAAAACATGCATCAGCCAGTGCAAATGATTATGACTAGAAAGGAAGTTGCTGCAAAAGCAGACAATAAAGCCACAGTCCATGCAGATAGTGTCCAGTTTGAAACTGAATTCAGTGCCTCAAGGTTGCGATTCTAACAACTAAGTGACATTTTTTACTGCATGGAAAGTTATTAGAATGTTTGAAAAACATATATAACGTACATAAGAGTTAAAATCTGTGTTTTTTATTTTGATGTTTTGAATTATTTCCACATGACATATACTGTGCTTTTTCATACATAACCTATTTGCAAAAGACCAGGTTGATATTTTAGTTAATCTAACTCTGGATGTACCACATTAGCAATAATAATTTTATATCTTATTTGCACTTGACAGGCATTCTTCGTTCCTCCTCATAAAGCAGTACTTCATGATGATTATTCCCTCTTACACTCTTTTCACATAACTCACCTTTTCAAAGCTTGGATGAGTTGGGATATTGTTTATGACAATGTAAGAAATCTCCAGCCAGCTGAATTATAGCTTAGATTTTCAAAAGCAGTTATTTATGGTTAAGTGAATCCTATTCACTCATTGCGATAATTCAACCTATTTTCTTGCTGAACCTACTGCAAATGATATGACATACAATATTAAATTGACATACAATATTAAATCTTATGCAATAGGTCATGATTATAATTCAAATAACTTAACTACATCATGCTCCATGAATTTACTAATTGGCAGTCCTTTGCCAAATGTGGGACGAAGTACAATTCTACCTTCCTAGTTTATCTTTTTTTCAAAAAGTTCAAATTTAATTCTCATTAATTACCCAAATTCTCTATATATTGCAACACATACAGTATAAATATACTGTGTGTATATATATATATATATATATATATATAGACAAATACAAGAGGTCCTCTGTACTCAACCAATTATCAATATATTGAAGACACTGAGACATTTTGTGCATACAGCTACTAAAAATGCCTTACCCTTTAAACAAAACAGGGATTATTTGTCCATATATTAATTATATATTTTACAAAGGGACTACGTTTTACCTGCAACTTAGTCTTAAATATATTGATAATGAGTTGAGTGTAGAGGATCTCTTGTATTTGTCCAAATGTATTTTGTGGTCACAGCCTCATTGCACCCCAGCCTAATGGTTTTAAAAATTAGTGGTGAGCACAACTTTTCCTTGTTTGTTATAGTTATACTGGAGCAGTGACCAGCTCCCTCTTGTAGCTCCTACCCCTCCCAACTATAGTCAGGTGATCCCACTGGTGTCTAAGAAAAGGGCAACCAAGTTTGGGAGTTTTACTTTGAAAGCTGCAAGTATAACACTTTGGTGTTATATAAACATATTGAAAGGTTTTTGCCAACAAGCCATATTTTAGACATTTGTGCTTTATTATTCATTAAAAAATGCTTTACATAGACATTATTGGTGCTTACTGAAAGCACTGTGTGTGATGTCTGCAATTCCATGAGAAAAGTGAGGAACATAAAGATTGTGAAACCAACACAGATCTTCTATAATGTGTCAGAAATGTAATGTGCATCTGTTCTTTATTGTAGGCTGCAACTACAATTGAAAGGATAAAAGAAAATTGTGCCTTTAAAAAGAATGTTGTGTCATTGTATTACAGGCATCAGTTACAGTGTGGCTAATTGAAGACATCATCATTGCTTACAGACTCTGTTATTTTTAGAACGTTAACATATGAAAGCTGAATCTTACAAAATTAAGAGCAGTTAATTGCAGCATGGTGCAAAACAGAACACCAGTGTAAGCTATTCCTAAATGCTTCTATTTTTAAAATTTGATTTGATTATAAGGAGTCACACAACTGGTGAGAAGAAAAGATAGGCTCGTTGCTAGTCATTTGATATGTAAAAGGCTGCCTTTTAAGTAAGCAGCATTGGGTTCTTAAAATGCTCTATATATGTCTCAGTTAATTCGTTTTTCTGTATTCTTTTCTGTTAACAGAATTTAGAAGTTATATGCTAAATGGAAAAAAACACAAGACCCAGTTCAGTAATTCACAGCAACCTTGCTGAGATATTTTAATGAAGACGTTTCACTGCTCATCCGAGACACATAGTAAGAGACATTGAGACACATAGTAAGCAATACATAGTCATCCCATATGTAGCTGGAGTGTCGTAGAAACTCAGGAGGATTTTCAACAAACACCACGTCCCTGTGTTTTTCAAACCTAGCAACACACTGAGACAAAAACTTGTACACCCAAAGGATCCAACTCCCAAGGGAAAACAAAGTAATGTGGTATAAGCAGTCCAGTGTAGCGATGAGTGCACTGATCTATACATTGGGGAGACAAAACAACTGCTCCATAAGCGAATGGATCAGCATAGGAGGGCGAACTCTACAGGAGAAGACTCAGCTCTTTTTCTACACCTAAAAGACATGGGACACTCTTTTGAAGATAGCAATGTTCAAATTTTGGATAAAGAAGACCGCTGGTTTGAAAGAGGTGATTCATGTTAAGGTGGAGAAACCATCCCTCAACAGAGGCGGGGGCCTTCGACACCACCTGTCTGCTACATACAATGCTGTTCTCACATCTGTTCCCCGGCGGTTTTAGAACTCATGACACATCCATTCATGCAGTTCTCACAAGTAACACCTGTTTTCTAGGAGTTGCATGACACATTGGTTATCCTATCACTGTAACTACACAGAATCAACACCACTGTGAATTTCAGATGTCACCTCTCTGAAGAGTTGCAGTGTGCCATTGTGATTGGATTGTTGGAAGAGTCTATATGCTGAGAACTCCCCTACACCAGTCAGTTGAACTGAAGAAGCTGCTTGGATGAGCAGTGAAACGTCTTTATTAAAATATCTCAGCAAGTCCAGTTGCTTTGAGTTACTTTTGATATATAAACCAATGAGATGCTTGCTTTCATGTTTATAATTGTTTGAGACAATTTGAAACTAACTGCTGATCTGTTCTGCCTGTGGCTCCATAACCTTCATAAAGCTTTAAACCTAATTCAAGAATCACAGAGGTATTGTTAACTATTCAGAGATGGGGTTAGTTTAAACAGGTTCAATATCTAAAGCATTATTTTTTCCATCCTATCATAGGTTCGTAATGCATTCACAGTAATACCCAAGTAAAATGTTTGAATGGATATGCATGAAAATGTTACAATGGCAATGATACTAGGTTGCACAGGTGAAAAAAAATGTTTAGGTTACCAGTACATATACATCATTCTAAAGATTAGATATTGATTATATTACTAAAAATGTGTTGTTCAAATACATAACTTCTACATTAGGCCCTCTGTGAATTACTACTTGATAGAACTTACTACATGCAAAGTAAAAACACCAGCAAATTGCTATTTTTTTTTAAACTATAATGCGTTTTCACCCTGAGCATCACAGAGGTTGTCTGCTAGGTATTTTGTTCCACAGCTTTTATGCAGTTTACGTGTGTAGATGCTAATAAGCATCCGAGCTTCTAAAGAATATGCAAATTGTACACAGGGTTGATTGTAACCTACTATCTGGCTTCAATATAAGGCCAATCTTCCTTGTGTGACACCTCTGCCTTGGGTGCACGTGGAAATATACAGCAACTAGAAGATCACAAGAAGACTGGCACTGCTGCAGTGTAACACTCAAGTGTGACAAAGAACCTCATAGGGTTCGAAACATGTAGGAGCAAATTTACGAAATTCACATGAAATGATCGAAGTTCGAACGAATTTGATCGAATAACGATCGTACTAATTTTTTCGTGAAATCGGATATGCAAATTTGGCCACTTCGATGGTCGAATGCTTATCGAATTGCGAATTTGGTCGAGCTAATTTCCGGGAATAATAGTAAATTTGCCCCGTAGTGTTGGCAGTTACAATGCAGCAGTGCCTGTCTTCTTGTGATCTTCTAGTTGCTAAATATGCAAATTATGTTTATGTAGTTGGCTTCAATAGGGGTTCATATTCGGTCATGTACCTTTGTGATTAGCAATTAAGGGTAATTGCATACTTCAGGTGACAAAAAGTTGACTCACACCCAATCCAAACCCATCCAGCACTTTTATTTATAGATCCATGCCAACTCACACATCCCTTTGTTATTAAAGGGGATAAGGTGGAGGGGGGTGCACCTATAAATAGTGGCTGTCGGAAGTAAAAGCCATCAGAGTAAGGTTGCTGCTCAACTTGAACCTGCTCCCTAGCCAAAAATAGTATTTAAAAGTTGGCCCAAACCCACATGTGGTACAAGCTTGGAATTGGCCCGCACATCACTAGTCTCCCTCATTCCAGTAGAAATGTGAATCACTGGTTGAAAAACATATTCATATTTTTTTTTTCTGAAGTAGCTAAAAGTTGCCTTGTAAGGAAACTACTTCACATGGCATATGCCTTTCCACAAGCATTTTACATAACTGCAGGTTGAAAGGAAACTAGGGATGGCTTCTCAACAAAAGTAAAAAGATTCATAGCAAAACATCTTGTGTGCCTTGGTCCTTAGGAGCAGATTTATAAAAGTGTCTGTTCATTCGATTGGAGTTTTAGATGCATATTTATCAATTGGCGTACTCTCACCCATTGATCAATATGCCTCTAAAAATCCCATAGAAATTAATATAGAGCAGTGACATTTGACTGAGGTTTCACACTTTGATAAATCTTTTCCTAAATCTGTGCAATTGTGTTTACAATTGCTCTTGCATTTTTATGTATGTTTTTGCAGCAAGATTCACCACCAGAAAAATGTTTCTTGGAACAGATCCAAAAATTTGGCACAAGGTCAGTGCACATGCACCAAAAACGATGCATGGTAGACAAAAAATGTTACCCAAAGACTTTATTGTGTTTCACAAATGTTTTGCTGTCTTGCAAATTGTCTTGTGGTTTTGTGGATTTTTCACGACACAGGAGAGATTCACTCATCACTACAAATAATCACTGACTACTGACATTATTACCTGTCCTATCCCTTTCTTTTATGAGCTGCAAAAACAATAAATATACATAGTGGTTCATTTACCTATCCTGCCTTATGTAAGAATTCATAATTTAAGGACTAGTTGAAGACAAATTGCACCAAAAGTTTGCACTTGGAGTTACCTCTCTTATCTCTGAAATTTAAAAATATTGATTTTCTTTTCTTTTATTTTCAGCACCAAGTACAGCCCAGTATGGAATCACCGGAAGAGCTGAAATTCTATTCTCCTGCTGGTACCTTGTGTTGACACTGTCCTCTTTCACCAGCATAATCTATTTGAAGAACGCCATTATACAATAAACATACAGAAACAAAAAAGGCTTTAAAGATTTCTTTGAAAGTGCTGATGGCAGGATGCAATCTCGTTTTTTTGAAACAGTATGGAATATAATCAGCAGCGCTTACATGGGGATGATCGGCTTCTGTAGAATTGCTCATTATGTAAATACCTTAATTCTCCTCCTTTTATGATTAGCTGCATTACGTTGTGAAGCAGTACACATAGTCCTTTTTTTAAAAATGTGAAAGCTCTGAAATTACTTTTAGAGGATATTAGTTGTGATTTCATGTTTGTAATCGACAACTTTCCAAAAAATGTTCATTGATGGGTCTGAGACTCTGGGTGTAGGCTGCTGTTTACAAAATACAAATATTGCAGAGGGAAAAATTAAGAATATGCTTTAAAGCTCCAGGGCACGTGTTCTGTTGCCTCTCAAAATAAGATTTTGAACTCAAGTATATCAGACATTTTTCCATTTTTGTTACAAAATTATTGCCTTCAAAAGATTATTCCTGTTACATTTAGCTAGATCTACTGCAAGCTTAATTTTTGGGTATCAAGATACAGTATTATAAAATAAACTGCATGACGCAGTTTGGATTTATACTTGTATCTTTCGCATGGGTGTGCCTTCATAAAGTTTTATTATTTTTTTTATTCAGAAGGGTTTTCCTAGTTTAAGGGGTAAGTCTATTAAAAAAAGTTCCAAATGTACAGAACATATTTTTAGGAGATCATATCATGTAACCATCAAAGTATGAAAGACTTCTCTGTGTGCTAATCAGAACCTCCATACCTTAAACCAAGAGTTCTTTAACCCCCTGCAGATTCTCTAATGTAACATTCTTTTGTTGGCAGTTCATGTAGTCCAATAGAAGACGCAGTTGTGTCTATGGCTGAACTTCTTGGCAAATTACACCTATTCCATATATTTTTGCAGATCCCTAATTATAGCACAATTCTCACATGTGTTTTGTGATTTCAGAGCTATTTCTCTTCAAAAGTATTATTCAAAATTCTTTAAAATGTTGTGCAAATGAGAATGTGACAATCCATTTTATCATCTGATCTTCATGGAATCTGTATTGTTTTGCACTTGATTTTGTACTGAATTTGTGAAACTAGCTAAAATAGTCAAGAAAAAGTGGATATATTTGGAAATGGGTCTACTCAGCGGAAAATAAAACTCTGATAAAAATCCACCATTGTGTCAATTGTCTAGATATGATTCTGTACATTACTGCATAAAATACAAAATAGGGTAAGCTTTTCAAAGCAAGTGTTATCATCTCATGGCTTTTAGAGTGTGTAGTTGGGCGAGTATGTGTATAACTTTAAAACTGTTATTCAGTTTTATTTTCACAAGGGATTTAGGGCAAATGCCAGATGGGCTGCTATAAGGTGCCATAGAAAGTCAGTATTTAGTGGGCTGGTGGGGACTGTGTGGGCCTCTATGTGGGCTGATTGGGTCTCTGTGTACCTGAAATGCCAGGGCCTATTTTGATTCTCAGTCCAGTCCTGATTATAGTGCAATGACTAAGGCTTGCATTGAACACTCCTTTTGCCTAATATTTTAATTGATGGTGTTTGTTATTTTTTTTTTTAGTTAAACAAGGTAAACATGGAAGTTGAAGCAATTCAATGTCCTTGTGAATTAGATACAGTAATTATCACTTGAAAAAATAGTTCCTCTGTATAACAGACTTCTGTTTATCTGTGAAATGGTAATCTAATTATCTACCATGCAAGAGAAAACATGGAATAGCATCAGCATATTTGTCCTGGTTACTATAGACATAACAAACACCATACCTTTTTGTGATAAAAACAATAGGTAAAACATATGTCGAGTAAAAGCTCAATTCATTGAACTCATGTTGAACAAAAAGGTATACAGTATGCCAGATTTATCAATGGTCAAATTGAAAATTCAAATGTTTAATTTGATTGAATTGGATCTTATTCGGGTCCATCCTATTCACCCAAACTTTAAAAATGTAATTTTTTTAATAGATTGTGACTGGTCTTTTTTTTTTTTAATTTCGAGTTTATGGGAGTTTTAAAGTGGTAAAGTGCATTATGTATACACTACCCCTTGGCTGTTGGTAAATGTAGACTGTGTGCAATAAGTAACAGTTAGTTTCGGTGGACATACATGTTAAAATCTGATTATTGGTATGGATGCTAAATGATGAGATCTTTGGTCAGTACAACCACACGTTTGGGACTTTTATACGCAGTTAACCCTCTGCCAAATATCTGATCACACAATGAAGATGTGTAGTAAACTAACATCTACTGTATTAAGCAATCGGCTCCTACTTGACCAGATTTTCCAATTGCGCCCATTCAGTAACCGACTGCCCAGGAAAATAGCAATTGTGAAAAGTGATTATAATGCCGATCTGTGTGGACTGTAAGGCAAGAAAGGCAGAATCAATATTAAAGTCAAACCACATCAGGCAACCTTTATAATAACTGTGTTTCCTGACATGATGATCTTCCTCAACCCAAGCCCTCTTTGTTGAGGGTCAAAAACTGGGGTCAAGTGCTTGCTATTTGTTTCACTTTTTATGTGCAGGTATTTGTGTGAAGGGAGTATTTACATGTTTACTAAGAAATCTGCATAGTAAAGGAGACAGGTAAATAGTGTATTTCTAAACGTGATTCCTTTTCTAAAGAACAACAATCAGTACTGATAATTCCATTAAACTGAGTTTTATTTATAAGCTCCATACACTGAAAAAAACTTTATCTGCTAAATATATGAACATTGCTCAGCATTTTTGCACATAATTGCTTATGTCTTTTCTAGAAGGCTTCATTTGAGGTTTTTGGGCCCCATTTTTGAGTATTTAAAGGACAAGGAAATTCCGATAAACATAATAATTGATGTAAATTGAAAAACGATATGGTGTTACTAAGTGCTGTTCTATTATTTTAATATTATTTTAAGTCATCTTCATTTCAAAACAGTAGAAGCTTCTTCAGAAACACAGTGCTGCCTAGTGAAATCATACAGTAGTTGGATGTACCAAGACCAGACCAAACAAGATTCTGCTTGTTGTAAGAGTACTGGAATATCCACAGAAGTGACCATTTATTTTATTCCTGGTTGCCCTCCTTTTAGGCATTAGGAGCCATTTATGTCATTAAAGGGAAACTGTCATGGGAAAACATGTTTTTTTTTTTTTAAATGCATCAGTTAATAGTGCTACTCCAATAGACTTCTGCACTGAAATCCATTTCTCAAAAGAGCATATAGATTTTTTTATATTCAGTTTTGAAATCTGACATGGGGGTTGCCATTTTGTAAATTTCCCAGCTGCCCCGGGCATGTGACTTGTGCCAGCACTTCAGGAGGGAACTGCTTTCTGGCAGGCTGTTGTTTTTCCTTCTCAATGTAACTGAATGGGACATGGGTTTTTACTATTGAGTGTTGTTCTTAGATGTACCAGGCAGCTGTTATCTTGTGTTTGGGAGCTGTTATCTGATTACCTTCCCATTGTTCTTTTGTTAAGCTGCTGGGTGGGGGAAAAGGAAGGGGGTGATATCATTCCAACTTGCAGTACAGCAGTAAAGAGTGATTGAAGTTTATCAGAGCACAAGTCACATGACTTGGGGCAGCTGGGAAATTGACAATATGTCTAGCCCCATGTCAGATTTCAAAATGAAATATCAAAAAATCTGTTTGCTCTTTTGAGAAATGGATTTAAATGCAGAATTCTTCTGGAACAGCACTATTAACTGATACATTTTGAAAAAAAACACAGCAGCTTCTACTGTGTGGCAAAACATTTCATAAGTTCTTCTATGAGTGGTATATGAATAAATATTTGAAACAACTGTCAGGTAAAAAAGAATATTTGTACTAGGAATTCAGCATCCACAGTAATAGAAAATAATCAGTCGCGCAAGGATCGTAATTATGCAAATTCACTAAGATCAAAATTTTACTGAACGTTACCACTTACGTTAGACTTTATGTTGCCTGGTCAGACCAGGCAAAGTTCAATACAATAGATAGGAGTTTGAAAAAAAAAATGGAAAACTTTTCTAAGTCCCAAAAAAACGCTGGCGTGTTTTACCATTATAGGGTGATAGCCTGAAAAAGATTGTTTTGTTTGGGGGGGTTACCCTCCTTCCCCCCTACATTTCCTAACATATGGCAACACAACTATATAGGGGGTACATGTAGGGCAATAGGACAACTTTATTTAATTTATTAAAGGTTTCCTGGGTTTGCGTAGTGGAATGTAGTGGCTGTAACATATACTTCTATTTTACGCTTAAATTCCCGCCGAATGCAAATTAGGCATCACTAGCGTAACTGCGCTTTGCCTGGTGAAGTAACACTAGCGCAACTACGCTAACGTTCGCCGACCTGAGTGTAACTTCGCACTTTAGTGAATTTGCGTAGCCCTGGCGAAAATTCGCCTGGCGAAGTGCGGCGAACGATAGTGAAGCCAATGCTAGCGAATTTTCAGAACTTAGTGAAATTGCCCCATAGTCATTGGTATCTGCTTGTGGATCAAAGATTTTGGCTGGTGCAAATACCACACTATACTTTTATAACAAAACAAAACATTCTCATCCAGATAATGCTGCATAGTATGCAGCCATAAAGCAACAATTTTTCCACTGCATTAAACCCTATAACCGTATCATTTTGCGAAACACAATTATATTTTTAATACTATCCAGAATGAATTATAGATAAATCAGGTAGACTTTCATAATACCAAGGTCACTGTAAGGTCACTGTGGCTCCAGATAAAAAAATAGATTATAGCAACAGATTTGATTTTTAAATGTATATCGTGATAATAGTTCATACTGTGGTAACATATGAAGTTTTCTTCTAAGCTCAAGAGATGAATCATATTAAAATGTGTTCAGACATTAGGATGAAAGGTTCCCTTGGGTGAAACTGTGCATTGAACCTAATATAGTTGTTTATTGAATTCACGTCCCCTTATGGGTATTTTTTTACTGATGTACATAAAACAACCTCAATTTGCTTCTATTATACTTCTTATTAAATATATAAATGCTTCATTTACTTGTTTAATTGTCTTACCCTTTTCTGAACTCTTTTTAGTTGAATAATATATTTTTATAGGGTACCCAAGACTGTACTCAGTTCTTTAGGGCATAGCCAAAAACAAAGAAAACATTTTCTTCCTCTGTAATTTCATCTCTGATGAGGTGTTTTTTATTTTCCTGTGGCCGCCTCCTACTGATTTTTGCAAATGCTAAAGAACAATATACATAGCTGAATCTCTGGTAATTGCAACAATGCAATATAACTAAACTAAACTAAAAGGAACCAAAATCATTATAAACTGCTGAAACGGTCCATTGCAAAAAACATACAGCATTAAAAAAATCCCTTACTGTATATTTTGTTTTATTAAGATGTACATTTAATAGTTATACTGCCATTCTGTTTCACTTTATGGGTAGTGATAAGCAAAATCTTTCAAAAGGCATGGATTTACAGCAAAAACACAGTGAAAAAAAAAAGTAATTGAAAAGCTCCCTTTTGACTTCATGGATTGCGTCAAAGAAAAACACAGCGACACAAATGATCATTCGCTTCAACATATTTTGCATGAAAAAAAGCTGCAAAAAAAACACCCGTTACTTCAATGCGATTTGCTTATTTTCGCCTTACAAAAAGTTTTCTGCATTGTGAAATGGGATAGATTCTCTCATCACTATACACAGGTTGAAATACGATAATGTACAAATTTATGATATTTGTGAACAAAATCTCAACTTTCCCCCCTTTTCTCCTAGGAAACAAAACTGCTTCCAGTATGAAAGAATCTTCTGCAACTTTTCAAATCAAGAATATATTTGTGTGCTGTAAACTTTCTACAATTTGGTTATGGCCTCAGACCAGAAAATACAGTAGCATTTAGATTTTTTTAATGTTCACAAGGAAGTTTTTTCTGAATGGTTGTAATTCAAGGTCTTTGGTTGTCTGTTGGATGAGAGTTGTTATTCACCACCTTGGCTTCCCTTTCCCTTTACCTGCCTTACTTGATCCCAACCAGTTACTCACAAGCAACATGTTGCTCACCAACCCCTTGTATGTTGCTCCCAGTCACCATAAATAGTGATGGGCGAATCTCCCGAGATTCGCTTCGCCGAAAAATTTGCGAAACGAGTCGCGGGACGATTTTGACGAGCGTTGCGTCATTTTATTCGCCAGCGGCGAATCGCGGGAATTCGCCGCGAATTCGCCCCTGGCGAATAAATTCGCCCATCACTAACCACAAAGCAGCTGCTTATTTTTAAAGTTTTGGATGCAGTCACTTTCCCTGTTGCATTGCTCTGACTTGTTTAGTCAAGTATGAGGAAGCATGGCCATCTTCAGGAGTGTCACTGGAAAGATTGGGGAGGAAGAGATGATTCGTTATGTGTAGTTCCATTGAAAAATATTCTATGTTATAAGCAAAAACACATATTTAACTTGTAGCAAACAAACTTTATCAAAGGGAAAATGTGATTTTAGGCCAGGAGAGCAGTATCTCTGGTTATTTATACTCAGCAGTAGTAGTGAATTATTTAATCCCCAAGCCTTATGTGTCTGTATTATTTATCAAATGATATACACATTATGTTCTTGGAATATTGCTTTTTGGTGAAGTGATACTTATAATGGTATAATATACTCTGTGAAAACATAGCATAGAGGTTACGTTTTCAAAAAGGGCTACTATAATATTTATAATGTTTTCCTTTAGGGCGAGACGTAGAGTTGCCACCTCCCCTTTAAACCAGGCCACATATTGAATCCACATCCTGTGTGGCTCATTTATCAATTAATTTACATTCATGCTGCATACTAAACTGATGCATGTGCAGCCATGCATTATGCATCTAATGAGCCAAGTACCATGTGGGTTTGATATGTAGGGTAAGAAAAAAATGGTGGTTTGTGGAGTGTGGGGAATTTTACTGCTAGTTCTCATTTGGTATTTGCACATTGATTACGCACAGCACCACCTATTGTTTGAAAAATATATATATATTTATATATATATATATATATCGAAATCCAGGTAGTTTCAGCACTCCAAGGCAATATTCTGGCTTAGCCGGGGTGCACGGTTAAAATATGTATAATCTTATATTCAAGATAACGGCACTCCCATGTAAAAAACTTGTATCATTTATTGAATCATATCATGTTCCAACGTTTCGGTCGCCATTACGACTTGAAAAAGGTCGTAATGGCAACTGAAACGTTGGAACATGATATGATTCAATAAATGATTGAAGTTTTTTACATGGGAGTGCCGGTATCTTGAATATAAGAATATATATATATATATATATATATATATATATATATATATAGCATGGAGGAGCACTCACCAAACAAAAACCACAGCTTGCCTGGGTGCAGGTAAAATGTGTACAAAATAGGAAAAAACACTCAAAAAACAGGCTCATTTAGGACAACTGATTTTAATAGAAAAACAAAAGATATTCCAACGTTTCGATCACCGAAACATTAGAATATCTTCTGTTTTTCTATTAAAAAATATAGTGAAGTTTGGGGGATCACAGCGGGGGGTTTTCACCAAACACGCAGGCCACTCCACATTACAGTTGGTTTATTTTCTTCAGTTCAAAATAAATCTATCAATGACAAGCAATGGCTTGAAAACAAAACAGCTTCAATTCAGTAGTAAATAAGTCCCAACATAAGAGCTGTGTAATTGCCTCTAAAAATAGCAGTGTCCATTCTGCCAGGAGTGAACTCTCTGGTCTTTTGGAAAGGAACTGTTCCTCAACCCCACAGTGAGTAACCACACGTGAAAAAAGAAAACTATTCTCTCCCTTCACCCGCTGCTCAACTCCATTAAACACCCCCTGGATGTCCAGCCCACCTCTGGTTGGTTAACCTTATGGTGTCTCTTAAAGGGGTAGCTTCTTTAAAACCTAAAGAATGGGGATATATACTGGCCATCTACCAGACATCCCCTCCCGCTTGTACAATATATATATATATATATATAATTCCATTTACATAAGAGAGATCCTTATGTCAACTGCATGATTAAATAGGCAGGAGCTTTTCACAACAAGGGGTGGTACATTTATCATCTATTCTCGGGTACTTCAGGCTAATACAGTGATAGTAACAGTATACTAAATCCCAAGCATTTCTGTGAGGGAAATTATGTATTTTGGCACAAATGCCCATGGAATACTAAAGAGGATAAACCAAGGGTAAGTTACAAATCCAAGTGGTAAGCTGTAACACTTTAATTAATGCCTAGGTATTAGCTGTGATCATACTTTATCAGATCAATAACATTAGAAATTAGCTGTTTAATTTTACATGAAGGGTAAAAGGGGATTTGCAGCCTAATTGAATTCTGTATTGTGAATTGTAAATCAGGATCTCAACCCGCAGTGGGGCACTAGAAAACAACTGTGACTTGCATGAGAAGATACAGCTACCTGTGAAATCAATAACAATGTTGAGTTATAGCTAACAGATATAAATCATTTCACTCTTGGACAGGCACAGCACATCAGAGCAATCTGTGCAAATATCACCCTGTAAAGGCAAATAGATCTTTATCACACTATTTTCTACCAAAGCTACTGTGTGTCTGCACTGGCTGCTTAGAAAAGAAACATCTGAATGCTATTGCAAATATCAGGTCTCAAATACAGTAAACCAGCATCATTTGCTTTATTTATTTAGTGTTAGCAGCATTATTTGTTTATTTAACAATGACAGCATTGTAACAATATGAAGCTTTTGCAAACTGTCCTATAGGCAGAACAGATGGATGGCATTTTGTGGATAGAAAATGACTGTGGAAATGTTAGTTCGGAATATATTCATTCTTTTTTGTAGATACTGTAAATGTATATGTTTATGTTGAGACTAACATGTTCCCATTGCAACCCCGGTGCCACAGGTGAGCTATTGTCATACATAAAACACAACTCCCAACAGGTGCATAGCATGCTGCTCTCTGCTTTGTAATGGGTTTATTAGACACAAGGCATACATTACCATCTATATTGGTTGACGGCATTGCAGTTGCGCAAGTGATCAATTAACCTATTTTCATTAAGATATATTTTTTGCTGAGGTTGACATACCACTTCTACCCTCAATGATGTTGTCTGAGATGCCTCAATCAATTTATAAGCTTATACAATTATTTGGATATTTCAAGACCATAGGATTGTGAGGTAGAACAGAAGCTGCCTATTTTACCTAGAGGAGAAGGAAAAGTCCAATTGATGGGGAGTTCTAAATGTTAGAGCACCCCCAAGGACTGTAATTACTTACCTAATATGCCAGGCCAGTGTTTTTGTTAGCAGAAAAGTGTACCGGCCCTGGTGCAGGTGAGCAATCCTCTTTCTCCTTACATTCTTTGTCCAGTTCATCTGGAGTAGAGTGAACAATCTCAGCTTTTGTGTTAAAGTCAAGAACAAAGAAAGAACGGAAAAAGTTGAGTGTTCCAGGCTGTAGCAGTTTTCTGGTAACAGGAGCACTGGCCCAGGGTATCAGGTAAGTGATTATAATCCTTAGGATGGCCTAATATTTGGCACCCCCCATCAGTTAGACCATTACTTCTCCTTAAAAGAAAGTCATCAAAGAGAGAGTGAACACGGGGATTTTGTGATTTTTGATGCAAAGTCTATGGCACTGTAAGCATGGCAAACTGGTACCTCTGTTTATTGTCAATACCCCACCACACACACTATATAGAATTTTATACACCCAAATAAGTCCTTCATTGTTCAGTGGAAGAACTAGAAAAAAAAATCTACTGAGAGAAAGGAAACAAATCCCTTTATTCAACTCTGACCAGATGATCCTTTACACAGGGATGCTGCAGGGACATATACCATTATTTTAGTGCTGTAGAACCCATTTATTATGTGCCCCAGGCAAAAGGATAATTTAGTCATCTGGCTCTTAGTTTCTCATGTAGAAGAAGCCAGTGTTTGTTTTTTCCTGTGTGTAGTCTTATTTCATATAAAGCCTTCCTAATTTCCACAGAGCACTGCTATAATGCCAAGCATTTTAATAATAATTGAAAGTATAATCTAAAAAAGTGTGTTTCATAATGGCATCCATATAACCCAATGAATACATAAAAAACAAAAGATGTACTATATTTTTATGGATATACTGTACCTGCACTCGCTTCCTTTTATTAATAATTGCATTGAAAATACTTGAGACTTCTGAATGATATATGCATTGGGTATTAAACTGTAGTATGCACATTTTTAAGCATTCAAGCAAAAATACATAAAGAGATGAACTCCAAGTAACTTCAAGTAGGCCTTGTGATGCTGTAAATCATTTGCTTTTCTGTTAAACAAATGAAGAAACGATTCTTCCTAATGGTACAGAAATAAGTGGCTCTTAATTTATTGCTGCTTCTGAAGTAAATACATAAATAACAGGCAGAACATACTGTAAAGCTGTGAGCTACAGAACTGTATGTCCTTGTAAGCCAAATTGTGTGAAAACAGCAATTACATATTATTTGGCAGATTTTCTACTAAGACTTCCACATAGAAATAAAAGGGAAGAAAAAAACAGCATTTGGAAGCAAGTTAAAGCAGCTGGAAATAGTTTATCTAGTTATCCCAGAACGATCACATATTGTAAGAAGAATTATGTTGACATAAAGAGAATTACTGAAGCAGTCCAAATATCCAAGAGATCTTGATCCAGCTCTTCCAAATCCAATGTAATTGAAAGGATACAAAGAATAACAATGCTGTGACAAATCCTCATAGTTGGATCCAATAAATAATAAGAAAAAAAAAGAATAAATATAGTGGTATGTGTTACAAGCACATCCTTTAGCAGTTAATTCAGAGTTTTCTAACCTTCTTTGGAAGAGCTATAGATATGCTTCACGACAAAAAATTTGGCCTATAGTTATGTTTGTTCTTTGAATTGCTATAATTGCATTACAGGTATGGAAACATGTTATCCAGAATGCTCAAGAGCCTGGATAATGGCTCTTTATGTAATTATTTTGCCACCAAAAAGGATTAATTGTAGAAAATAATCTAAAACAATTCTAATTAATTTAATTAAAATGGGTTTCTGGATAACAGGTTTCTAGATATCATATCCCATAGTTGGCTCTGAAACAATAGGTTCAAAAATATTGGGTTTCATTTATCAACACTGGTCAAATGTGCACCTGAGCAGTAACCTATAGCAACCAGTCAGTGATTTTTTGAGACTGCTGTAGATAGAACAATTGAGGTAAACATTTGATGTACTCACCTTAGTATTTGGATCTGTGTGTCACTTCAGCAGGTGTAAATTTGTAACCACTACGCTAATTCAATAAATTGCGTAAAAAGTAGTGATGGGCGAACTTATTCGCCAGGGGCGAATTCCCGCGATTCGCCGCTGGTGAATAAATTCGCGAATCACCATCGAAATTTCGCTTAGCGAAAATTCGCTAAAAAAAAGAGTCGCAAACGACGTGATGCGCGTCAAAAGTGCCCCGCGGCTCGTTTCACGATTTTTTCGGCGAAGCGAATCTCGGGAGATTCGCCCATCACTAGTAAAAAGTCTCTGTAGCCAATTTGTCAGCACATGCATTTCACAGGGAACTTTCGCTAGTGTTCATTTTTGCCTAGCGAAACATTGCTAGTACTCTAACACTTAAGTCAGTTTGAATAGGGCGGGTACATATAGGTCATATAGACATCTTTATTAGAGATGTTGGTGCAAATGCATGAAGTGGCCACTTATTATTACAAATGTCCATGGAAGCATATGCCAAAAGAAATCCTCTAATGCCCTAGACATGAACCCACCTAAAACAAATGTGGCATGCCCCTCAAATGGTTGGAAGAAAATGTTAACACAATACTCTTTATTAGTAACAACTTTTGAAGGCAATCACACTTTAAAATATGAAGAAACCTATGTTTTATATGATATATATTATCTATATTATTATATATTCACCAGTTCGCCCTTTAGAAAATATGCCCCAAAGACAAACTTGGCTCGCAGAGGCCTCTATAAGCACTATGAGCACAAAGATTAAACACTCCTAGAAACCCTGCTATGTTTGTGACTTAAAGGAGGCTAGAGGTGTGTTGTCCATCAGTGCAAGTCAGCAAGAGAAGAAAGCAAGATCCAGAAATAAGGGACCTAGAGGATCTCAGTGAAAATTGCCATTTGGAGCAAAATGACTAAATGGAAATAACAAGACTTGTAAGTAACCGTCCCGGGAGGAACAAACATCTTTAGGAGGACATCTACAGAAGTGTGCTTAAAATTACTGGGAGTGCCCGGAGTGCTGGATTGGCCCAAAGACTGTTTGCATTACCAAATATTGGGGCTGTGAGAAGCAAGGAATCCATGTTAAATTACTGCTTGCTGTAGAAGTGTATACAAAACACGAAAAGTAGAGCTGGCACTAATCCGGTGCCCCAAATAATATGATCAAATCAAATAGAATCCAGGAGTCACGAAGTGTTGATAAAGTAGTAAAAAATTATTTTATTATTACACCTTGTATAAAAAATAAAGGCCTGACGCGTTTCGTGTCTACATGGGACACTTAATTATAGGCTGTTTGGAGCATGAGCACCCGGACCCCATATGGAAAGCGGTAAGCTTCCTTAAATATTTATTTTCCTTAATGTCTTCTGCTTTTTATTTAGTTTGCCTCTTATATGCTGTAGAAGTGTGTGTTTGTTTAATTTCAAGTTTATTAAGATTGATTTGCTAATATAGGTGGTAAATTGCATCATTGCATTGTATCAAAACACTGATTACAGCTTTATGCATGTAGCCTTCACTTGGGGTTGTTCATCTACAAACACTTTTTCCAGTTCAATTCTTTTCAGATTGTTCCCCAGAAATAAAGACTTTTTTCTACAGTTTTTCCAAAATCTAAGTTGAAATTTGAATGTCCTTACCTGTAATGAAACCCAGAGATTCCACTCAACAGGGACAAAGATAAGAAATTTATCAAATAAATGTATCAATTTACAGGGTCAGCGACCCCGTCTCCACCCCCAGAGCTATTTTAAAAGGGGAAAAATTACACTTTACGCTTCAATATTATAAAAGCGGCGATACATAGAAAATAGAAAGTAATTGGAAAAAGTCTTTATTTCTGGTGATCTATCTGAAAACAACTAGTTGTTTGAAGGTGAACAACCCCTTTAAGCAAAGCTGAAAAGTTTACTTTGTAAAACAACCTGATTTTCTAAATAAACTCTGAAGTAAAAGGTACAGGAACATATGCCACCACACAGTGACAGGCTGTTGTTATAAAGCAGGATTTTTCAGCTTCAATGGGTTTTTCATCATTTTATGGTGCATGGCTGGTTTCTAACACAAGGATAAAAAGAACCCTTAGAAAAATGTTAGAGTGATCATCATAATCCAGCAGGGTGGGATATAAATTGCTTCTAGCATAAGAGAAATATCAAATCCCCTTTATCTGAATATATATTGTATCAGCTTAGGCTGATAACAAGTATGCCCAGCTCCAAGCCCATATACCGCAGAAATCTCTGTATGTCCCCATTGCATTTGAGTGGGTTTGCATTTGTAGATAAAAGCTACTAAATGGAATGTGTCATCTTCATACAAGTTTGTAAATTTTGCCCTGTTAATTTAGCAGCACTGACTATTTCAAAAAATTATTTTATACACAATTAACCTTGTACTCCACAATGCATAAGATGCACACTCAGTCAAGACCCCATAGAGCAAATGCCCTTAATAATGTGCAGATACATATGGGGTATTTTGCAGTATGTGTGAATGGAATGCTACTGCATGACAGAGAAAGGCCAGAAGTGGATGAAATGAACCCTTAACCAATCATTAAGCTTGTATCCCCAGTTGCCACCTTGACCTAAAACAGCTACAGATGTCACCAAATTTGTGTTGGATAATGATGGCTGCAGAGTCTGTATACCATGAATATTTAATATGCATAAAAGCAGTTAGTCACCTTTGACTTAACTTTTAGTATGACGTGGAGAGGGATATTGTGAGACAATTTGCAACTGGTGTTTATTGTTTATTATCTGTGGTTTTTTAGTTATTTAGCAGCTCTCCAGTTTACAATTTCAGCAATCTGTTTGCTAGGGTCCAAATTATCCTAGGAACCAGGCACTGATTTGAATATGGAATGGAATATGACTAAGAGTGGGTCTGAATGGAAAGATGAGCAATAAAAAGTAGCAATAACAATATATTTGTAGCCTTACAGAGCATTTGCTTTAGACCTCCATTTAAAAGCTTTAAAATGGCAAGGCCAATAACTCAAAAACTCTAAAATATAAATAATTAAGGCTAAAAGCAAAACTGTTGGCAATTGGGCATTCTATACCATACTAAATGTTATTTCATGACTATTTGTTTATCCATCCACTATAAGGTCCTGAACTACTGTCATCTGCCCTATTCCTGTGTAGATAACCTCAGTCTCTCCCTACATGTATATAAATGTGGTAAATACCATTATATATATATATATATATATATATATATATATATATATATTTCTGCAGGGTTCCCCAGTGACAATAGGCACACTTGCACACGATTCAGTAATAGAGGCAGGGTGGCTGCTAGAAATCATTTAATTTTCTCATCTGTCTCACACAGCAGCCACAGCAGATCATTTATTTTAGTATTGAAAAAGGTGCATCCAAGGTATGATAGAAGCTTAAATAAAGTATGCTCTTTCTGTACATGTTATTGTCATTGGTGTAATAGAAGCATATCCTAATAGCAATGCCATATAACTCTCATTTTATTTGTATTCATTCTAAGAAAAGCCTCTGTTTCTCTTTATTTTCCTCTGCCTACTTTGTGAATTTAATGGAAGGTGCTGAGGCTATATTTGTTGCAAAATTGGTTACATTTGATATGTAAAAGTAGGCACTTCCACACTTACAATGACAAAATATCAACTAAATATTAACATACATTGACAAGTGAAACAGGGCTGGTGTAGAAAGTTAAACATTCATGCCGTGCATAGATTTTGCCCCTGTAACCAAAACAGCAACCTGTTTCTTCCTGCATTCTGAATGCTATAGTATAGTAGATGTCATACTGTACTTCTCATTTACTTTTCTTCTGCTAGCCCAAGGCATACCCTAAGCTGGAGATTTGTCATACACAGCTTGCTCAAAGGCTAGTAAGGATAATGGTCAAAAACAAACTGAACAGTGTTAACAAGAACAATAATGCTAAAGTACATACCTACATGCTTGTGAAATTTAAAGTCATTTATATGCTGCACTTCATGACACATGCAATGTATCCTTTTTTGAATGAATACAAAGTAGACCTTTTGAAAGGACAATATCAGGATGGACTTACAGTATATTTGGGACATTTATAAGAAGGGACAATATTTGTTCTCTAATGCTAGGAAAGAGGCTTAATGTTGAAGTGCTAAAGACACATATTCACAATGAGTTAGACATGTCCTCTATCATCCACAGTCTTTGATATTAACCATTGGCCATTCAAGATGCCACTAGAGGGCATAGAGATTAGTGAATGAGTGGCAGGAGAGAGATAGTGGTAAATTAGCTGTGGGCTCAGAATTCCGTTAGGGGGCACCATATTGAGCACAAGAAGATCATTCTCTATACCTCTTGCACAATCCTGTCATGTACCTGTGTTCAAGTTTGTAAAGAAGACAAAAGGTTTACACTAAGTATATTAAATGTAATCTTTTTATGTATTTTTAATTTATGGACTTCATGGTGAGATATCAGTAGCTTTTTAAGGTAATGACAGAGCACCCTGCAACGATATCATAGCAGAGTACATAATACAGACAATGATTTCATACAGATGGGGAAAGACATATATATATATATATATACACATTAGTAGAAGGGCCAGCACTCCATGTCTCATGAAAAATCAACGTGTTTATTGTTGCTCATCTGACGTTTCAACCCTCATTAGGGTCTTTTTCAAGGATCCTTGAAAAAGGCCCCAATGAGGGTCAAAACGTTGGATGAGCAACAATAAACACTTTGATTTTTCACGAGGCATGGAGTGCTGGTCCTTCTACTAATGTGAACATGAATATATTGGCCATTGCACCCTGCAGTTGGTTAAAATCCGGTAAGAGTGCAGACGCTGTGTGACATATATATATATGAATCAGATACTTACAAACCAAATTTGGGTCTGACTGAGCCATTGTACATTCAGCCTTTTTTTTTATATAAATACATTTACATTCCAAATTAATTCTATTTTATGGGAGAGGGGCTGAATGGTGGAACTAACCATAGGAAAATATATTGGTCATGATTTGATTGTATTTGTATGTGTTATGAATGTAGTATGTAAATAAGCAAAGGAGCTAAAATGGAGCCCTGCCTACAGTGATGGTGAAACCTCTTTCCTATAGTGGTGTTGTTTGTTCATGTCCTGTATTATTGTTCACCACCTTCCTACCTTATTTTTGTCTAATGGTCTATTTGGCTAAACGTTTCCCTAGCTGATCTAAATAACACAAGCTGAAAGTATAATGTGGCATGTTTTTCTCTGCAGCAACATTACTATTTTGCCATGTTCTTTTAACCAAAAACAATTGTGCTAATACTGAAAGCTTTCATCAGTATTACAAAGTGTATTTGAGTATGGCTTTGAATGGTCTCTTATGCGCTTTTGTTTTTGAATTCAGACATTTTCAGTGTATTTCAAGACTACTGCTGTGTGTTGAGTCAGTCTACCAAATAAACACAAGAGTCTATGCTTGCGCATTCTGGAATGTAAAACTGAAAGTTGGCTGGTATTCCTCCACTCAATGCTAATGAACCAGTTTATTGCAGAAATTTCAACTTAGTAGAATCTACAGGAGGTATCATGCTTCATTAGGATTTGAAAGCTGTAAAATTTGAAAGGGCAGGTCTTTCTTTCTTATTTCAAATCATACAGTTGTTGAAAGCATTGGGATGTAACATATAGATCATGAACTGAATTACAAATTCCCCTAATTTTTTGTTATATCTTATATTTTTTTGGTAAGAGCTGAATTTCCAACAGTTTGGATGTGAATTCCCTCTCTAAAGGCATTTGTCTGAAGAGTACAGTTTCTGCAGTGTCAAATATTAAGTTTAATTCTACAAAGACTATGAAGCTAATTCATTTGAGTTCAGTACTTAAAATAACGCTACACAATCACAGATATTGCTTAAATATATTTTTCACATGTAGACACAATATGACACAAATAGCCCTGCCTGTGAGATCTTGACAAGTTCACAAGCTGAAATATAAGGGTTCCTGTGGTGCAGTGCCCTTGTATCTGTTATCTGCCTGGTTTACATTCTGTTATGCAATTTATTCTCATTGGATATTTTTTTGATTTATGGTATACTAGGACATCACATATTTATAATGTCAAGTAACTTGAAAATAAACTTTTTGTTTTGCATACACTTGTTTTATCGTTGTTGTTGTTTTTTTTTTAATTAATCATACCATTTAATTGCATATTTTGGGGTTTTAGAGTACTGAAAAATGCATTGCACTTTGAGATGATAGCAATGAATGAAAGAATATTTTGTGCATGGAACTTTGCGATGTCCAACTCTCTGTTTGCTGAACAACTCCTGCTGGGCTTAGCAGATAAATGGGCAAACACTAGGAGCAGCTCATCTTGAAATTAATTATCATGCACATTTGTATATCACATGATATACAAAGTAGCACAGTTGTAATGGCACACAATATTTTACATCCAAACATTTAAAATTTAGAAAAGTGCACACACTGGCTTCCAGTAATTGTTGTAACAAATCACACAATACAGAAATACTTGAAATAATTATAATGATCAAACTAGATATAATGATAACACAATATTTTCTTTAAAATTGAGCATTTCAACCCCCCCCCCACACACACACACAAAGCTTCTCTTCAGCAATCATTGTGCCCTTATTCCACGTGTAGCAGACTTGTCCTTCTGTCTCTCTTCTCTTCCTGGTTTGTCACAGCAATGGGCAATTGATGGTGAATCACTTACACCATATCAGCAACAGGGTCCTAGTTTGTAACCTCAAGCTAAGATTCCCCAAAAAATTGGGCAATATGACCAGGACTGGAGAGAAAATATTTTCTGCACTAGAAGTTTCACATTCAAAACTTCAGTGTAAATAGCTGTTGTCTTGCTTGATTTTCACCCACCAACCTAATTGGACATCACTTCTGGTACTGTTGTTTTTTCTATATCTGAAGACCAAAATGGTCTCTTGTTCAATTGGCAGCTTTACAATTCTTTTTTTGGTTCACTTGGTGATTTTTTTCAAGTGCAAATAAGATCCTTTTGTCCATACATGCAGTTTTGGGCATCTGTTAGGTCTGAGGGGGGTTCAGTAACCAACCAATTTTTAAAAAATGTATTGGGTATATAGAAGCAATTACCATCAGAAAGCAGCAGTAGATTCAGAACTAATTCTACAGCATACTGTATATATGGTTGAGCAACACAAAATCAAACTAATAAACCACATTTCTACATTCAAAATAATGTTTTATCTTTTAGTACTTTCATTCTGATTGCGAATTATACAAACCAATATTACTAAAGCTTTGTAAAAGAATAATTTGTGTTCACAGAATGGTGAAGTCATTTCTATTAAAGTGAATTATCCTTGACCAACTGTACTTTAGAGCAGGTACTTTAATTGCTGGTACTTAGCTCCCTCATAAGGTCATTTAGATCTCTCCAAGCTGTCTAATTATTCAGCCCCATCAGCAGCTACTTGAATACTTAGCAATCTGTCTGCTTAAGATATTACCTCTAAGAAGAAATTAAGTGGTAATAAATGCTAAATTATATATTTCTAGAGAATGGCAGCAGTGCAATTTAATCTGAGCACTGTGGCTGCCAAATATGAGCTAGAGAATACTTCTGAGATATATGTGGGTGGACTCAATTCCAGTTTTTTAGTTGTAGGTGAAATTGGTCTGAATGGCCACTTCTGACGATATATATTATGGCATTGATTATAACATATATGTCAGCGTGCCTAAGGTTTAATTTGCATCTAACAAGGTAATTAACCTGTAACATTTACATCAATTGAGTTAAGACTCTTCTCACTTGCAAGTTACACTTGTCATTGAAATTTTATATTAGATATAAATCTTAAAGATGTATTAATGTATTAAATTGGACTCAGTTGGGTTAGGAGTAGGACACAGCTCAAGCCTTCTTCCAAAATGTCTACTACTACTAGGGGAAATGTTTTTTGAAACACAGAAAGCAGCATCGTTGAGCCATCAAAGATTCTTCACCATAGTATTCAAGTATTGGGGTATGGTAACTGGAGTGTAAGGAAGCACCAAGAATCAAACCCTGGACTTTTTCTTGGACTGTACTTGCACTAACCTTCTGAGCCACTGGGGGCTCAGAGAGTTGATGCTGGTCAGCTATTCTAAGGTCTGTCCATTATGGCTCCCTACTGTCTGCTTCTGCACCTATCTTTCAATCTGCAATTAAGGAGCTGTATAAGCCTGCTTCCAGTAACCCTCATTGCTTGAGCATTAAGACTCACAGATCTAGCTCTCATTTCTTCAGTCCTGTGATTTCTGCTCCAGGTCCCCTTTCCTTTACTTTGTTTGATCTCCTGGTACTTGATCTCGGACTGTTCACTGGACTACTCTCTGGGGCAGATTCACTAAAGGGCTAACGCCAGCATGTGTCATTTTGTTACTTCGCCGATTTACTAATGAGCGCAGGCATCCCTTCACTACCGAAGGAGATATAAGCTAGCGTTGCTTTACACTCTAAATTTTTATTCTGGCTAATGGACGTAGCTCTGCAAATTCACTAAGATGCTAATTTTTCCGAAGGTTACCTCTTTTGCCAGACTTGCCTTTGCCAGATCTGACCTGATGAAGTGCATTGGAGTGCATAATCTTCAGTTACTTACATCATAATTTTTGAGTGTAATATCTTCAATCTATCTACAAAAAACGCCTTTTCAATTTTTCAGGGTGTCTTTTTCAAGCTGCAAAAAAATTTTCGGGCACCCAGTATCCACCATACATTTTCTACCATGTGGAACATTATGTGCAGGGCATTAAAACAACTCTATTGACTTTATTAAGGTTCCCTTGGCATGGCTAGTTATCAGTATAAATGTAATGTATTAGATGCACCATGTAACATAAATAGCTCCATTCCACTTTAAAATGACAGCTGTATGCAAATTAGCCTGAGAGCAAGAACACTAGGCAGAATTGAAGACTAGCGCAGCTTCATTTGTCACTCTGCCAAAGTATGCTGGATAAAATTCGCCAGCGTTTAGTGCCCTGGATGTAACTTTGAACTGTAGTGAATTAGTGTTGTCTGAGTATATTTCCGCCTGGCAAAATGTTGCGATGGCTGCAAAGTGAATTTGCCCTTGTATCTTCAGCCTGCCCCCGACCTCGGGCTGCTATACTGACTTGTCATTGCGTTGAGCCTGCCCCTGATCTTGTCCTGTTATATGAACATGCCATTGTTGCTGCCTGCTCTCTTATTTTGATGTTAATAAATTATTCTTCTCGATAATATGGTTCCAGCTTCTCAACACCTCAAAGACCCGCTTTACCCATGTTACACAGCACCTAGGCTCCCACCTGCTAGCCCCTCACCTGTGGCTCAAACTAACAAAGAGGGATGAGCTGTCTTCAATGTAACTGCATTCAAATCTGTTGTCAGACTACAGGTCTATGTTTATAGTACTGGAACAGCAAAGGGAGACAATGGGGAAAAATACATTTTTTTATTTTTTTTTTTGGCTTTCAGAAGGCCTTTATTAAAATAATATCTGAACACTCAAGATGAAATATTCACTTTTCATATTTCTTGAGCTAGACCGATATAATAAGTACATTTTAGATAATTAGAATAACAGACCACACATAGGACTTCTGGTTGCAAAAGAGTCACAAAAAAGGGTGCAGGGGGAATATATAATAGGAATCTAAGTATCTACCTCACAAGGACAAAACATGGAGTAGCTTCAGATACCCCAGTGTCTGGTAACTATAGTGAGGTTTCTCTGATGGAGCAGTGTTCAGCTTTCTATCTCCTTTAAACAAAAAAAAACTTTCCCTGAACAGTGTACCATTTCTAGACAGGCTTGACTTGTGGCTTGGCTCTTCTGAAACTAAATAAATCCATCACAATTCAGTTCCAGTCCTACTCATGAAACTCATGATGAACAAGGTATACTGCCCCTTTAAATTATGTCACTATTTACACTGAATACCAGAGTTAAATATGACATAATTTTCTACTGGCAAGTGACTTTTTCTGCTTATGCACTCTGACTAAATGAAGAAATCTATGTTTACTATTAATCTTGTTCTCGTCTTAGGAGGCAGACAGCAGTTTAAGTTCAAATAAAAGAGCTGCAGCATAAAAATAATCGAAATCATTCAAACGGACATAAAAAAAAGTTCATTCACAGTTCAATCTCCACAAGGGGATTTCAGTTTCTCCCAACTGGAGAGATGAAAGCTACTCCTTTTAAGTATTTGTTGTTGTTTGTAAGCAAATTAATGTAGCAGAATAATAAATGGCATCGGAGAACAGCCAACAAAGAGCACAGGGGCTGTCTTTTCCTCAACCCTAGAGACAATGTTATGGCCATATTGTTGACAGTACGCATTACTATTCATATAGTAGGAGCTACATACCTTTCCAACTTGAACTGTCATGTATTTAGAAGAAAGTATCACTGGAGAGCTGATTCTTAAATGGTGATTCAATTTATTCAAGATGCATAGGCACAACTTGAACTGTCTACTTCTATTATAGAGATCTAAAGTAGATGGGTTCTTGATTTAGGTTCTTGCCTGTCCTGTTATGGTCTTACCTATCCCCGCTGAAAGGAAAAACAGGGTACATGATTTATTTATATCCATTTAATAATAATAAGCAATAGAACAGCATATATACTCAAGCAAGGAGAAAAGGAAACAGTGTGAATTAATGCGGTGGAATAGAATAAGCAAGATTTTCAAGCCAGCTCATTTTTTCACTGACTAATGTTTTAGTGTGTGTGCATTCCTACCACAAGGTCCTATGTGTTAGTAGAACAGATCACTAATTTTAACAGTAGGTACATAGATGTGACCTATTCTTTTGTGAGTCTGTTGTTGCAAAGTCTCTGCCAGAAGAGCAGTATAAAGCAAAGCTTCTGCAACAGGACAATGAAATGAAAATATAAGGATTTCAAAAACACTAACTCTGCTTCTCATTTCTGGGTACGAACAAAAATTAAATCTTACTATATTTATTTTCACTTGCACTGTTCTCTACTGGCCATCTCCTCTATATCACACTTCCTGCAGACATTGCAACCTTTAATATATCCATCTTGTTTTCTATCAGTTATCTATCAGTGTGCTTACCATGTGTGATAGATCATAAAAATATCTATATTAAATGTAAAAAATCTTCCATTGTCACTCTTTTAACTCCTAAACACGACATAACTACTAAATATTGTGCATTGTTGGACTCCCTTCATCAACACAAAATACATTCAATTAAATAATTACAAAGCCAACAAACATTTCAAATTTATAAAACCAGCATAAAGAAGCAAGGTCTTGGAGTGCAACAAACACATATAAGTTTTAACCTAGGCAAAATTGCTACCAATATTGAATATAAAGACTGTACTGCAAATTGGGATGTACAATAGAGTTCCAACAGATAGCTGTTATCATTACATCTTCATCAACAAGATGAGTCAAAACAAGCTTGGGTCAATTCCAATAAAAAACAGAAGCCAAATCACAGGGGAAAACGTCTTGCTAGTGGAAAACCAGGTCAGGCACCAGAGGCCAAGAACACATAAGCAAAAATGAAAAAGTGCAGACTTTTAAACTTTAACAACTTTGTCTGTTTGGAGATATTTGATCTTGTAATCATCTTTATCCAGGAGTTCTCATAATCCATCAGATTGACCCTCAGGCTTCCAACTTCCTCTTGCTTTTTTATGGATTTCTTGAAAATATTTCCTTTAAGATCACTGTAGCATTTGTAGCATATAAGAGAGTAAAATAGTGAGTACTGATGAGCTCAATTCGAATAGAATTTCAAAAACTTATGAAGAACCCATTTATTAACCTGACAAATTGTTACATTGTCACAATGATTTAAAAGATTGTTACAAATCAAACTGAACATTTTGACCTCTAATAAACCTTGTTTGCATATTACATGATCTAATGAAGGACAGAGTCAAATTGTTTCTAAATCCCTTATGTCTACCTGCTTTTAATAATAATTATTATACTTGGTTTGTAACCTATTCAGAGAGCTAATTTACAGTAATCACATCCATACAAAAGATTTAGATGATGAAATAGCAACTAGCTATATAGTGTAGGGGTACTGAAGGTACTTGATTCTAAGTTTTTAATGTAAGCTTTTACTACAATCTCAAAAGGCTAGACATTAAAATTTAATAATGAAACTAATGAGGCATAGAAACATAACTTGAATGCTGAACTCAAGATAAAATCATTGTTACCAGGCAAAATAAAAATGTATTTAGCATAACAGCCATTGTAGTATCAACTGAATATTGTTTCATGCATTCTGGCTGTCAGAGAGTAATTGAAATAAAAAAACAACTGTATTAATTTAGAATCTGCCTTCAGCTGAGGCTATGTGCTGAATGAAATAAAAATGCTTGTGAATGTCTTTGGAAATATAGGACAAATTATAGGGGCAAAACACTCAAAATTACCTCCATTCTCCTAAATTGCAACCAACAAAAAAATGTAGATGTATTTTCTTCATTTGTTACTCAGAAATGTAGGTGATCCTGTTTTATTTTTACAGAAGGAAAAGAAAGTTTCTACTTTGAAAGCTCAGTCAGTGATAAATAAATCTCCAAAAAATTAAGAGGGGTTCCCAAACAAAATAGAGGTGTACAGGCAACTTCCCCAGTCAGCCCGGACTTAGGGAAAATCACACTAATTTTCTCAACTGTCACAAAGGAGTAAATACTGCGTGAAAATGCATTAGACTATACCACCTCTAGGACCGCCATATATATATATATATATATATATATATATATATATATATATATATATATTTAATGCCATGTTAATACAGTGTAAATTACATCAATTTAATATATCATAACCATAGAATTTACAGGCTACAGAACACGGGCTAAATAAATGCAATGCCAGTTTCATATAGGATACCTCCACCCTGCTTGTTGCAGGTAAATTCATTGATGTTGAAAAAACAACAAACCTTCATTAAAATAGCCCATGCTCATGTAACCCTTTCCTTACCACACTTAAAGCTTTACCCCAATCAACACTTTGCAATTGAGGGCCCTGAATTCTCTTTGCATATGAAAGATAATGGGAACTGGAATTTACAGTACAGTGCCTCCACCCTGACGAAGACACCCAATGGGAATTCCACTAGTAAAATAAAACACGCAGTTTGCACTAAGCCCATTTAACTGTGGATACCAACCACATTTCTAAAAAAAGGTTTTTCTCCTTGCAAAACTGGTCATTCTTTTTCATTTACCGTAAATCAGTTATAGAATAGTTCAATGAACTTTGTTTCATTTGCAATTGTAATATATTAAAACTCTCTAACAAATACCCTTCTTGCACGTTTGCCTTCACACAAGAGCAGCAGCATACAAGATCAAGTTAATCATTGTAACATTGCATCCACAATTCTGCACGTATTACAGATCCATTTAACTGTGAGGTCTTATAGCTCTACAAACTAAAACCTAGGCACTGAAAAGCTAAGTCGAAATTCTGGGAGATGCATACAAGTGAGGCTAAAAATGGTTGCACAAATAACACATTTATGTTAAAAGTTTATCCTGTGAATAGATGTTTATAAGATTATAAATTATTTTAAGTCAATTTAAGGGATATATATTATAGAAAGATTTTGTAATATAAATGATCTTCCATATTTTATGTGTGAATAATGTATATCTGTTTCTTTGTGTGTGTGTTATTGCTGTAATTTTAGATAACATACAAAATAATTGTAAATGGAAGGCTTCATTCAGTACATTTCTTATTCTGAAAGCAACGCCCCAAAACTGCAGAAACCTGTAACCTCTACTGCTACAATCTGGTTCATACCTTCCACCAAAATAGCCCTTTACAAAATTAAATAATAATGCGCTTGCTGTTAAATTCAAAGATCACAACTCTAGTCAAAATACTTTAGTATATTTCATCCCATCTATCTGATCATGGGTTACATCTCACTTTAGTATCTTTCTACCACAAGGCTCTTTTATTGGCCCCTTCTGTGTTGCGCCCGTGAAAATTCGCCAGATAATTTGCATACAGCAGGAACAAAGTTTGAATGGACGTATATGTTACAGAAAAAACATTACATTACACAAGCCCAGGGAACCTTAATAAATGCAAATTGAGTTGTTATATTGCCCTACACATGCCCAGAGTATAGTTTATGTGCCATATGTTAGGAAAAATAGGGGGAAGCAGGATACCCAAAAACTATTTTAGTCCTATCACACATGAAAATGGGACTTAAAAAAAATTTTCAACTTTTTTTTTGAGGAACTTCTAAATACTATATTACACTTCACCTGGCCTGAGGTGCCGAAGGCAAGTCTGGGGATAGAGGTAACGGTCAGTAAAATAAAAAACTTTTTGAATTTGCATAGTAACACTCTTTCGCCAGACCGAAAATTCACCTGGTGTTAGAGTGCGAAGTTGCGCCAGAGTCTATCTCCTTGTTGAAATTACACCAGCTACCGTTAGTAAATGTGTGAAGTTCCAAAATGACGTCACGCTGGCGAATTTGCGCCAGCGTTAGTCACTTCGCCCTTTAGTGAATTTGCCCCATAATGTTTCCACCTTTTATATTTGTCCACCCCTGACATATCCATATCCCCCAATGCACCTGGGGAAAGATGGGGATCACATTTCAAGTGACAAGTGCAATTTCTTCCTCTCTTATATACAGATACGGTATCTATCTATCTGTCAATACAAATTGTCAAACAACTGATATGATAGGCCATTCATTTCTTAATTCATTGTAGTTCATTCATTGAGTAAAAAAGTTGCATAGAATGGTCATTATAAAGTTCTTGGATAAGGTGTGGATTTTCTGTGGCCCCTGTTCTATCATACGCTACAAACCTTTTTGAAGCAGGATAAATACAAATTATTAACTTCATCTGTCATTTCTAAAGTATTGTATAAAACATCCAAATGTATTTTAGCAAATAGTTTATAACATAAGTGCAACACATGCATATAATATCTATTACATCTTTAGAAATGTGATATCAGCTGAAAAGTAATTTAGAATCCAAAATAAAAAGACATATTTTACAGCCTTTCACCCATGAATGCATTTGGCAGTGATGTTTTAGACACCAGGGCTGGCTCGTGAGAACATGAAAACTGATGTATTTTCAAAATATCAGAGACTAGCATTATCTAGTATTTCTGGAAATGCTCTTTTTGTTCCATACAAGAAAAATAAAATATTCTCACAGATAAGTGGGGTTGCTTTACATCTGTTGGATAAAGAAAACAATAAGGCTGCCATTGTTCTATCCAGCCACCTGGCAATATTTTGTTAGCTTTTTAGTTGCAGACATGTTTAGAATTTTTTGATAATGTACAAAACCTCTGTGAGCAGATAACAATAAGCACAGTAGATTAAGTTTTTAGCTGTGATTACAGCTTTATGGGACAAACTAAATGCATGTTTGCCAAGATGACAATTATAAGAAGGACTTTATATGAAGCATCTTAGATAAGAATTTGTAATGAGTTCCACTGATGCCATTACAGTAAACACTGTAAATTCTGCTCTTGATTGGTGTCCCAGACATAAGTCATAAGACATGGATACAGAAGCTGGTATTGTGCTTCCCCCAGGCAGTGTACAAATAGAATATCTAGTAAATGCCTCAATTTTCCAGCAAAGTTGTTGATTCATATTAGTCTGAAGCAGCAGATTTCATAATTGTAGTTTGGTTTTTAACAGAAATCTATAACAGTATCTGGTAGTAATTTCTTACCCTAAATAAAAGGGGGTACTTCAGTGACAATTCAAGTGTGCTCTACAGGAGATGATTTTCTGGCAGATAAGTCATGAGCTGGGCTAGTACTATACAGCTTAAACCTTTGCATCCAGGGGATTTACTTTTAAACTATGAACGTTCTACACTCGACTCTCTGGGGCAGTTACTAACCAATGAAAATTCACCAGCATCCACTTCACACCCATCGCCAGGCAAAAATTTGCTCAGACAAAGCTGATTTACTCAAATGCAGAGTTTCTGTCATGAGCGCTCGGTGCTCCCTACCTTCTTGGCAGCGCGGATCCAAGATGGCGGTGCCCAGTGAATGCAAGTGGGCGCAAGGAAGCCGGCGCGATGACGTCACATGCTGTAGCGCCAAATTCAAACTTAAAAGGACGCTGAAGACCCAGGTTCGATGCCCGAGTAAAGCTCAATCTAGCATTGTGTTCCTGTTATCCTGATTGACCTGTTATTGACCTCCAGCCTGTTTCCTGACCCTGAATCTGTTCTGCCTGCCTGTTATACCCTCTTGCCTGGACTTTGACCATTCTATTGGATTTACCCTGAACTGTACTCTCTTTCTGGACTCTCTGGACGGGGCTTCCTCCTTGATCCTGACTACCCTCCCCGTGGGTGCCGCTGGCCCCCGCTGACAGTTTTTTACTGGGCGCCGGACACTGGCAAATTTTCACTAACGTTAGCGATAGCGTTCATTTCAACACATATATATATGACATGATCTTTGCATTTAGATGTGCATCCAATGATGGGCATGCACACTAGGTTTAAATAGACATTTTACATAGTGTATAGGGGCAGATTTACTAAAGGTTGAAGCGAAAATTTGAATAAAATTAACAATTTACAAAAAATTTGAATTTCAAAGTAATTTTGGGCTACTTTGACTATCGAATAGCCCAAAATTGAATAAAAAAATTTGAAAACTTGAATTTTCAAAGTACTGTCTCTTTAAAATCCTTTGAATTTGACTATTCACCACCTTAAAGCTGCCGAATGACCATTGTATCCATGGGGGACCTCCTGGAACCTGTCCTGAAAATTTTCTACAAAAGTTCTAGGAATTCAAAGGATTTTGGTTAAAATTGTTCAAATCAAACAATTCTTATTCGATCGAAAACGGACCTATTCAATCGAAATACGTCCATTTTCGATCAAATATAGCCTTAGAAAAATCGATGGTCAAATTCTGAAGTTTTTTCACTTCGAAATGCGACCCTAATTCTTTGACAGTCTTGGCTTTCTCTCTTGATACAAGTATAAGATTAGCGAACATGTATCACTTGACTCTACTTTATAATCTGTATTATATATTGAATTATTCCACCTAGATGATGATACTAAACCTTTAAAGATGTTACTGATCCTATGCAGGTCAGCTAAAGTTTGTATATTTCATTAACATTATATAGCATCTTCAGTAATACACAAACCTATACACTGGTTAACAAATGTTACCACAAGAAAAATGCCCATTGACTTAAATGCAACATAGCTGCTTGGAAAAAAAATTGAGACCTAATGACTTTGATGTGTTTTGCTAATTTTTGGCTGTTTCGCAAAATCTTCGGGTAAATGAAATGGGATAGATTCGCTCACTAACCAGCACTGCTGCATTTCACTTTATTAAATTCGAAACATGTTATTATACTGCCTGTATTGCTTTTCAGTCTGAAAAAGAGCCTTTTTACCCTGAAAAGCACCAGAACCAGTACAGGCATGGGACTTGTTATCCAGAATGCTCTGGACCAGGGAGTTCCAAGGTAATGGATTTTTCCTTCATTTGTATTTTCATACCCTAAGTCTACTAGAAAATCATGAAAACCTTAAAGGGATACTGTCATGGAAAAACAAGTTTTTTTAAAAAATGCATCAGTTAATAGTGCTGCTCCAGCATAATTTTGCACTGAATTCTGTTTCTCAAAAGCTTTAACAGATTTTTTTATATTCAATCTTGAAATAGGGCTAGACATTTTGTCAATTCCCCAGCTGCCCCCAGTAATGTGACTTGTGCCAGCACTTTCGGATGGAACCGCTTTCTGGCAGGCTGTTATGTCTCCTACTTAATGTAACTGAATGTGTTTCAGTGGGACTTGGCTTACTGTTGAGTGTTGTTCTTAGATCTACCAGGGAGCTGATATCTTGTGTTAGGGAGCTGCTATCTGGTTACCTTCCCGTTGTTCTTTTGTTAGGCTGCTGGGGGAGGAAAGGAATGGTTGGTAATCTCACTTAACTTGCAGCACAGCAATAAAGAGTGACTGAAGTTTATCAGAGCACAAGCCACATGACACAGTGCAGCTAGAAAATTGACAATATGTCTAGCCCCAGGTCAGGTTTCAAAATGCAATATAAAAACATCTGTTTGCTCTTTTGAGAAATGGATTTCAGTGCATAATTCTGCTGGAGCAGCACTTTTAACCAGGGCCGGAACTAGGGGTAGGCAGAAGAGGCAGCTGCCTAGGGTGTGGGCACTGAGCAGCTACCTCTTCTGTCTATCCCTGGACTGCCCCCTACTTGCGCCCTGAATGGTGCCAGCACATATCCGCAACAAGCGCTGCCACTTTGCATGTGCACGAGTGCTGAAACGGCTCATGCGCAATCAAGCCCCACTGATGCGCACGCTTGAGACGAGGATGGGGGGGTGATCCGGCCGGATGCACTGCCTAGTGTGCCCGGCGCGTAAGGCCCGCCTCTGCTATTAACTGATGCAATTTGAAAAAAACACATTTTAAATAAACCCAATAGGCTCGTTTTGTTTCCAATAAGGATTAATTAAATATTAGTTTGGATCATGTGCGAGGTACTGTTTTATTATTACAGAGAAAAAGGAAATCAAAATTCGATTCGAATTTGCGAAAAATTTGAAATTCATCATGTGCTGTCTCTTTAAAAATTTGACTTCGACCATTTGCCATATAAAAACCTGCCGAATTGCTGTTTTTAGCCTATGTGGACCTTCTAGAACCTATTTGGAGTCAATTTGTGGACTTCGATTGAATGAACTATTACTTTGATCCGTACGATTCAAATCCAATTGAATATGGACCTTTTCGAACAAAAACTGACCTATTAGATTGAAAAAACATCAAAATAATTTTGGTTGTTCTTTTTGAATTCGAATGTCGAAGTTTTTACTATTTGAAATTCGACCCTTGATAAATCTGCCCCTAAAAGTATCCCCTTACGTGTTAAGTTCAGAAATGCAAAAATTTGTAGAGGTTTAGCACAAGTGAACTACAGTAGAACCCCCATTTTATGTTTTTTCAGGGGACCAGAAAAAAATGGTGTAAAATGAGGGAAAACTTAAAATCAGGGAAATGTATTATGCATAATATATAGGTGGGACCACAAAACAACAATGTAAAATGAGGGAAAACTTAACATCAGGGGATGTAAAATGGGGGTTCTACTGTATATTGCTCAACATAATACAGATATGCAGAGATTCTAGTCCTTCTGCCTTGTACCATTTATTGTTGTATGAGTGACAAGAAAAGGTGATAATTTGGGTCAGAGTGGAATAGGGTGAGTTTGGAAGCAAGGGACATTACATATATTATGTACAAGAGGCTTCAATTTGGTGTCAGCTTAAATTATTATTGCTCTATAATTCTTAGTTTGGCAAAGCCAACCATGTATGGGAAGCAGTCATTATACGTGGTGTGCTCATGCCTGTGATTTAAACAGGTCATTTTCTTCCACCATGTACTTAACTTGATAAATGCCTACGAGCAGGATATTATTTACTTTTCAGCTATATATCTTGTTTCTCTGAATGCAAAGCTATGAAAGATATAATACACAAAGCAGAGTGCATTGAGGGTAATAAAGCCTCTAACCAGCATTGGTTGCGTACTGAATCGAAGTGGATTTCTTCATTTTTTCACAATTGCCAATTTTAGGAGGCAATGAATCTTTTTAAAGGGAAGATAGAAGACAGGTGCAAATTTGTATTATGCTATTGTTCTCAGCTCAACTTACATTATGTATTTCTTTTCACTTGTGGATGTCTCTTTCACCGTTTGTCATTTGACTTCTCTTATTTCTCTTTATTTTTGTCCCCAGTAATTATCTGTTTCCCTTCCTATTCTAGCTTCTCTCCAGTATCCATGACACACACATACAGTATAGTACCTCATATTGTCTTGCACTGCCTCCCACTCTTTTATCCTCTTCTCTCTAAATTACTGATTTGTTCCTATTGCATATTTTTTCAACCATTTAAGGTAATTAACCTTTTACCTTCTAGGCTTGTTTTGCATAAAAGTTATCTTGAGTACTCAATATAATCAATGACAAAACAACTTAATATGTGTAAGCAAGGCAAAAATGATGACAGTGAATGCCGTGTAGGAGGAATAATGTGTGAAGCTTTGTCAATTCATGCATGTTACCTTAAGGATTGTATCTTGGCCAAATGCTAATAAATTCGACTAGGCTTCCTCTATCAATGTGTCATAAAAGTCATAAAATAGCATCTGGGAATGCAAACAAAACAAGCTTATCTACACTGTTTTGTTTCTTTCTCTACATTTTTCTATCTGTTGGATTTCCTGTTACTGAATTCAGTAATCCACAGTAAAATGCCACCGCTATAAGCGTTGTAATTTGACTCCGCTAAAGGACTTTGTAAAGCAAAATCTCTCATGTCTGCTTGAAAAGTATCTTCGGTTTGCCCCAGTTTTAGTGATGGGCGAATTTATTCGCCAGAGGCGAATTCGCGGCGAATTCCCCGCGATTCGCCGCTGGCGAATAAATAAGCGAAATGCCAGCGAAAATGTGGCAAAAAAAAAATTGCCAAAAAAAAACGAGTCGTGCGTCAAAAACGACGCAACGCGCGTCGAAAACGATGCAATGCGCGTCAAAAACGCGAATTTTTTCGGCGAAGCGAAATGGGGGAGATTCGCCCCTCACTACTCAGTTTTCAAAAACTGGTAATTTCTTAGATGAAAGTTAACAAGCATAAGAGAACTGAACCATTTATAGTTGAATAACAATGTAAATAATAAAGGAAAGAGGAATCATGACACTCTCAGACACTAGGGGGCAGGGTAATTTATTAAAGTCCAAATGGGAGCAAAGTCAGACTTTTCAAGGGGAAAACACAATATTTTTGAAGACAAAAAAAGTACTCAATCTCAGTTTTTTCGCACACAAGAAATTTTTGAAAAAATCAACTGATAAATAGGGGGAAAAGGTCAGAATGGATTTGGTTGGAGTAGTTTTCAGAAAATTTTCAGATATTCCCCCTAAATTGCTCCTGATAGGGTATATGTTACAGGGCCGGATTTGTGGCAAAGTCACAAAGGTCTAGGACGGCACAATTAAAAGGGCAGCATGTGGGATATTCTGGGGTATAGACAAACAGATCTCTGCACTGCCTGACTCATCTTGCTTGAGGTTACCAGATTGTCTGAAGAACAGACAGTGTAGCCAAGCTAATGCCATTTTTTAGAGGTATTCCTGAATTTTACACTTGGTTTGATAATCTTAATCTGGCATAATATGAACTATCCATTGCCATGTGTCTATTAGTGTGTGTTTTTTAAAAAAAAAAATCTGTTTATTATAGTCCTTGTATGAGCTTTGGCTCATAAACCCAAAATGTAATATGGTACTATTCATGTAAATGGGTACAATATTAACTGTGAGGTTCAGCTTTAAGTTAATGTCTAGTATGGTATAGAATGGTCAAATCTATACCCTTCTAAATCATTATTTATATTTTATAGTTTTTAAAATGTTTCCCTATTTTTATGGCACTTTCAAGCTTTCAAACGGGGGTCACTGACCTCATCTAAAAACAAATGTATTGCTATTGCTCATCTTTCTCTTCAGGCCACTCCTATTCATATTCAAGTCTCTTATTCAAATCAATGCATGGTTACTAGGGTCATTTGGACCCTGGCAACCAAATTGCTGAAAATTGCAAACTGGAGAGTTGCTCAATAAAAAGCTAAATAACTGAAAAAAAAAAAAATAATAAAAAATTAAAACCAAATGCAAATTGTCTCTCTACATCACTCTCACTCTCTACATCATACTTAAAGTTACTGTATCTCAAAGGTGGACAACCCATTTAAGTCCATTAGTGTGCAATGCACATACAGGTACATTGCCTAAAAGTAGCTGTACTCTGTGTACTGATGAAAAGGTGCAAAGTGTAGCATTTTGTGTGCAAGTAAGCCATGTACTTAACAATTGCTGTAGGCAAACATTCAAAACATGCACTATACCGTGCCCGTACGAATTTTAAGGGGCAAATGTAATAAAATGTGCAAAGAGAACAAATTTGAGCACAAATAAAAATAGAAAATTTGCATGTCATGTTGAATTGGGAATCTATTAAATTCTCAATTGCTGTTCTGTTTTTGTGAACATTTATCTATGTACATTGGGAGCAATATTTGCATTTAGCGATTAATATTACATGCCCTCGATAAACTTTATTTGATTACCAAGGGTTGCTAAATAACCCCATTATATCTATATTTTACATTTTACAAAGTAAAGCAAAGCTTTAAAGAATTACTGATCTGAAAATAAATCAGACCCTAGCAGAACTCAACAAGTTGATTATATCGAAATCTGCAAGGACATTTTCTTCTCTTTCTATGTGTGAACACTATACCATGTGAAAAATTATTTACACATAAAAAAGTATATAATGTGGTGTAACATAAATTGTATTTTATAAAGCACTTTTGCAAATGAATTAATGCCATGTTTCAAAGTGACTGAAGTCATCCATTGTACAGCACCAATTAATGTATTTATAAATGTATGCTTCATTTTCATCATTATTTTATGCCACTTCAAACTTATGTTTAGATTTACTAATCTTTGCCATCCCTGTTTGAGCAACTGGTCATAGAAAAAATTGAGTCCAGGAACACACTTGATTATGGTAATCGATTGCTCTGGATAACTGCCAAATGTTTTTTTTTTTGTTCCCCCTGAACACATTTTTGACAACCAGGCTGATTCATTTTTCATCAAAGAGGAGCACCAGCCTAGGGTCCAATGTTAGCGATTATAGTCACTTAAGGGTGCCTAACAACCTGCCACCTCCTAGTGAATATGACGTTCCTTGTCCTTTAAACCATCTTTTATGTTTATGGATAAAAAAAGGATTTAAAAAGGCTTAAAGCATTATTGCATTTAAGGTTTAAAATAACAGCAAACTGCTCGGCTTCCTGAAAAAATGTTTGTGGAATTGAACAATCTGTCTATCATGCTGAAAACTATTTTTGAACTGTGGTATTGAGCAGGTGGTAAGGGCATGTCATAATCAGATTTATTAAAGCTATAAATAATGGTGATTGAAGATAAGGATAAAAATAAAAAATCAGTAAGAGAATGAAACCTAAGGTTATTGAATGTTATTGAGAAGCATTCTGTTTCTTGGTACATTGACCTGCTTTTACTATAATGGTAATATAGGGGTCACAGCCTGCAGTTCTAACATCATACAATAAGCGAGTGTCACTGTTCACCCCTGGCTTGCATCTTTTTTTCAATGTCAGTTCAAACAGCAAAGTCATTGACAGGTCAAAACCATGTAATACAATATTAAAGAGATACTGAAACCAGAAAATAACCTATTTTTATATCTATCATGCTATTGTCTTTGCATACTATTTATAATTTTGCCATAAAAGTATTTTCTTTTACATTACCTTTCTTACCCCCATGTTCCTCTATAAGGGGGCAGCCATATTTGTGCAGCAGGAGTCCATTAGTATTAGAAACTAACTGAAAGACTGAGAAGGGACTGTCGGGTTGGCAAAACAGTCAGGTTTGGGAACTTCAAATAAAAATTACTTACAAATGCAGAACTATCATTGAAAACCGATCAACATGACCTATAGGTAACTTTTATGGGCCGATTTACTTATGGTCGAATTTTGAAGTGAAAAAACTGTGAAATTCGACCATCGAAAAATTTTTGGGGGGTCATTTTCGATTGACGGCTATATTCGATCTAATTAAAATTGTTCGAACTGAACGATCGCATCATTTTCCCCAAAATCCTTCGCTTTCTCAGAACTTAGAAAATTTTCAGAACAAGTTCTAGGAGATCCACATAGCCTAAAATGGCAATTCAGCAGCTTTAAGCTAGAGGACCAGTACTTCAATTCAAATCGAATTTTGGGCTATTCGAAATTCGAATTTTAAAAAAATCAAATTTGTTGTGTTTGGTAGCTGAGGATGAGTATAACAGTGCTTTATTAGCAGGTTCATTTTCACTTTGACCCTTAGTAAATCTGCCCCTTAATGTAGATTAATATTTTGAAAAGAAAATGTTAGTGTCACTATCACTTTAATATCCTACCCTTAATAAGTATAAGATAGGAAATATGCTGCAGTTGCAAACAATTTAGCCTTGGAGCATGGATCCTATAATATATATCTACAGTAAATAAAGTTATCTTATTCTGGTTTCTTTAGATTTCCTGTTTTTTATACAGTAAATCATGTAAACCTTAAATAATCCCAGTAGGCTGGTTTTGCTTCCAATAAGGATTAATTATATCTTACTTTGGATCAAGTACAAGGTACTGTTATATTATTACAGAGAAAAAGAAAATAATTTTTACAAATCTAGATAATTTGGACAAAATGGTGCCTATGGGGCAAATTCACTAAAGTGTGCAAATTTGCCAGTGATGGCTTCTCAGCCATCGCAACACTTCACTAGGTGTAAATTTGCTGGGACAAACCCTAATTCACTAAAGTGCAAAGTTGTGTCCAGGGCATCGAATGCTGGCAAATTTTCTCTACTGACTTCGGCAGAGCGAGCAGAGTTCTTGCGCTCAGGCTAATTTGCATATGGCAGGCAATTTAAAGTGGACTAGGCATGCCAAGGGAACCTTGTCAATAGAGTTGTTTTAATGCCCTACACATAAGCCCACAGTTAAATAATGTGACATATGGTAGAAAATGTATGGGGGAAACCAGGGTACCCGAAAAACATTTTTATTCCTTTTGCAGCCTGAAAAAACAACCTGAAAAAAGACGCAAAGGTTTTTTTTTAGAACATATCATAATTATGATGTAAGTAACTGAAGACTGATGATGTTCTATGCACTCCAATGCACTTCTGCCAAGTCAGAGTGTTAGTCACTTTGCCCTTAAGTGAATCTGCCCCTATGGAAGATGTCCTTTTCTTAATTTGGACTTGTCTGGTTAAACAGGACCGGAACGTTGACAATACATTTCCTATTTTCATGCGTCAATGTCGTGGAACTATATATATATATATATATATATATATATATATATATATACATACATACATACATATAACTGTATATATACAATTTACAACAGCAAGTGTAAGCAGCAAATTTCTAGTGCACTCGACTTTTCCCATAATGCCATAATGTTGTTACACATGCTTTGCGAATGTGTGTAGGGATGAGCAAATTTTTTCACTTAGTTTCACAGCTGAAATGATGTCCATAGACTTCAATGGGAGAAAGAAAGGTTGCCCATCAACAAAAAAATTACACTCAAAAAAAATTTTCCATGTTCCAAAAAAATTGTCACTCATAGACCTTAATGCATTTCAGCTAATTTTTGGCGGGTCAAATTCACCCCATCCCGACATGTGAACCCACTATTCTATAGGAACAAGTGCACTTAACCCTTTGACATGTTAAATTAACACAATTGTTCTTGCACTTTCTTGAAAAACAGACAGATCCGGTGTTCCACATGCAAGAGACTTGTGCATCACATTCTTTAGGTGCAAGTCCACTGTACTCATTGATGAGTCCAAATGAATGCTATTGTGCTTGTAATTGTCACAGACTGTATGCATCTGCAACCCGGGTGCAATTGCAAGAGAGTCCAGTTAACGTAATCTCTGGTGTTCAGCATGTAAACAAGATGTGATTACTACTCTTTAAGCGCAAGCTCAAAGCATTGACACAGGATGAGAGGCTGGAAGCAGTGCTGTGTATAACTAGATAGAAGCACAATTTTGATGCAAGCACTTTTAATTAACATAGTTTTACAGACAGCTGACTGCAAGGAAATTAGTAGGAGCAGTTGCAGTAGTAAATGATGACTATTTTGTATTAAATGTATAATTCATTTTTACATTAAAGGATGTAGCATGAAATTGTTTTTAAAAAAAGTGTTTGTATATAATGAAAAAAAAACACCAAGACATATTTAACTTTAAAATCATAAAGTCTCCATTAAGAAATAACTTACTTCTACTCTGCTTGAACTCCTCTTCAGAAAAGATGATCGGGCGATACATCGTACAGGCCATTAAAAGGCCATAGGTTTGTGCATATTGTGGTGTTTATACAAATGGCCTGCAGGTGTCACTGTGCATGCACAGGACTTTCTGTACAGCTTTAAAGTGAAAGTAAGACTTAATGCTGTTATGTAATGGCTGCATGAACCTGCTAATAAAGCACTGTTATACTCTCCTCATCATCGGCTACCAAACACAACAAATGGCGACAAGGATGTCTTTTCTACCTCTGCAGCAGCCTGCACCTTTTCTACCAAACCCCGGTGAGCCTACCATACCTTTTACTGCTTGGATCCGTGTGTTTGATAATTACATTATTGCTGCTGACCAAGGGGAGACTTCTGCTGCTAGAAAGCGTGCTTTACTTATTCACTGCCTGGGGGCAGAGGGACAGGGTATATTCTATACATTACCATCACCTGATGAAAGTTATGAAACTGCTCTTACTGCTATAAAGAACTTTTTTGTGCCAAGAGTAAATGTGGTTGCTGAAAGATATAAATTCCGCCAACGTGGACAGCGTAATGGTGAATCCACTGAACATTTTGTAGTAGCTTTGAGAGAGCTGGTTGTTACCTGTTTGGGATTCTAACAGATGAAATGATAAGAGACCAAATAGTGGAAAAAACAAACTCACCGCGCATTAGAGAGAGACTGCTCCTAGTGCAAGATTTAACCCTATTACAAGATTTAAGGCTATTACAGTTGCTTGTCAAATTGAAACAGCTGTGGCAGAGGCTAAAACTCTCAGTCAGGGAACTGCTGGGAATGTACAGATTGTGAATTCAAAACTGTGGCCTAATAATACGCAGTCACAGGAAAAATACAGTGCTAAAGAAAGGGATTCCCTGCAAAACTGTGCAGCGAATTCAAATAAAAAATACTGCTTTCGCTGTGGTTCAACACAACACCTTGCAAACTATGCTAAATGTCCGGCCAAAGCTGTACAGTGCTGCAAATGTTTAAAACCAGGCCACTTTCCTGGGGTCTGTCGTAGTTCTGCTAAAGATGTTCATGAAGTCACTACTACTGTAAGAAATTGCCATCTTGGGTTGATAGACTAGCAGTTGTCCAGGGAAATTATCATATCAAAGGGTTCCCTGTGACTACTAGTCTGATATCTGATAAGGGACCGTAAAACTACTGTTTGCAAGAACTTGCTCTACAGGATGTATTTCAAGTTGGGGGTTTATCTCAGCATCTTGTTAGTTGGGAGTGTTTCTGTGGGGGCAGGTGAGAAACCCAGGATAAAAGAACATGCACAGGAAGACTGGGGAGACTGGAGGAGACTGGAGGGCCTGAGCTGGACAGCTGGAAGGAAGAAGGGGGCAGCTGGGGAAGCCAGAGAAGCTTGGGAAGACAACATGTGAGGACTACAGACCAGAGGGAAGCCATGATCAGCTGACCTCTATTCCTATGCATTTTGGTAACAAATATGTAGAACTGTTCAAGTGTAACTGTAAATACCGTGTTTGTTTAAATGTAATTGTTTTTATGTAATTGTTTATGTGTAACAGTCTATTGATTTACTAAACAATATAATTCCTTTACTATACGCTTATTGGTGTGGATTATTTGTCAGCTTGTTCAAAAGAACCGGGACCCATGTAAAAGGGTCGAGTATTATATTATATATGATATATTATTATATATATTATATATATATATATAATAGCTTACACTACAAATGTTACAGTATTCAGTGTGGATAAAGCTGGTACATTTATTCCAGTCAAGTTTATATGCACTGTCAATGTCAATACTGCTTCTGCTGAAAAGGGACACTCCATTAACCTGATGCTTGATACAGGTTCAGCTGTTTCTATACTACCAAAGTATAGTTGCAGACGTCAAACTTCCACCAAAGACTATTCCTACAAAATCATCTACTGCTGACATTGTGAAACATCACCAAGCCAAATGCAAGACTTATACTGATAGAAACCGTGGATCTTTAAGTCAGAATTAAGAAACCAGGAATACTGAAACAAAGACAATCTAAATTTACTACACCACTTGAAGTGAGACGCCAGCGAGGACCATACACATATGAACTGTCTGATGGACACATATGGAATGATAGTCGTCTTGCTCCTGCTAGATATGACTTTGGAGATGCTCCATTTGATGAAGGACATTTCCCTACTCCTAATGCCAACCACAATAGGGCAGAAGAAAGTGAACCTATAAGGCATACTGAGAGAATCAGGAAACTACCTGCATGGACCAAGGACTATGTCATGTGAACAATATATATATTGCTTTAAGATACATACAGTTTAATTGTTACTGTTTATATATTTGTCCAAATGCTTTCCTACTATAGGGGGAATATGTGGTGTTCATACAAATGGCCTGCAGGTGTCACTGTGCATGCACAGGACTTTCTGTACAGCTTGAAAGTGAAAGGAAGACTTAGTGCTGTTATGTAATGGCTGCATGAACCTGCTAATAAAGCACTGTTATACTCTCCTCATCCTCAGCTACCAAACACAACACATATCTAATAACCAATAGCAACCAATCATGTATTTCTTTTCAACAGCAGCTGACCAGTAAATACTACTACTGGTTGGTTGTTTTGCATTACTAGAAAAGAAGGAAATTTATACATAATAGCCAGAACACTACTTCCTCCATTGCAGCTCTTTAACCTGTTACCAGCCAGTAACCAATCATTGACTTGAAGTGGGGCCATATGGGACATAACTATTGTTAGTTTGCATTTGAATCTGCGTGCTAAAGTTGAAAAGCAAACAAACTAAACACTTATGTCCCAGTTATGTGGCCAGCTTACCTCTCAGTCATTAATGTTAGAGAGCAAGAGGAAATTGTGTTCTGGCTGTTATGTTAGACATCTGCATAACATCCAACATTTGAAAAATTGAAAGAGGGAGAAAAAGATCTGCTGCATGTAGCGTATTAAATATTTGACCATTATACAAAATTTGGCAGGTTATGAAAGTTTGAACACATTTTTGAGAGTGTTAGGGCAATGTTTATGTGATATAACGGTTTTGCTAATTAAGGTTAAATTGCTCTTTATAGGAGAACCAAACCCTGTCATTTGTATCCCCCTTCCCCCTACCCTAAATAGGCCCATTCCCTCCTCCCCCCAGGCCTACCTGGTACCCTGGGCAAATGCCCCTAATTTTCTACTTACATCTCCTTGCAGGTCCTGTTCAGTGGAGTTCACAGCATCCATCTTCGGTCTTCTTCCTTTAGTGACTGCATTTTCAGCGCAATTGTAGTAATCTTCCAGTGCGGATCTACTGTGCATGTGTCCAAAATTATGAGAATTAAAAAAAAACCTCTATTGGTTATAAAAGGCACTTCATTAACCTAAGTACAGTAACCCATCACAACACAATAAAATGTTTGCTTTTCAACAGTGTTGAACAATGTAATTCTCTGATTGGTTACTAAGAGCTATTGCACCCGGGGAAGCAGTGTATTTAATTACATAACCCAAATACTTATTCAAATACTTATTACAGCCAGTGCTTTTCACAGGTGCTTTCAGATTATATTTTTTGTGCACATGGCTGAAAAGAAAATTAAAGGAAATATTGATAACTGGTTCATTATAGGAAACATTGGTTATAATTTAGTTTTACTTATTCAGCTCAGTAGATCTTTGTCCTCAGGTTTGGTAGTTTGATACTAAACTGGAAATAAAGGAAATATGTAGTGTTCTTTTAACACTACTTTCAAATTTGGACCCATGGATCATTCAGTTATCTCTGAAGTTTAAGTGAATTCATGTGGAAGCAGGCATCTAGGATCCTATAGAGAAAAGTATTTTAAATGAGCACAGTAAATGACAGAAGAAAAAGGTCAAAGTCATGGACTGATCAAACAGAGAGAATGTGGAGGTGTCTGGATATAGAGGATTAATAATATATCATTATAAAGGATTATACACATAAAAAACAGATTTACTTTAAATTCAGAGACATGCAGGCAGTCTGGGCTTTAACTTAAAAAATTATGTTTTAGGCTAATGATGAGCATGGCAGAAGTAAAAACGACTTTGGAAGCAACAGTAATATATATATATATATATATATATATATATATATATATGTTGTACATTGCAAAGTGGGATATTCTTGTACAGTATGTAAAAATATTGAATGTGGTAAAATGTACCATATTTCTTAATATGTTTGCATTTATCCATCATTTCTTAGTAAAATTATAGATGTGTGTTAATTACTATAGGGGTTTACTTGCGGGTATTTGCTAAAGGGTGAGAGTGAAAATTTTAAGAAATTTCACCAAAAATTAAGATTCACCTCAACATAATTTACTAAAAGGTGATTAAAACTAATTTTGGAGATTTGACTTCTTGGTAGTGAAAATTCCCTTTGCATTGGGGTAAATTCAAATTTCTTCTGCAGGTGAAATTTCTCCAGTTTACTATGACCAAGAATTAATTTTTGACAAGAGAAACTTCTCCAGGTTCAAGCTGGAGAACTACCATTTTAAATATAGAGTAGACATTTTTGAATATTTACATTGTATTGCTGCATTGTTCCCTACATAAATATTTTTTATGGCAAAAGAATTTACGCCAGGAGAAAATTCACCAAATTTATCTTGAAAAAGTGACCTTACAATTTTTAGTAAATATGAGAAGTGTTGTGAAAACACACCAGTCAGGACTGCTCTATTATTCTTTATTTACAGTTTACTGGACTCCTGCTTTGTACCTTATTATGATCCTTTGATGCATGCCCTGAATCTTATGCCTGAATCTTGACCACAATCCTCATTTAACCCCTTGGCTACCATGTATTATACTTTGTACATAGTGCTTCCTCCTTAGTTCAGACTTCAACACTGTCGGAGGGGCCCTGACAGTATATTCAGGCCATGGACTGTACCGTGGAAGCTCTGCCTGAAACGGAAAGAACTCTCCGGAGTTTGGCGACTCACATGGTGGCCTATGAATCCCAGCAAACTCACATAGGACAAGTTCTAGGAATATGGGCGATGACTATGTATAGATTACAGGGGCCTTAATAAGATCATGATTAAGAACCGGTACCCCATGATTCTCATCTCTGAACTTTTTGAACAGCTAAGGGGATGAAGATCTTCACCAAGTTGGATCTCCATGGGAATTTAATCTAAATTTATGAATGGTATGAATGGAAGACAGCTTTATATACCAGGGGCAGGCATTATGAATACCTGGTAATGCACTTAGACATTTGTAATGACCTGGCCGTCTTCCAAGAATTATACAAATCTGGAATAAATTTAGACCCTCAGGAGATTGAATACTTGGTAGCTCACGCTCAACCATTGGTTCTGTTGCAGCCTCTACCCATTCTCTCTTGCCCTCGGACCCTCTGGAAGCTTCCCTCTGCAGTGAAACTCTCCTGACTTTTTAGTCAATATATCTTCCATCTGTATGGATGGTTCGGATAGTTGGGATGGAGGCTCCCAGTTTGTGTCCAAGTTTTGGCTTTGCTATGTATAAGTCTCTGCATTTTTCTCTGATTCTCTTCGGCCTACCATTCACAATCTAACAGGGCAGCTGAATGTGTTCTTGAGAACAGTTCTTGAGGTGTCATGTCTCCCTTTGTCAGGTTGACTGGTCCAATTTGCTTCCCTAGGTGAAATTTGCCCAAATAATGCCTCTCATGCATCCACTGCCAGATCACCCTTCCTGACAGTGTACAGGCAGCATCCTGAAGCCTTTCAAGAATGCACAGAACAACTTGCATGTCTGAATCATGTGCAAGTTACGTTTGTTACTCAGTATCAGTCTCAGTATACATAATTGTATTTGCTATAGAACATTTGCATGGAAAAAAGGAAATCAGTGATTCATAACTGTCCCAAAATCTGCTGAGTTTTACTTTACCTAATCTTAAGGTTTAATTCACTAAAAATCATATATATATATATTGTAAATCATTGCAAAATAATTTTTAGAAAAGCCCCTACGCTACATGTATCCAATCAGATTTTGCATTTTGACTGTAATTACTGATAATGGCAAGTGCACTTGTTCAATTTAGAACTTATGCTTGTGAATCAGATCAGCCTAAGAGTTTGTTCATGATGCACTGGTGCCCCCTAAGTTTATCTGAGAGAAAAAAAAACCTAGTTGGTCTGCCAGCAAGCAATCCCAAAGTAACCAACATTTTTAGACCAAGAAAAGGTTAATATAATGAAAGTGTTATGGGACTAGGTACTAGAAGTGGACATGCTCTTACATTACTTAACATAATTTGTCATGAAAATCTAGCATTTTGCATATCCATAACTAGACAGGTACAATAGGTATAATAGTTTAATATACACGTAATACATTTTGCATTGGTGCTTAGTGGTTACAAATATAAGAAAAATCTATATATTTGATTGTTAAGGCAATCACAATTAAAATTGCATTTGCCCCTTAACGTTGATTTTTCTTCTCTTATTTTTTGCAAAACTGCATTTTTACATGGAGCAGTGGAGAAATATATATGAGCTATGTCCCTCTGAGAATATATTAACCTCCTGAGTTTTTCTTCAAACAGCAAATGCATTATTACAGAAGCTGTTCAAGAGAATATATATTTGAGACAATTATATTGTTGTAACATTGCTTTTATAAATGTTAAAATCCACATATCACACTTTATTAAAAAGAACTATGTAAAACACAGAAATGTACTCTGAGAGTATTAACATTACACAGCAGTGCTTAATCATAGCCTGTTAATACTAATTTTCTGGATAATGCCCAAATAATGATACTTCTAACAATTTCAAGGGTGCTTACCTTAATTATGAACTTTTGCTTTATGTAAAGAGCATGTCAAGCTTAATTACTCATCTTGTTAGGATTTCTGAATAAAGCAAGTGCAAATAAACTGTGCAGAAATGTGCTTGATTATTTGTAGAAAGGCTAATCAACACTGTATAAATGTATTTATGTTATTGGGCAAATACAACACGTTATCTTTATGCATACAGAATGCTTTACTGTATCATCTTATATAGCAGCCTGCAAGCAATCACATACATTCTAAAGGTAAATTACGCTTTACAAACATCTATTGATGGAAGGAACATATTAACATTAAAAATATAGATACAATATTGATGAAAACCATCACAATTAACAACACCCAATAAAAACACTTTTGGATTGAAGTTGTGTAACCCTAAACCCCTTAATTTATTTTAGGATGTATATCATTAATATCTTATTATACACAGGTCCTGAATCCCCTTTGCTAAATGAAAGGGTACTGGGAATTCCTCTCAATGTCAGTGGCTCCACATAGTGGGATCTAGGGCTACATCTATGTGTGGCCAAACTAGAAAACAATAATAAACACATCAGTACTGCAAACAAAATATAACTTTATATAAGAAGGTGAAATTGCAATAACAATATAAATATTAACCCTGCTCTGGGGTATCTGTGTGGCAAGCACCAACCCTGGCACAGTTTTTAACAAGGCAAAGTACCACAAGAGCTACTTGTCCCCTATACCTCTTCTTTGGTTAGAGGCATTAGCTCCCACATAGCAGGTTATCGAGCACAAGCTGTTCTCATACAGCGGACACATGCTAGAACCTTTCAAAAAACTCACACTGGTACAGATACAGTATCAACAGCATCTCACAGAAATCTTCAGGCCAACTCCAACACTCGTGAGTGAGCGTGAGTAGGAAAGCCATCTGGCCAGTATTTTACCAGCCTGGCTGGTGAAAATGATAGTTATTAATAGGGAAAAAGAATAAATATATAGGAAGGCCGGTATTTTTTTCCAGAAAAGGTGACAACCCTAAGGGGCAAATTCATTAAAGTGCAAAGTGTCTAGCTAGCGCTAATTCACCAGCATGACGTCAATCCGTAACTTCGCAAATTCACTAAGACCCACCGAATTTTCTCTAGCGAAGTAGATAAAGTAGCGCAACTTCGCACCCTAATGACAAGCCAAGTTGCGCACTGACGCTGGCGTGTTTTACCTTTTGTAGGGTGATAGTCTGAAAAAGAGCGAAATTTTTTTGGGGGGTTACCCTCCTTCCCCCCTACATTTCCTAACATATGGCAACTCAACTATACAGGGAGCACATGTTTAGGGCAATAGGACAACTTTATTTATTTATTAAAGGTTTCCTGGGCTTGTGTAGTATAATGTAGTGGCTGTAACATATTCTTCTATTATACTTTGAAATTCGCGCTGTATGCAAATTAGGCATCGCTATCGTAAATGCACTTTGCCTGGCGAAGTAGCACTAGCGCAACTACGCTACCATTCGCTGACCTGAGCGTAACGTTGCACTTTCGTGAATTTGTGTGCCACTGGCGAAAATTCGCCTGGCGAAGTGGGGCGAACGTTAGCGATGGCAACGCGAGCGCATTTTCGCGCAGTATCTCCCAAGACTCTTTCACTGGAATCCATCTCCAGGCATTTCTCTCTCTGGCCAAGCTCTCTCATGATTATTGGGGTCTTGTAATTCCCAAGCCCACCAAGGGCATCACCACCCATGTGGTTTCTCTTCATAGCCTGGGGCCTGTTGCTGCAAGAGCCCCAGAGCAAATCACTCCATCTTGAAGTGAAACAGAAAGTCCGACCCTGAGCACATGGCAGCTCAGCTATATGAAGAAATTACATAACAGTGACACCTTCTAACCAAATCTGAAATCTGCCAGGGAAAATTGCATTAGGGACAATTGACTCACTCCCCTCCCTGGGGAGATTTTGAGCCCATAGGAGAACCATATGTGTTCCTACAGTCGAATTAGTAATACTTGCCAGATCTTTTAAATATATAGGGGTAGATTTACTATTGGTCGAATTTGAGGGTAAATTTACCTTCGAATTCAACCAATCGAATTGTGGTTGAATTGAAATCCTTCAAATTCGAATATTGAATTTGAAGGATTTTACCACAATTCGATTGGTCGAATTCGATCGAATGGAAATAATTTGATCGATCGATTTTAACCATTTGATCTAATTTTTTTATTCGATCAAAAATAGTTAAATCCAATTCGGTAGGTTGAATCTGGCTAATAAAAATTTAAAGGGCAAGTTATTTGACTGTCGAATATTCGAATACAATTTTATTCAAATTATTCAAATCATTCGATGGTAGAAGTGGTCTTCAACAACATTTGAAAATTTGAATTAGAATCTTTTTGAAAATTCAATCAAATTTCAAACCATTCATGTAAATTTGATAAATGCTTCTCCATAATATGTACATGGAAAACTCAACATACAAAATAATTTAGTCATTTTCAACTAATTTTACAAACTGCCTGCCCATGTGTGCTGCAGTTATCAGTTTGGGTGAATTGAATCTAATGAGATTGCAACAGAGCTGGGGAAAAAAAATATGGGGCCATGGGACAGGAAGATGAATGGGGATGAATGTCTAGAAATTATATTGTGCAGATGATAAATTAAAAAAATCAGATGAATAGAATAGGCCATTGGTAGAACAAAATTGTTTTGGTCAATAATACATTATGACATATTCATGTGACTAAAGATAATCTATAAAATTGTCAGAGCTCCAGGTATAACAGTTCCAGATATGCCTAACACATTGCATAGGTATTTTGATGAGGTAGCATCACCTCTCAAGCTCTTCTTCTCCAGCATGAACAACCCCAGCTTGTCTATTCTTTCCTCATAGCTGAGATTATCCATACCTTTTATCACTTTAGTTGCCATTCTCTGGACCCTCTCTAATTCATTACCAACACTCTGTAGAGTGGAAGAATAATCTCTCCTACCGTTAATCTATGCTCCTTTTAATACAGCTCAAAGAGCTTATTTGCCCTTGATGCTGCTGACTGGCATTGCTTTATACGGCCAAGTTTATTATCTACAATAATATAATATGATAATATCCTACAATATGTCTGCCCCCCCCAAATGATGACTCTGTAGGAAGTCAGCAAACAAGCATGACATGTTAAGTTTAAAAAAAGATATATGTTAATCAAGTTCAACCTTTTAAGTCTATATATAGCCTGGCCAACTGCTAGTTGATCGAGAGGAAGGCAAAAAAACTTAATTTAATACCTCTACAATTTGCCTCAGAGGGGAAAAAACAACAAACTCCTTCCTGACTCTAAGATGGCAATTGGACTAGTGGATCAACTTGTACTACGAGCTACTGTATCTTTCAGAGCCCTGTAATAACTTCCTTGCTAAAAAGCTATCCAACTCCTTATTAAAGCTAAATCTAATGTATCAGCCAGTACAACTGATTCAGGTAGAGAATTACACATCTCCATAGCTCTCACTGTAAAAATCCCTTCGAATATTTAGAGGGAATCCCCTTTCTTCGAATCGGAATGGGTGACCTTGTGTCATCTGGAAATACCTACTGGTAAATAAAGCATTACAGAGATTATTATATGATCACCTTATATATTTTTACATTCCAGTGTAAACAACCTCAACTTGACCATTCTATCCCCGTAGTTGAGATGTCCCATACATTTTACCAGATTAATTGCCCTTCTCTGCACCCTCTCTAATTGAGTAATGTCCATTTTCAAAGGAGACCAAAACTGTAGGGCATATTCTAGATGGGGCCTTACCATTGCTCTGTACAGTATATGTACAGAATAATTTATGCCCCTTTTAATAGAGCTGAAGATCTTATTTGTCCTTGATGCTGCTAACTGGCATTACTTGCTACAGCCAAGTTTATTATCTTTAAATGGATACTGTCATGGGGAAAATGTTTTTTTTCAAAATGCATCCGAATTTTGCACTGAAATCCATTTCTCAAAAGAGCAAACAGATTTTTTTTATGTTTCATTTTGAAATCTGATATGGAGCTAGACATATTGTCAATTTGCCAGCTGACCCAAGTCATGTGACTTGTGCTCCGATAAACTTCAGTCACTTTTTACTGCTGTACTGCAAGTTGGAGTGATATCACCCCCTCCCTTCCCCCCCAGCAGCCTAACAAAAGAACAATGAGAGGGTAACCAGATAACAGCTGCCTGAAAGATGTAAGAACAGCACTCAATAGTAAAAACCATGTCCCACTGTGACTCCTTCAGTTACATTGAGAAGGAAAAACAACAGCCTGCCAGAAAGCATTTCCCTCCTAAGGTGCTGGTACACGTCACAAGACAAGGGGCTGTTGGGAAATTGACAAAATGTCTAGCCCCATGTCAGATTTCAAAACTAAATATAAAGAACATCAGTTTGCTCTTTGGAGAAATGGATTTCAGTGCAGAAGTCTACTGAAGTAGCACTATTAATTGTTCCGTTTTTAAAAAAACATATTTTTATCCCTTTAAGGGCTCCAAGGTCTAGATAGTGCTGAGTATTTGGATTAAGTTTTTTCTATTTGGTTTATACTGTTAAGCCTGCTTCTTAGACTTTTAAAATAGATTGTCAGCTGTAGGGAACAAATTTGCACACAAATAGAACAAACACAGTATCAAATTGTTCAGTCCTGCCAGACTGACAGATCGGTCCTATTTATAGTCCTATTTTACATAACAAGCTGATGCAATGGAGTACAATCATTTTTAGGTTGTTTCCATTCATTACCCAGTTTTCGAATTGTAAAATTCAAAAATCGAAGTACTATCTCTTTAGAAGATTCAAATGAGAAGTAAAATTTTTTGAGGAAATCGTTTGAATCATTTGAATACAACGATTCAAACAATTTGAATTTGATAGTTCTACTAAAATTCGATGGTCGAATTTTGAAGTATTGTCACTTCGAAATTTGACCCTTAATAAAGTCTATAGGGCATACTGACCCCTTTATAATGTGTCTGCAGGAATTACAAGCTTTAGTATATAGATATTAAAGGTGTACACTTATCTTATGTTATAGCACATTTTAACCTTTTCTCATTATTTTAGTAAAACAACTTTGTTCAAACTCCCATCCACAATTTGGTGGGGGAAAAGACTCTATAAACTCTGTGAACAAATTAGAATTAATAATATCTTTCAATTGTAAAAGGAACATCTACCGTTGACTTCTACATAACCTCGGAAGATTTTAGATGCATTATTTTTTTATTCTGACTTTTAGCAGCATCAGGGTATAATAAATCTGAGTTTAATTTCTCAATAAATAAATCACAATAATTTTGAGTTTTTTTCTCCGCAAAAAAGTTTCCCCTTTAAAACTCAGATCAGAAAAATTTAACTTTTATAAATAAGATAGAGTTTAATGGCCAGGTCATGCAGTCTATCTTTGAAACAAAAACAGCATGGTCATATAGCACAGGGGTGGAAAGGGAAGTGGATTATTATGGCAAGTCTCATGAAGATAGCATTCCCTAATTATGCAAAACCATCAATCAGTAGTGATGGGCGAATTTATTCGCCAGGGGCGAATTCCCGCGATTCGCCGCTGGCGAATAAATTTGCGAATCGCCAGCGAAATTTCGCTGGAAAAACGAGTCGCACGTCGTTTTTGACGCGATGAAAGCGACGCACAAAAAACTACGCGACGCACGTCGGAAACAACGCAACGCGTCAAAGTTGCCGCAACGCGCGTCAAAAGCGTCCCGCAACTCGTTTCGAGGATTTTTTCGAAGCGAATCTCGGGAGATTCGCCCATCACTATCAATCAGTCAAGTACAGTTTAAATAGTTTAATTTCATAACTAACTAAAGTAATTAGCAAAAATATGTACCAACCCTTTAAGATCCATTAAACGTGATGAATAAACATGGATAATCTTGCCCACATCAAAATGATTTATTTTTACTTTAGTATATGCTCCTTAATGGGCTTTAATTAAATTATTCTAAAAATGATTGTAATCAAAGGCAATAGAAGAGGAGATGGAAACTGAGTTCAAAACCTTTTGATTATCCTCCTTGAAGTTAAAATGGATCGTGCAAAACATACATAATCTTGAAACTCAGCAGGTTATCATTTAAGGTACTGTCATGAAAACAGAAAAAAAGGCTTACTGAAAGTCTCAAATAATAACTAGAAAGAAAATAATATAATTACAATAAACATTTATACCTTGATTTTCCTCCCGAATCTGCATACTTATTTAATTTTGATTATTAAATTATGATTTAGCTAAGAATCTAAATCTTTTGGAATGTTTTTTCACATTTCCATGTAATAAAACAGTACCTCGAACTTAATGGTGACTAAGCTAGCATGTCCATGTGATACCTAAACAATTCTACTGGTTTTTTAATTATATTTTTTTTTACTACTCTTATGGTAAAATGATGAGATCCATTCCAGATAACAGATCTGCATCAGTAAATATTGACAAATATGGGCAAATCATATGCCAAATTAGATAAATGCACAGTCGTCTTTCCTTGAAGAAATCTTGAATGAAGAAAACAGGGTACTCTATTTGTAAGATCAGGGTTTAGTGAAGTAATCAACTCATTTCTGTGGAGATTCTGCTTGGAATTGAGTTTTGTTCTGAGGAAATATTTTATGTTAACATTTTATTACTGTACTGTAAGGGAATCACCAATAATGGGCTTTTAGCTTATCCCCTTCAGATCCAACCTGTTTCTATTTTTTAAGGCCATGGCTATTATCTATAATGACTATGATCTTTCAGTCTCAGCTGATTCAGCAATCCGTTACCTCAGGCAGAGTAAACAGAGGGTCGAGGAGTAAATTACTGAATTCCCCTGCTGGGTAGTAGAGACAGGCTGGAATTATATTGCCTTATGCAGTCAGCTCAGAAAGGGACTTTCTGATCCTATCAAAAATAGCCAAGTTACTTTTCCTATACTCCCTCGATTCCCTAATGTAACTCACTATACAAAGCTTCAGAAGAATCCATGCAATTGGGCTCTACCTGTTTATCCTTTGAAGAAAAGGGTCATAGGTGGGCAAATGGTTTGTGGTCTGGGGAGTTCTGTTTGGGTCATGCTGTTTCCACTCCCCAACAATTTTTTCAAAGGTACTTATTTGGGTCCTCTTAGAATGGCATAAGGGTTGCATTGAAAGTACTGGCTTTCTGGATTCCAGTGCAGCAGGGAACAATTTAGATATTTGTTTTGCTCTTAAACACAGCATTCCTTACAACTTCTCATCCCAGCAGTCAGGCTTTGGACCCTTCCTTTGCACAGGACTTATAACTGTGCTTTTCATTTAATTCCAGGTTTCTCTCCTCCTAGGGGTGGGACATACTCTCTTTCCCTTTCTGAATATAAGGCCATGGAGGACGATTTTAATGAAAATCTGGAAAGGGGGTTTATTAGCCCTGGCTTCTTTTTTGTAGAAAAGAAGGCGATGACCAAATGCCATGTATTGATCATAGGGGTCTAAATAAGATCACTGTCAAAATTTGTTATCCCCTTCCTTGATTTCCAAACTATTGCATACAGTTAAGGGGACTAAAATTTTATCTGAGGGGTGCTTATAATTTCATTTGGAACAGGGAAGGGGACAAATGAAAGACAACCCTTTAACACTCGTGATGGGCATTGTGAGTATTTAGTAATGCTCTTTGGTTTATGTAATGATCTGGCCATTTTCTAAGAATTTTTAAACAATATCTTTGTGATATTTTTAGTTGCTATTAGTGATGGGGGCACAAATTCCCCATAGTTAGAATTGTGGCTAAATTTTTCAGAAATGGCTGAAAAAATTTGCCCCAACACGTTTCACCAGGGGGGTGATTTACTAAGGGTCGAAATGAATATTCGAATGCAAAAAGTTCAATTTTCAAAGTAAATTTTTGAAAAACTTCAACCATCGAATAGGCTACTTCGACCATTCGATTCAAATGGTTGAATAGTAAGATACTTCGACTTCGAAATTCACAGTACTGTCTCTTTAAAAAACCTTTGATTTTGTTTACTTTGCCAAATAAAAGCTGTCGAAGTGCTATTTTAGCCTATAGGGACCTTCTAGACCGTTTTATAAATCATTTGAATTGAATGATTTGAACGATTTTATCATTCGATCGAACTATTTTTCTTCGACCGCAAGAATGGTAACAAATCCTTTGACTTCGATATTCAAAGTTGAAGGATTTTAATTCAATGGTCGATTTCAAAGTATTTTCCACTTAGAAATTCGACCTTTAGTAAATAAGCCCCCTAGTGTTAAAAAATTGCTCACAAAATATAGACAAAATTGTCACCAAATATGTTATTGCCAGTTTAATAACTTGCATTAAACATAAATTTGCACATTTTCTTGCATAAGAATATGTGATCGCAAGTATAACAAACATATAACAACTGCATCTTTAAAAATCCTTTTATTGCATCATAAAAGGAACAACGTATAAAATATACTTTTAAAGTATTAAAGTCTCCTTTAACTCACTCACACAATCCACTTTTCTAAAAATATTTTTTTAAGACATAAAAGAAAATAGAATCTTTGCTAATAAAGCAGCTTACCTTAGCAAAAACAAATTAAAAATACAGGATATAAAAAAGGAATTTGCCCTTCTTGTTGGCCTTTATGGCTTCAATGTACTGCTTTATGTCGTCCAGGCAGGTTTTAGTTTCTCCTATTTCCTGCTTCACTGCAGCCAGCACTGGGACATAAATAAGATTGGCACAGGTTTGTGTGCCAACCTGATGCACAGATGGGAGTTGCATGGATCTTGTTGCTCTTGTGATCCCTTCTCCAGAACATAGTTACATAGTTATACATAGTTAAATTGGGTTGAAATAAGACAAAGTCAATCAAGTTCAACCCCTCTAAATTAAAACCCAGCATACACACACACACATCTCCACTCTTTCACACAAACCATATATGCCCATAGATATACTAACTGTAGAGTTTAGTATCAAAATAGCCTTTGATATGTCTGTCCAAAAAATCATCCAAGCCCATTTTAAATTCATCAACAGAATCAGCCATCACAACATCACCCGGCAGTGCATTCCACAACTTCACTGTCCTCACTGTGAAGAACCACTTACGCTGCTTCAAATGAAAGTCCATTTCTTCTGGTTTGAATTTCAATGTGTGAACCATGCATCATTTTTAGAATTGGGACTATTAATAAGGAAACCTTCAGACGAAAAGTATGCATTCAGAATCTGAGCTTTTTGCTTGTTCTCATCAATATATTTAATATATTTAAAAAGTAATTTTGGATTCTTTTTACTGCTTACTGCTATACCCTTTTCCATATCGATTTTAGCTTGCCTGATAGCTTTTTTGCATGATTTATTGGCCTCCTTGTACCTTATAAATGATTTGGCTGTCCCAGCTAACTTGAAAGCCTTAAAAGCACGTCTTTTCTTACCCACCTCAACAACAACACTTCTATTGAACCAAAAAGGTTTTGCTTTACAACGACGTTCCTTGCTTACAAGCGGAATATACAGACATGTATATTTATTAAGCAGCATTGTAAAGACTTCCCATTTTTGTTCAGTGTTTAACCCTGTGAAAAACATTTCCCACTTAATATGTCAAAGTTTGGACTCCTGAAATTCAATGTTTAAGTTACTCCCTTATAGAGTTGCTTCTGCAACAGAATCTAAAAGGAGACCATGTTATGATCACTATTCCCTAAATGCTCACCCACACAAATGCTAGAGTTCAGTATTATTAGTTATTACAAATCAAAAAGAGAGTTATTCCTAGAAGGTTCTTGAACGAGCTGGGATAAAAAGTTGTCATATAGCATATTTAAAAACCTACTAGCTTTATCTGTCTTTGCAACCCCATTTCCCCAGTCAATGTCTGGATAATTGAAGTCATCCATAATAATAACTTGACCTTGTTGTGAAGCTGCTTCTATTTGTAAAAGTAGCTGGGCTTCATACTCGTCACTTATACGAGGTGGTTTGTAGCATACACCAAAGAAAATTTTCTTTGTAACCTTATGCCCAGTAGAAATCTCTACCCAGAGGGATTCCACACCCTTACCAGTGCCAGCAATGGTTATTTCTTTAGTGCAAGGCTTTAATTCATGCTTTACATACACACACACCCTCCTCCCCTTTTTAATCTCTCCGTCCCTCCTAAAAAGGGTGTAACCATTTAAATTCACAGTCCAGTCACATATTTCATCCCACCAGGTCTCAGTGATACCAAGTATATCATAATTTTTAATGCAATTAATTCTAGGTCTCCCATTTTACCTGACAAACTTTGTGCATTTTCCAGCATACAACACAGGTTACTACTTTTACTTTTTTTTTACCTCACTGGCTCTCTCAACTTCCTCCTCGGCATCTGTTTCTGCCTCAGCTTCAACCTGGCCAAGTTCTGGTAGATAATAATACAAGATGATGTTTTGGTGTATTATTTAAACAACATATTGTACATTCCAGCATGATGTGTCACACCTGTGTTAGATGCTTGCCATTTGAAAGGTATTTTTTTAACGGGTTGTCACATTAAAGTGAATCTTTATTCTCCTATTCGTATTCCTCTCTCTGATTCAAATCAGTGCATGTTTCTAGGGTAACTTGGACCCAGATTGCTGACATGGCATACTGGAGAGCTGCTGAATAAAAAGCTAAATAACTCAAAAACCACAAATAATAAAAAATGAAAATCAATTGCTAATTGGCTCAGAATATCGCTCTCTAAATCATACTAAACATGTACAGTATTTAAAGGTGAACAAACCCTTTAAAGGGGGTGACTCCCATTTGAAAGCTAGGAATCTAAAGGCAAGAGGAAGAAAAATAATTCTAAAAGTATATGTAAGAAATATTGTAGGCCAATTTAAACATTGCTTAGAATTAGCCGTTCTATCTTTGAACCACATCTGCCCACATTATGCCCATCCAACAATAATTAAAAATATTTACCTATGTACCTAAATCATACTAAACATGTACAGTATTTAAAGGCGAACAAACCCTTTAAAGGGGGTGACTCCCATTTGAAAGCTAGGAATCTAAAGGCAAGAGGAAGGAAAATAATTCTAAAAGTATATGTAAGAAATATTGTAGGCCAATTTAAACATTGCTTAGAATTAGCCATTCTATCTTTGAACCATATCTGCCCACATTATGTCCATCCAACAATAATTAAAAATATTTACCTATGTACCTAGATGATATCTTAATTTATTTGTTCTGGGTTTGAGATACCTTATGTAACAAATTGGTCCTGGTCTCGGCTCAAGATTCCCCCCTATAACAGCTGCCTTAAACTTTGCAAGGATCTCTCTGCTACTCGGATGCCACCAGGTCTTATAGTGAGAGGACCAAGGAGAGAGTTCTGTGCAGAAAGGGAACCAAACATGTGCAGGAAGAATGGAGAACAAGGAACATGGTCAAAGGACAGGCCTGGTCAATACCAATCAGGCAGAGCAGTACTAAATCAGAATACAGAAATGTCTATACAGAAATCCAACAGTAGTACTGAACAGAAACGGGATCTGAGAGAATGGTCAATAAACAGGCAGAGGTCAGGACAGGCAGAAAACTAGGGAACGTTAGGAACAGTACACAGTAGGTCCGGAACAAACAGGAGAGACCATAAATGCACCCAGGAACTATTAGAAATAGACCTGCATTGGACAAGGAACAACCATGGCCTATTTCGAATTTTCATCAAGAGTGAAAAGATGTCAGATGTGGTGCACCAAATAAACGCCATGCATCAATTCAGGATTTGACATGCATCAGGGGGCACTCAGGTATTATTACACAATTCCTCTAATTTAACAGACCATGATGCCCATGTTCAGGAGGTGTTACATAGGTAAAGACAAAATAAGCTTTATGCCAAGATTGAAAAATGTCACCTCTATTCATTGTTTAAGGTATATTATTTCACAAAACAGTCTAGAGATGGAGCCAACCAAGGTTCAGGCCATTTTGGATTGGGTGAAACTCCTTTCTTTATGTGCCATTCAAAGATTCCTTATTTGGTACAGAGGTTAGTGGATTCCAACCTTTCCAGAGGTAAATTGCAATATTTGGTAAACTAGAAAGGCTATAGTCTTGAGGAGAGATCCTGGGTCCCTGCCTCTGATGTTGAAGCTGATCAGCTTATAAATCAATTTCATGCTAAATTTCTTCATAAAAATACATAAATGGAGGGCACTCCTTATCTTAAACTTCTTAAATTTAAAATTTTAGATTTTAGCAGAGGTGCCAAACCCAGGGGTGTACCTATTACACTCCCCCTATCAAACAATTCATCTAAATGGGCATGCACACTCAAAATAACCAGTAACAGTCCAAGGGTGTATGCAAAAAAATTCTTTACTATTTCTTTTACCAAATACAATCAGATATACAAATATACATGGTATAATAAACACCAATGTCAAGTAAAAATATAAGAATCCCCTTGATAAAGGCTTATAGCCGAAACGTCGGGGTTTCTCATCAGTGGCCTGCGTATCTGCTGCTTGTAGGTGTTAATATTCGCCACTTTTTGCATTTTGTCTCCTTTAGGGTATGTATGTATTTTTACTTGACATTGGTGTTTATTACTTTTTTGATTTAAAAAAAAAACTTGATGGTTGAATTTCAAAATTTTTTAACTTCGACCCTTGATAAATCTGCCCATTCAGTATGTATGGATTTATTGCTCTGCTAAATTGAAATTTTGTAAAAAGATTATTATTATTATTATTAACATGTATTTCTATAGCGCCAACTTGTTGCGTAGCGC
>CM044438.1:63304730-63383873 GCA_024363595.1 Xenopus borealis
TCCCCATTATAGGAAGCAGCAGTCCTGCCCTGCTTTATGGCTGCTGACATTCTAGCTATCTGTATAACGGAGCATTCTGTCCCAGTGATTCTATCTGATCCCCATTATAGGAAGCAGCAGTCCTGCCCTTGATAATGTATGTATGTCTCATACCACTGCCCCCTTGATAAAGTACAGTACTTAGGATTCCCTTATTATACTACTTGTGCTGGAAAATGCATACGTGAGAACTGTGTTGGTTGAAGTAGGGTTTTGATAAATCTATGCCCCTTTTTAATGTGTGGATGTCTGAAAGGTTTAATTTCTTAATTGGCGATTAGACAAGACCTTTATTGCAAACCATTAGCAAGATTCAGTTACAACTGAATTAGTCAATAAATTGTCATATTTTTCAGAAAGTCAATTACCAAGAGTTTGATTTCCAGTAATCCTGTAAGATGCATTTTTACTTCAAATATAAATGCTTTTTGGCAAAGGATTGTATCAACTCAATCCACATTTAATTATTTTATAGTTTTAAACCGCAGGGTTTTTAAATCATGTCAAAAAGGGGGATTGTGGGAGCACTCTAAAGGCTAAGTGAAAGTATATTTAAGTATAATGGAAGTGCTACTTGCAAAGCACACTCCCTGGGCCCCTGTCTCATAAGTAAATCAGTATAAATGCCAGTGCATATTGTTTAAAAACAGGGGTTATTTTGTACAAAGTTATGATCATAAAGTTGATAAGCCACCATACCATGTCAAGGTAAACCCCATCTGGCGGTCCCTAACTTGTTTACATAGTATATAAAGTCTTTTATTTCTTTGCATAATAGCAATACTTGTAGTCAGTGTGTTGCGCCTTGGTTTCAATTTGAGGGCTAAATCCTCCCTCGCCAGTGTGCGGCTTTTAAGAGAGAGAGATTCCCAAACCAATGCCCATTTTATAAAAGCACAGGACAACCATTAGTTTAAAGGGGGGGTATGGGGTGCTACAACCACTGAAGCTCAGCCACAGCTTCCAGCTATAATACAATATCAAAAAGGGAGTTTGTGGGAGCACTCTAAAGGCTAAGTGAAAGTATATTTAAGTATAATGGAAGTGCTGCATTTCCACAAAGTTGTGCTGCAAAAACAGCTTAATTTGGAGTTTAGCAGCATAAGGGGCAGATTTACTTAGCGAAAATTTGCATAAAATGAGAATTTTTAAAATTCAAATTTGTGGTGTTTATACAACTGGCTTGCGGGGGTGTCACTGTGCACAGGACTTGTGCTGTGTATAAACAGGACTTTCTTTACAGTTTGAAAGTGAAAGTAGGAAGTACGGCAGCTGTGTAATGGCTGCATGAACCTGTTAAAGCACTGTTATACCCTGCTCATCCTCGGCTACCAAACACAACAAATGGCGACAAGGATGTCTTTTCTACATCTGCAGCAGCCTGCACCTTTTATACCAAACCCTGATGAGCCTACCATACCTTTTATTGCTTGGATCTGTATGTTTGATAATTACATTATTGCTGCTGACCAAGGGGAGATTTCTGCAGATAGAAAGCGTGCTTTACTTATTCACTGCCTGGGAGCAGAGGGACAGCGTTTATTCTATACATTACCATTACCTGATGATACTTATGAAACGGCTCTCACTACTATAAAGAACTTTTTTATGCTAAGAGTAAATGTGGTTGCTGAAAGATATAAATTTCGCCAACATGGATTTAACCCTTGCAAAGGCTATTACAGTTGCTAGCCAAACTAAAACAGCTGTGGCAGAGGCTAAAACTCTCAGTCAGGGAATTCTGCCAATGTGGACAATGTAATGGCGAATCCACAGAATGTTTTGTAGCAGCTTTGAGAGAGCTGGTTGTTACCTGTGAGTTTGGGAATCTAACAGATGAAATGCTAAGAGATCAAATAGTGGAAAAAACAAACTCAACACACATTAGAGAGAGACTGCTCCTAGAGCAAGATTTAACCCTTGCAAAGGCTATTACAGTTGCTAGCCAAATTGAAACAGCTATGGCAGAGGCCTAAACTCTCAGTCAGGGAACTGCTGTGAATGTACAGATTGTGAATTAAAAACTGTGGCCTATTAATGTGCAGTCACAGGAAAAATACAGTGCTAAGGAAAGGGATTCACTGCAAAACCGTACAGCAAATACAAACAAAAAAATACTGCTTTCGCTGTGGTTCAACACTAGTGATGGGCGAATCTACCCAGCAAAATTCGCAAATTGGCGAAATTTTCGTCGCGTCAAAAACGTATTTTTTCCGAATTTTCGCCAGGCGAATTTTCGCTGGCGTTTCGCCATTTTATTCGCCAGCGGCGAGTCGCGGGAATTCGCCGCGAATTCGCCCATCACTATTCAACACAACACCTTGCAAACTATGCTAAATTTCCTGCAAAAGCTATACAGTGCCGCAAATGTTTAAAATCAGGTCACTTTGCTGCGGTCTGCCGTAATTCTACTAAAGATGTTCATGAACTCACTACTACAAATGTTACAGTATTCAGTGTGGATAAAGCCGGTACATTTATTCCAGACAAGTTTATATGCACTGTCAATGTCAGTACTGCTTCTGTTGCCAAGGGACACTCCATTAACCTGATGCTTGATACAGGTTCAGCTGTTTCTATATTACCAAAGGATATTTTCTTGAAATACTTTGCATAATATACGCTTGCTGCACCTTCCCTGAGACTGGTCAGTTACTTAAAGGATCCAATCCCTGTTCTTGGTTGTTTGCCAGTGACTGTACAATTTTAATCAAACACTGCAAAATGTGACTTTTCCATTGTGAATTACATTGCACTGCATTTATCACCCATGATGGTATGTTTCGGTTCAATTGTGTACCTTATGGACTGGCTTCAGCGCCGAGTTGTTTTCAAAGACTGATGTCTTCTATACTCCATGGCATACCTGGTGTCCAATGCTACTTGGATGATATAATTGTGTACGCTCCAACTATGGATCTCCATGACAAGTACCTGGAAAAGGTTCTGAAATGCATTGATTCTGCAGGAATCAAACTGAACCTTTCCAAATGCCCCTTCAGACAAACTCAGTTGTCATTTCTGGGTCATATAATTTCACAAGATGGATTACAGCCTGACCCTGACCATGTCAATGCGGTTACACAAGCACCTACTCCATCTGATTTCCAGACTTTACGAGCTTTCTTAGGTCTTACTTCTTGGTATTCTAAGTTTATTCCCAACTATGCCTCAGTTGTGGAGCCACTCAGAGCACTACTACGTGAAACTTTAAGTCTGGTGTTGTCAGAATCTGCTTAACATAGCTTTGAAATAGTAAAGCAGTTAATTGTGAACAGTCCAGCACTAGCTTTATTTGATCCTGCACTGTGGTTACTACAGATGCTTCGGACTATGGCATTGGTGCAGTTCTCACACAGATCCATGCTGATCATACAGAGAAAACTGTTGCAGTTACAGCTGCTGATTTTAAGCAAGCTTGCCTCACATGTCCAATTCAAGTAAAACTACGGGACACCTTACAAAGCAAATGACCAAATGCTGAGAAGAAACTCAGCCCTGATGTTCATCCTTACTACAGGATTAGACACAAATTATCCTTAGTAGATGGCTATGTTGCCTGTGGAGCTCATCATTTTTTGGTACCAGAGACCTTGCGAGAAAAGCTCATACAACTTGCACATGAGAGTCATCAAGGAATTGTACGTAAAAAACAAAGACTACGAGAACTATACTGGTGGCCAGCAATGGATGCTGATGTGGTAACTGCCATTCATTATTGTGTTACTTGTCAGAATCATGACAAAACAGCTATCACACATACACCACCACTTCAACCAGTACCATTCCCTGATTTAGCATGGGAAAAACTTGCTATTGATATTGTCGGCCCTTTTGCAGATGCTCCTATAGACTGCAGATTTGCTATAACTCTGATAGGCTATTACAGTAAATGGCCTGAAATTGCATTTGTTTCTCATGTAACATCAGCTACAGTAATAACATTTCTGTCTACAGTCTTCAGCAGAGAAAGAAATCCAAAGGAGTTAATATCAGACAACAGATCACAGTTTCTCATACGAGTTTGAATCCTTTCTGAGAGAGAGGAATATTGTGCATAGGAAATCTTCAGTGTGTTACCCACAAGCAAATGGAGAAATCGAGCGATCCAACAGAAGTCTGAAAGAAGCACTACAGACAGCAAATCTTACTGGGAAATCTTGGAAAGTATTTACAACAGAGTTCCTACATAACTACAGAGCAACATGCCATACAACAGACCAATCATCTCCAGCTGAATTATTACATGGCAGACAGATGCGCATTAGATTACATGTTGCAGACATCAAACTTGCACCAAATACTGTTCCTGCAAACTCATCTACTGCTGACATTGTCAAACGTCACCAAGCCAAATGCAAGGCTTATACTGATAGAAAACGTGGAGCAAGAAAAGTGCATTTTCAGCCTGGATCTTTAGTCAGAATTAAGAAACCAGGAATACTGAAACAAAGACAATCTAAATTTACTACACCACTTGAAGTGAGACGCCAGCGAGGACCATACACATGTGAACTGTCTGATGGATGCATATGGAATGCAAGTCGTCTTGCTCCTGTTAGATATGATTTTGGAGATGTTCCATTTGATGAAGGATATTTTCCTACTCCTGATGCCAACTACAATAGGCCTGCAGAATATGAAACTATAAGGCATACTGAGAGAATCAGAAAACTACCTGCATGTACCCAGGACTATGTGATGTGAATAATGTATATTATTGTTTTAAGATGCATTGTTGTTGTTTATTACATCTGTCCAAATGCTTTCCTACTAATATGTGGTGTTTATACAACTGGCCTGTGGGTGTGCACAGGACTTGTGCTGTGTATACACAGGACTTTTTCTACAGTTTGAAAGTAGGAAGTATGGCAGTTGTGTAATGGCTGCATGAACCTGTTAATAAAGCACTGTTATACCCTGCTCATCCTCGGCTACCAAACACAACAAAATTCCTCTATCAAATAGCCCAAAATTCGATTAGAATTGAAAAAATTAGAAAATTCTAATTTTCGAATTTCGAAGTACTGTCCCTTTAAAAATCCTTTGACTATTCACCAGCTTAAAGCTGCCAAGTTGCTATTTTAGCCTATGGGGGACCTCCTAGAACTTGTCCTGGAAAATTTTCAAAGTTCTGAGAAATCGAAGGATTTTGGGGAAAACCGTTCGAATTGATCGATCCGAACGATGCAATAGTTCGATTCGAATGTGGCCATTTTCGATTGAAAACATCCATATTCGATGGTAAAAGTTTTCTCACTTTGAAATTCAACCATTAGTAAATGTACCCCCAAGTAGTATATGCTGAATTTCTTAGTATTTTACAGATGGTACACTTTAGGCAATTTAACCAAAAGCCTTTAAGCCACTGGTAAGGTTATATGCAGTGTTATTTTGGCCATTACACCAACCAAGGAAGGTTAGTGACTAGTTGATGTAGAACCATCACTAATCTCACACTTTGATAAATCTGACCCAAAATGTATATGGAAGATATCAAGGGATCTAGTGTGTATAGTGTTATTTATGGTTAAGGTTTAGAAGTTGATTTGAATGATTTAAACCACCAATAACAAGCCACTACTAATTTTCCATTTTCTCAAATGCATAAAAGAGTACAGAGTCAGTGTATGTTCTGCTGACATAAAAAAACTCAGAGGAACAGTGACCTTGGGTCAGAATGCAACTAAAAAGCTATAAAAAAAACTATAAGCTGTAAAATAGATTACAGATCTCTTTCCCACTCCTGTCATTGTTTTAAACATTTATGCCACCCCCATCTTGCCGATTTATTACCAACCTCATCATTTTCTATCAGCCATATCTTAAAATATGCATTATTTATGCAAAAACATTGAAAGCATTTGACATTTGTCCTGCTCATATTTGCTGCTTAATTATATCTGCTCTGTGTGTGCTGTAAAAATGCAAATTCTCCATACTAAACTCTCCATGCAATATAATGTCGCACAGTTTGAAGTTTTCCTAGTATTGCACAGTATGACTCCCCCACATTTGGGAAATCATTTAGTGAAATTATAGCCTTCAAGAGCCAAACTACTTAAAGAACAAATCAGGTCAAAAGGCATTAGAGATCGGTATTAGAATATTAGGATGATTTATCAGTTCAGAAAAATCTCACTATTGTGTCAAATGCTTACAGTCAATTCATACAGTTCATAATAGTTTATTATCTGTATGGAAAGAAGAGAGTGGGCATAGCAAACAGAGAAGGGCACCCTAAAGCAACCAATCAGATATTTGCTTTTAAACTAAATGCAATGGTACTTGCAAAAGGTATTTGCTGACTGGTTTCTCTGGGTTACTAGAACTAAAGCAATACATCTTCACATCACTGCTGGCTTGCCTTAAAGAAGATTCACTGCATCAGCGTTCACAGTAGCCATCTTCTTCTCTTTGGAAATCTTCAGGAAGAAAGCTGTGTATCTGCCCATGTGCAGTTGGAGCAATTTTCCAACTATGTATGCACCAAAAATTACAGAAATAGCCGAAATGCCAGAATTCCCTAAGATTTCTGAAGAGAAGCAGATGGCTGCCATAAACTCAGATGCCATTAATATGCACCAAGGGGTAAGTAAAAAGTTAGGGGCATTTACCCTGGGCAGTAGCTAGGCTGGGTGGAGGAGGGAGGGGGGCCTATGTAGGGTGGGGGGTAGGGTTTTTATAATAAGGGGTTGAATTCTCCTTTAAAGGAGAATTCAACCCTGTAAAAAAAGAACATACCCCCCACCCCACATAGATGCCCATCCCTCCTCTCCTCATCCTAACTGGCCCCCAGGGAAATGCCCCTTACTTTATACTTACCCATCAGCACAGATTCAGGCAGTGGAGTTCTGCGCAGCCATCTTCAACCGATTCGGTAAGCTAACTGGGAGTTTGGCAATTTTCCTGTATATATATGTATTAGAAAGAAGCATAGGTTTATGGAGCTCTGTCCATTCACTGGCTAATGAACCTGTTAATAAAGCACTGTTATACCCTGCTCATCCTCGGCTACCAAACACAACAAAATTTCGAAGTAATTTTGGGCTACATTTGTCTATCAAATAGCCCAAAATCCGATTAGAATTGTCCATTCACTGGCTAATGTAAACTAGCATATATGTGTCCTTATTTTCATTTTTTTTTTGTAATCAAGTTTTTATTAAACACTTATGTTACACGTGACATTAACATAATTGTTTATCTGTTTAAATCATACAGATGCAGCCACTGGGATTGGTGAGTTAAATGCGTCGTGACTCAGGGCTAATTGAAGAAACTGCGTTATCTAAAGTTATCTTAACTCATTAAATGCATTTAACCTTTTAATTAGCATACCAAAGCACCATTGTTTTCAATGGTGAACTCTTTAATGGGATGGGATGCTGTGACACAATATTCTGTGCTAAGTGGGATAAATTGGATAGATGAGTTAAGTTTTTCTGTGTCAAATGTACAATCCAAAGTGGCTTCATCTGTACATCGAATACCGATTGTACGGATTTTTTGTGAAATTGGATATGCAAATTTGGCCTCTTCGATCATCGAATATCGAATAGATCAAATGATCGGATATTCGATAATTCGATCATTCGATGATCAAAGGCATCAAAATTTTAAAGTTATTCGACTGCCTACTTCGCAAGATTGAACCTACTGAATTTTAATAGAAGCCTATGGGAAGCCCCCCATAGGTTTCTGAGGCTAAGTCCTGCTCAAATACCATTTGTATGATCATAGCGTTCGATCATTCAAATCATACAAATTTTTCGGACGCTCGAAGGAAATTTCACGATTTTTTCATGAAATCGGACTATCGTTATCCGATCGTACGAATTAATTGAGAAATCGTATTGCGTGCAAAATTATAGCCTAAAACAATTCGATAAGCATTCGATGGTCGAATGCTTATCGAATTGCGAATTTGGTCGAGCTAATTATGGGGAATAATAGTAAATTTGCCCCTCAGTTTTAAACATCCATATTCAACAGTTTTTTTTATTTTCTGATTATAATATTTTTACACGTTTGTTTATTGAATTATTTTTAACTAAACTTTGTTATTTAGCTGCAAAATTTTCTCTCTGTTCTGGATTACACTTTCTAATCTAATATTTTCATTCTATTCTTGTTTTGTTTCAGATGCGGAATCTTCTCTTCTCTCTCAGGTGAGTAGCATTTCTTTTTATTAAACTTTCAATTAACACACAATTAGATACATATTATATGTTTTCTTATGTTTACATCATTTTTCTAGTTTGTCATAGTTCATTCTCTCCAAGGTAACCATACTGCTATAAAATTCCTATATTTATTGTTTAGAGAGGCTGTTCGTTCCTCCATATTGCATATCTCATTTACCATTGAAAGCCATTCGTCTTTACATTCTAGCTGTTCTCCATAGCAAGGGTATTTGGGCTTTGGCTGCTATCAAAAGTTGTCTGAGTAGATCTTTTGCAGGTTCATAGTTATGGAAAAGTAGGATGGCAGTAGCATCCCTTTTAACCTGTTCCCCAATAATCAAGGTGCATGTCTCTATTACTTCATTCAATCCAATATGTTTGTATGATATGGCATTTTAACCATATATGTTCTAAAGTACCTATTTCCTTCTTGCACCTCCAGCATAAGTCTAATATGGTCTAATAGACCATCTTTTTAAGAATTACTGGGGTTCTGTACCACCTTGATAACAGCTTATAAGATGATTCCTGTAACCTGTTACTTATAAAGCCTTTGTTTATTGATTGGAATATTTTATCCCATTCCTCTTCTGTTAGTGAGATGTTTAGCTCTTTTTCCCATTTTTTAGTAAATTTGGGGTATGTTTGGTACTTCTTATCAATAAGTATGTTGTATAGTACTGATTGTACCTTTTATTGGAGCCTCTATTGTACATAGATTTTCAAAGTCTGTCAATGATCTAGCTATTGAGCCTTTCTTTTCCAATTCTTGTATAAAGTGTTGTGTTTGATAGTATCTCCATTTATCTCTTTCTACCCAGATCTCTTTTGTCTTTTGTATCTCTGGAATTTGGTTAGTCTCTGTACATACAGTATGCTTTATTAGGGGGTTGGTTATGCCAAATGCTGTGGCATATCCTTTATCTTGTTGTCCTGGTGGGAATTCAGGATTCTTGTAAAGTGGTATTAAAGGTGAAGGATAAGGGGCTAGATCATATTTACTATTAACCACATGCCATGTTTTAAGACAGTTTCCAATAAGGATATGTGGTTTTATCGTTTGAGCAATACTTTCTTTACGTATCCATGGTTGGTTATTTAAGGAGTTTTCTTTCTCCATATCTTCAATCATGCACCATTGGAGTTGTGAGTTGGGTTTATTATGTTCCAATATCATAAAGAGGATTGATGCTTGGTAGTATGTTTCAAATTCTGGCATGGCTAAGCCTCCTCTTATTTTGGGTCTGAATATGGTTTTTCTGTTTAATCTCCCAGCCTTTGTTTGCCAGATATAAGAGAATATAATTCTGTTTAGTTCCTTAAAATATGAAGGGTTTAGCTCTATAGGTAAAGTGGAAAACAAAGATAAATTTGGGTAGTATACTCATTTTAATGCTATTAATTTTCCCTTTCCATGTAATATTTTTTGTTGCCAATCTTGTTAGTGTTTGTTTAGTTTATCTAAGCCGGGGATGTAGTTGTGTTCAAAAAGGTTTTTTGGATCTGTGGAAATTCGGATCCCGAGGTATTTTATTTTCTCTTCCTTCCATTGGAATAGGAAGGAGCTTTGTAGTTGGTTTTTGAGTTCTCTGGAGATATTGATTGATAGAGCTTCTGATTTCCCGATGTTAATTTTATAATTGGACAGCTACCCATATCTGTTAAGCTTGTTTATAATATTTGGTAGGGAGATAACTGGGTTAGACACTAGTAGTAACAAGTCATCTGCAAAGTCTTGTAGTTTTGAAGAGGAGCATGCAGGCCTGTAATAGCTACATTTTTCCGTATCGCTACTAGTAAATATTCCATACAGATTACATAGGGGGGAGAGGGGGCAACCTTGTCTTGTTCCGTTGCGTATTTTGACAGGTGCTGATAGGATTCCATTTACTCTTATTTGTATAAAGACATGACTTTCTATATAAATATGTTCGGTATTTCCATCACTTTTAATGCTAATTCTAGGAAGTCCCAGTTGACCCTGTCAAATGCCTTTTCTGCATCTGTAGATAGCAGTAGTGAAGGCTTCTTTTTGTTAATGTTCCATATCATACCATTTATTACTTTTATTGTGTTTTCCTTTGCCTGTCTCCCTTGTAAAAATCCCACTTGGTCTCTATGTATACAGTGTGGGAGGATCACTTTAAGTGTCTGTGCCAGGATTTTATTAAAAATTTTTATGTCTAGGTGTAAAAGTGAAATTGGTCTGTAATTCCCACAGATAGAGGGATCTTTTCCCAGTTTCGGTATAAGTGATATGTGTGCTAATAGGAAGTTGGTATTTAGCGGGGAGTTTTTTGATATGTCATTGAGGAAGGAGTGGAGAATAGGAGTTATATTGAATTTGCACATTTTATTAAATTTGGCAGTATAGCCTGGTGCTTTAATTTTAGTTTTTTAATAGCTTCTTGCACTTCTTCTTTTGTAATGGGTTCTGCTAATGCCTTTTTATATTGTCCTGGTATTTTTGGGTAGTGCATTTGTCTTCACGTATGAGTCAATTTGTTCCCGTAAGTTCTTTTTGCTATTCCCCAAAAGTGTATTTAGGTTGTATAGTTGTTCATAGAAATCCTTAAATATTTCTGCTATTTTGTTAGGGCTCCAGTGTACTTTCCCTTGGGCATCCTTAATTTGTCTAATGTGGGCACTTATTTGTTTATCTCTCAATGCTTTTGCTTGTAATCTTCCTGTTTTATTTCCATATTCAAAATACTTTTGCCGAACTTTAGTTAATATCTGTTTTTCTGATAATTTAACAGTTGGTGTAATCGTTCTAGTGTTAATTGGTTCAGCAGTTCTTTTGATTTGGTAATTTTGTGTTTGCTTTCTAAGTCTGTTATTTGCTCCAATAATTTTTTAGTCTGTTCCTGTCTTGCCTTTTTTAATCTGGAACCATGTTTAGTTAAAATACCTCTAGTTAAACACTTTAATGCTTGCCATTTTGAGATCATTGAGGCAGTATCTTTCTCCAACACATTCCTATAAATTGTTAAAGATTCCTGTATTTCATCCATACACTCTTTATCATCCAATAACGATTCAGTATTTCTTTGAATACCTATTGCTACCCCTTTCATTTTAACATTAGGGTTATTGCTTACAAACCATTGAGAATAGTTACTGAATTTTTCCAGTATGTTATCTGGGCCTTTAAGATGGGCTTCCAGTAGCATCAGTGTGTGTGTTTTTTATCTATTTGTCTATATATTTCTCTAATCAGTTTGCTTCTTTTTTCAGGAATACTCAACCCATTTACATTCAGAGATAATACATTGATATCAGACATCATTAAGCAGGTAAGTATTTAGATCAATATAAACCACCCTTTTCTGCTTTTTGTAATGTGTTTTTACCAATTCTTTGAAACATTTTTGCTGCAGCATTGTTGTTAATATTACAATACAAACATAAACGTACATAACATTTATTCAACTTAAATTTCTTTTTGCTCTTAGTTGTGGATACTTCCATCCAGCTGTCTTTATCTGGCAGCATTGGGATTGTTGGAGCCAGCATGAGTTTTCGCCAGTCTGTTAGATCCGGTTCTTAAATTCCACAAGCCTTGCAGAACTGGGTAATGTAGCAGTTTTTCCACAAGCCTTGGAGAACTGGGTAATGTAGCAGTTTTTCCTTCTTTAGCCACTTGCAGGCCAAAGGGGTATGTCCATCTGTATAGGAGGCCTTTATCTTTTAATCGCATAAGGAGTGGTTGTACGGACCTTCGTTGCTGTAATGTAAACCATGAGAGGTCTTGCAGGATTATAACTTCCGTATTCATAAACGATATGGTTCTCATCTTCCTGGCTTTAGTTAGAATTTCTTATTTTACTCCGTATCTAGTGATACAGCATATCACATCTCTAGGGTTATCTTTAAATGTGCCTTTAGGTTTGAGTGCTCTGTGTGCCCTCTCCATCTCAATATTCCAAGTCCCTGGTTTATCCAGCACTTTTCTGAAAAGTTGTGTCACAGTTTCTAAAAGGTTTTCTCCCTCAGATGTTTCAGGGATTCCCCTTATGCTGAGATTGTTGTGACTCCCTCTATTATCTAAATCATCCAGCCTCCTTTGCATTGATGAAATAGTCTTAACATATTATGAATTGGCCGCAGTTAGTGCCTCCACTGTATTTTCCACGTGTTCATTTATGGTTTCTATCTCTGAGACCCGTGTATGTTAAGAGGTTATTTCTGTCTTTATCTCATTTATTTCCTCTTTTAAGGTGCTTTTAAACTGGGCAATCATGTCTGCTAAGTCTGATTTAGTTGCCAATGTCTTTAAATGTGTTATTATAATCTTTTCAGCACTTACAGAGTCATTGTTGGAATCATCTGCGGGACTCCTAGCCCGACGCGGCGCCATCTTAGATCCATGCTGCTCGTTTTCGTTTGGAGTGAAAAACTGCTTCAATAAGCGCTGTGAGTCTCCGGTTTTATGCGTCTACCATAATTGGCGGTTAGCCACGCCCCCCTGATGTGTCCTTATTTTCTATGTCAGCACAGTGCCATATAAGAGCTGGAGAGAAGGCATAAGTATTTAATATGGGAGTTATACTATATGGTAATATCCAATAGCAAATGCTACTAGAAAATGATTTTTAAATGAGATAATTTTATTATATGAAAAGGGTATTTTGTACTTGTGTTCAGGGACATAATGTTGCTTTCATAAAATTTAATCAAACCAGATTTAATTTACTATGAGTGTAAAACACAAGCAAAAAGTTCAATGCATATCTTTTTTGGACACAATGTAAGTTACCACCCCCACACTGTGCCTGCTAATGGAATGGAGCAAAGAATTGCACGTAGGTGCCTTTCTAGAATTTAATATCTCCAGTACCTGCAGCATTTGCCTTATTAAAGAGTCCTTACTCCTTTATAATATGTAAGAGCCACAAATAATCAGTATAATATATCCTTACACACAATTGTTAATTTTGTTTTCAGCTATAGTTGGTGCTCATGTCACATGCTCCCTGTTGTAATATATGAAGATATTAGGAGCCACCTTGCAATTACATTGTCTATATGAAAGCCTTTATGAGGAATTATGTGACTTTTAATGTATCCTTCCATACATTAGGGGTACATAATCTGCTAACCTAACCTGCAACTCTTCAGATGTTTACAACCAGCACTGATTATGTTGATGAATAAAAGATACAATCTTTGTATATGCACAATAAATAACACTCATCTGTCTAAAGGCTTCAAAGAAGAATGAAATATTGTTTGCAACCTATTTGCTTGAGATTGATGCATTTTCAATCTTTCCTACCCAGGAAATTATGCTGCATTGAAAAACTCTGTAGGAAATTTCCATATTTTACATACATACAAAAAGTACAAATGAGAAGTGATTTAACAAGAAATGCATGCTAAAATGACTTATCATAGTAAGTGCGGAGTAATTTAAATACACAATTTCATTAGTTTAAGCTATGTTTAGTGCCTATGTTTGTTCTTTAAGGTTTTACATCTAGCATATTCCAAGGAGTAATGACTTTTCTTCTGTCAACCTGATTTATTCTCTATTATATAATCCGTTTTCAGAACTGATCATTCGTGTGCATTTAGATAATCCGTTTGCAGTACCTTTTACTCACTGTGCTTTTTTCTCCAGCAATGTGAATATTTAACAGTTACAACAATCTACTGCTAGAACTTGCCTGACTATAATACATGTGATTAAGAGATAACATTTTGGGCGCCTGTACCCTTTTAAAATACCTAATATCTGACTTTTAAATGATATGCAATAGTCAGCGAAAATGGATTTCTATAAATCTGAAGCACTGTTAGGTTCCTGGTTATTAACTCTAGTGATATAGCATCTATCAATGAGGTTCACAGAATATTGAAAAATATTCCGATGTATTTACTAAAAGTAGGGCTCTGAGCACTTTCAGACTTTGATGTATAAACTAGCTCTTTTTCAAAAGGATAAGTATGGATAAATATCCTATATCCCACATAAGCAGGTATTATATGTGTTATATGTCTTATACTAAGTGCATCAAGCTCACAGATGAAGTCAGTCTTCATCTTCTGTTTCTGAATTACTAATAAAGGGTTCAATGCCTTAACTTTTGAGATATTTGCTATTATACACCAGGAAAGACACTGCTGCCTCAGGCAAAACTTTCTCAAGGCTAAATAAAAAAATTAAGTTTTTTTTTAGTTTGCAAGTTACTAGCAGAAATAAAATATACATCCTAAAGTTAGAATGTGAATTTGATAACATAATAGAAGCAAACACTTAAACACTTGTAAAACTTTAGATTATAAAACATTATATCATATATGCATTTTTGAAAAGCATCTACACAGAGGTGACCAACCCTCACTGTAAACTACCCCTCACTCACTTTACTCTGATCTTGCCCACTCCCACACCCACATATGCATTGGGTAGTTAACAGTGAGGGTAGGCTTCTATAAAAAAGTGGGTATTAAGAGATTTCTTGAAAGCTGAAAGATTGGGAGAAAGTCGGACAGACCATGGAAGAGAATTCCAGTGGAGGGTTGCAGCCCTTGCAAAGTCTTGAATGCGAGCATGTGAGGAGGTAATGAGAGAAGAGTTGAGTAGCAGGTCAGAAGAGGAGTGTAGTAAGTGGTTGGGTGAGTATATGGAGATAAGTTTAAGAGATGTAGGGAGGGGCAGAGTTATGAAGTGTTTTGAATGTCAGGGTCATTAATTTGAATTTAATTCTGAAGGGCAGTGGAAGCCAGTGCAGGGATTGGCAGAATGGCATAGCAGAGGAAGAATGGTTGCTGAGGTGTATAAGCCTAGCAGCAGTGTTCTTTATGGACTGGAGAGGTGACAGTTTCTGGAGGGAAGGCCAATTAAAAGAGAGTTAAAATAGTCTAGACGCGATATGAAAAGTGAGTGAATAAGAATTTTGGCAGCATCTTGGGTGATAAATGATCGTATTTTGGATATGTTTCTTAGGTGGAAGTGACATGACTTAACAAGTGACTGCATATGAGCAGTGAATGTCAGGGCAGAATCTAGGATAACCCCAAGGCACCGGACCTGGAGAGATGGGGTGATAGTGGAATTGTTAACTACGATGGATACTTCCAGGATGTTACTGGTGTTAGTTGGAGGAAAAAGAACCATTTACATTTTGGAGAGGTTTCATTTAAGGTAGCGTTGTGACATCGAAGTAGAGATAGCAGACAGGCAGGAGGAGACATGAGTTAGGAGTTCTGGGTTGAAATCAAGCAGTATTAGTAGTGAGAAATTTTCATTGGTTTAAAGGTCATTAGTTAGACGGGTCAGAGCAGTTTCAGTGGAGTGTTGTGGTCTAAAGCCAGAATGTAAGGGGTCCAGCAGGTTATTGTCAGAGAGGAATGAGGTTAATCGGTTGTAGACTAGGTGCTCTAGTAGTTTACAGATGAAAGGTAGTAGAGAGATAGGTCGGAGGTTGTCAAGATTGGAGGGGTCAAGAGAGGGTTTTTTCAGAATGGGGTGACAAGAGCATGCTTTAGTTGAGACGGGAATAGTCCAGTTGAGAGCGAGAGATTAAATAGATGAGTTAAGGCTTTGATTAGACAAGGATTGGTATTGTGGAGAAGTTTTGAAGGAATAGGATCAAGCAGGCAGGTGGTAAAGTGAGAGGAGGCCAAAAGTAACAGGGGTTAAGTAGCACAGGAGAGACTGGGGAGTGTGGAGGGAGGGTGGTGGAAGCAGGGCCGCTCCAGCCATGAGGCAAGGTGAGACCAGTTACCACTGGTGGCAAAAAGCCGCCTCTGGTAACTTTAAGAAACTTTTTAAAAAACGTAAATTCGGCTCTTCTAGTGCAGTGATGCGGGCCCTCCTCCACCCGCTCCAATGCTATAAGTTAGAAGCGCGGAGAGGGAGGGGGGGGCGGCATCGGGGCTGCTGCCTCAGGTGGCAGCAGCCCCAGGAACACCCCTGGGTGGAAGCCTAGGGGGGTTGAGTAGTGTAATGTCCCCTCTGATTGCTCAGCAATGTCTTGAGCAGAGACAGATGTGCATGGAGGGGGTGGAGAAGGGGAAAGGAGAGTGTTAAAGGTGGAGAATAGTTGTGCTGTTTTTTTGGAAAGGGAGTTAATAAGTAAAGTATGCTTGTTTAGCTGGTGTTATAGGAGCGCAGGGCAGATTTGTAGCTCCAAAAGTCTGGTAATATTTGTGTTATAGGTCTTATACCAAGTGCAACAAGCATACATTTTTGTGTGACCTTAACATAATCTTTGAAGGGAGCGGGCCCCCACTGGGTTTTATCTGGTGTCCCGCTGGCCCAGTCAGCTATGACACCTGAACAAAAATGCATAGTCTTGCAGTTCTCTGCCAAAATCAATCAAGTGTGTTTGTTCCAGAGCTGACACAAAGGTTCCCGATGTGAAAGGAAGAGAAGGTTACTTCCCACATAAGGGATGAAATAGGCCTTCATAGTTCAGCAGGTTGATTTCGGCCTTCATGTGGTATTAGCCTAAGGCCTTTTTTTTTGAGCCAATTAACATGCCTGTATATTTTTGAATTGTGTGTGTAAAGAAACTGTAATAAACAGAAAAAAACCCACACAAGCACATGATGAACATACAAAATGGATGGAATCAAACTGAGGATTCCAGGCAGCAATGTAAACTGCTGTGCTACATTGTTTAGAAGTAATAAATTGTAATAATTTTAGGCTACTGGATTAAGATTGCATTGTTTCACTAAATAACTTCTGAAAAATGTTGGTTTACATTTTTTAAGCTCTAAACTGATTTGCAACCTAGGGGAAGATTTACTAAGGGTCGAAGTGATTTTCAAATTAAATTTGAATTTAAAAAATTCTAGTTTCAAAGTAATTTTGGGCTACTTTGACTACTGAATAGGCAAAAATTAAATTTGAATTGAAAAAAATGAACATTTGAATTTCAAAGTACTGTCTCTTTAAACAACTTCGAATTAGACACTTCACCACCTTAAAGCTGCCGAATTTTCATTGTAGCTTATGGGAGACCTCCTGGAACCTTTACCAGGATCCTGGTAAGTCCTGGAAAATCAAAGGATTTTTTTGAAAATCATTTGAATCGAACGATGCATTCAAATGATTTTTATTCGATTGAAAATGGTCCTATTCGCCCCATTTTTGATCGAAAACTGCCTTTAAAAAAATTTGATGTTCGAATTTTGATGTTTTTTAACTTTGAAATTCGACCCTTAGTAAATCTGCACCTTAAAGTAAGGTAAAATTATTTTCAGCTGTCAGTAATGGAACAAAAGTCACCTATTCTTTTAGTTGTTTCGTGCTACATAGACATGAAAAAGAACACTTTCACACACAAAAAATCTCCCTAAAATAAGCACACATAATAAAAGAAAAAGCTGTGCTATAGTCTTTAAGGGTCTATTAAAATACTAGAAGAAATGTTTCTTAAAGCTAACAAAAGCCATAACAGCATTGCAATTACAATACAATATTCAGAAATTCAAACAATTGTTTGTGACGTAGAATTTATTTCAGCAAAGTGCTTCTTACAGGAATAATCTGATCCACTTTGGTAGCTTTAACAACCTACAATGTAATTCAAAGGCAAAATGCTTCAAGAGCCAGTAATGAGATGCAATATGAGAAACTATAGAGATCTTTGAATTGGCATCACAGCAGATAATAAACCAATAAGCAAACTTGTTTCTACCATCGCTAATCATATAATCACATAAAAAGTTTACAGAAAGACAATTTGTCTCTAACTATATTGATAGCTTTTCAGTTCATATTAATTTAATTTCAGTAAATATCATAAAACATTTCTGGCCCATGACTTTACATTTGGTAATCTCATTCTATTGCTTCTAATGACTTCACCTAAAAGAGGCTGGAAATTACTTCCTTTCTCTGCAATAACTAACTGGTAATAATCACTAGTCAATATAAGTAGAGAACCCTGCATTTTGCAAGCAACACTTGTTTATCTCTGGAGTAATGCGGAGTTTCCTGTGTGCAGAGCGGACCTTTTGAAAAATTTACATAGATGTCTATAGAGATGAGGACATCATGATAGGTTGTAAGGCAGGCTGTTTTTACCTACAGACAGACTCTCCATGTACCTCAGAAGCTGGAAGATACACTGTAACTATAGTCTCAGCTCAGAGTAGACTGGGGAATGATACCTGTTTATTGGATGCTATGGGTTACTAGAACTGCAGAAAGTTTGCATGAGTTATTACATTATGGGAAATGTTTATCACAGGTTCAGACTGGTATTCTTCACATTTTGGCAAATACCAGAGGGCTTCTAAAAAAAGCCGTAAACTGTGATTATGTATTGGCCTGTGGGGGCACTTTGGGTCTTTGTGTATGTTAAATTGCAAGGCCTAGTTTCTGTCTCACTCAGGACCTGTATTCCACATGAACTTGTACAGCCTAGCTAGCATTTAAAGGGGCTGTTCATTTTGAGTTAACTTTTAGGGGCAGATTCAGCAAGGGTTTTAAATAATCTGTATAGAAGTATAGCAAATATAAATGTGAATTAAAGTGAGTGTTTTACATGTTTAACTTTGTTCTTATTTCATTGTAAATGTGGTTGACTAAAGGAAAAGTATATACAGTTTTAGAATATGAAAATGTCAGTCAGTCCCTTACTGTTTATTGGAAAGGGCAGTAAAATGTAAGTGGGCTGTATTTTGTCCCAGTCCTATCTCACTCACTGTAAAATTCTTATTTCTCAAATGCACTGTTATCTTAAAATATACTGGTGAAAATTGGAAAATGTTCTTTTTATGATCAATTGTTTTCTCATTACTCCTCAATGTATTCCACCCTTAACAATTTCCTTTCTATTAATGTCAAATGTCATTTTTTGGGGGGGGGGGAATTGCTGAATTTTGGACTGTTCAAAGCATTTGTTTTTCTGCATCACTGAATTTTTACCAATTTATTGTTGCAAACTCTGTGCAAAATTTACATTCTAAACATGCTTTAGAATGAAGTGATGTTTTAATCATATTTTAAGAACACAGAATTATACTTTATTAACTGCAATAAAGTTGAAAATGTATATTGTATCAATAGTGCTTGGCATGAAACAATGTTATAAATATATGAAAATCCACCTTAATAACTTTTTAGTGTGACTACAACAAACAAGAAAAAGTTGTGCTCACCACTAATTTTTAAAACCATTAGGCGGGGGTGCAATGAGGCTGTGACCACAAAATACATATAGACAAATGCAAGAGGTCCTCTGCACTCAACCCATTATCAATATATTTAAGACATTGAGACATTCTGTGCATACAGCTACTAAGAAATGCCTTACCCTTTAAACAACAGGGATTGTTTGTCCATATATTGCAATATATTTAAGCTGGCCAACTACGTCAAAGTCATCCCATATCTGGCCAGTCCTACGCTCAATTTTCATCTGATTCATTAAGAATTCCATTACAACAGTAACATTTTACAAAGGGACTAAGTTTTACCTGCAACTTACTTGCTGCTTTCAAAGTAAAACTCCCAATCATGGATGCCCTTTTATTAGACACCAGTGGGATCATATCAATATATGGACAAACAATCCCTGTTGTTTAAAGGGTAAGGCATTTTTTAGTAGCTGTATGCACAGAATGTCTCAATGTCTTAAATATATTGATAATGGGTTGAGTGCAGAGGACCTCTTGCATTTGTCTATAACTTTTTAGTGTGCAGTACAGTAGATACAACTAATTTAAGCAACTTTCATTGATCTTATTAATTTGGTATGGTTGTTAAGCATTGCTTTTCTGCCTATTTCCAGCCTTCATAGCTTTAGGTTATCCTTAATTTTATTTGTTTTTCTTTCTTTCTTTGTTTGCATTTCTGTAATATAAAACTGACTTAAACAGCAATAAAACTGCATATATGTATTATATACCACAGAGTTTGGAGCCCTTGACTGTAAGATTACCCTTTGACGAAGGGGCAAAATTACACGAATTTACAATTTTTTTTTTTTTAAATGAACATTACCCCTTTTGCCAGAGTTTACTTCACCAGGTTAGACCAGATGAAGTGCAATAGAGTAGATAGGAGTTTGAAAAAAAAAAAAGTTGAACATTTTTCTAAGTCCAAAAAAAATGCTGGCATGTTTTACTTTTTAGTGAGTGATAGGCTGAAAAGACTGACTTTTTCTAGGGTTCCCACCTTCCCCCCTACATTTGATAACATATGGCACCTTAACTATAATGTGGGCACATGTGTCGGGCATTATAACATCCCTATATACTATTATATATACTTATATTATTAACTTTCCCTGGGCTTGTGTAGTGTTATGTGTGCTGCAGCATACACGTGCCTTATGCAAATTACCCTTAGCTAGCACAACTTTGCTTTGCCTGGTGAATTTTCACTAGTGAAACTTCACTACCTTTCGCTGAGCGCAACTTCGCATTCTTGTGAATTTGCAGAGTGCCGGCAAAAATTCACCAGACGAAGTACTGCGAAGTGAATTTGCCCCTTAGCTTTGATAAGGGCATACATAATGATTTGCTATACAAGATCGTTCGAGCATCATCGTTTGATTGCCTGTATACGGGTTCTAGATTATAAATTTTATTTATGTTATTATATAGTTAAGGTATCTGCAGGCATCTGAAGACTATACAATTGTATAAATATGTTTAAGGAAGTCTACATCTTAAGAATAAATACTTATTTAACATATGGTTAATTGTATCATGAGTCTCCTATCAGAAGCTTATCAAAATGGTATAGCACAGTTCTGTACATTTGTGGCTAAGGTGAGAGCATGGTGTCTCCTACATACAGAGAGGGGCAGTTTTTCTGTAGAGGGGTAACTACTGATGCATACTAATAGTCTTCTATGTTATGATAGGGTTTTATATTTGTCTGTTTCAAATAGATTGATTTTATGGAGACCTGCTATGTTCAGCGCATAGTTCCTCCCATTCTTGGACCTGTCTGTCCAAGAAGGGGGATCTAAACCCAAAACATACATTCATGTATCAAAAGTTGTAAGCATAAAATATTGCACAAATAAAATAAAAATGTGTATTTGTTTTAATATTAATCAGTAGACAGTTGCACATAGCATTACACATTGCACATAGCATACTTTTTTACATTAAAGACTTTGCTTGAAGGTGGTGTAATCTTTTGGAGCAAAAATAACTTTTTCAGTAGGAAGTTTTATAACGTACCCAACACACTGCTACGAACTAAAAAAAATTGTAATCATTCTTCCATTGGTGGAAGTGGTCGCAAAACAGTGGTTGAAATAAAACTTGCCTTATAGTATAAAACTCCAAAGCTGCTAACATTTCTGGTAAAACTTAAAAGTATAACTATAATATAATATATGTATGTATCAGGGCCGGAACTAGGGGTAGGCAGAGTAGGCAGCTGCCTAGGGCGCAGTCATGGGGGGGGGCGCACTTTAGAAGGGAAATGTTTCTTTTTATTCTTTAAGTTTTAACTTTGCCCCTGTGTCCAGCAGCAGCGTTCTGCTCTACTTCAGTCCCCACCTCCCTCTTACTTGCCCTTTGTCTGGCACAAATCTGGGGCAATATTTTTGCTGCTGCTCTTGCACAGGCTGGTTGTACAGGTACAGACTTTAGGGGGCAATGCTAGTAGCACAGGTACAGATTGGGGACAATATTTTGGCTGCAGGCTGACACAGGTACAGAATGGAAGCAATATTTTGGGTGCTGCTGGCTGGCACAGGTATAATAGGTTTCTTAAGAAAAAACGAATAGGTGGGAAATGGTCGTACAGAAGGGGGGCGTGGGGGACACTGATTGAACCCCTTGCCTAGGGTGCCAAACTACCTTGGCCTGGCCCTGGTATGTATATTGCAAGAATGTGAAGTCTAAATCCCCTTTTAGGGCTAGTCCACACGGTAAAATTCAGGGAGATTTGTCACCTGCCGACCAATCACCGCTTCTTTGGGGCAACTAATCTCCCTGAATTGCTTACCTGTGTCTCCCACCCGCTAAAATGTAAAATCGCCTGCGCCTATTCACATGTGGCACTGTGTTTTCCTACTACAAGTAGCTGAAAATGCGTAATTTTACAGAGTGGACTAGCCCTAAAAGGTTTACTGTTCTGTCTGTTGTTTATATTGTTGGTGATACTAGAACAGAAATGTGTATTTTGTTTAATGAATCTTTAACATTAGATAGAGCATGTTATCTCATATGCTTCTTGTACATCAAAGAAAATGTAATTATTCATTGGGTACATTTAGCCATATTTTCCTACATACCCCATATACCTAGTACTAAAGTACAACATAAGATGATAATTAGTAGATTAGGACAAAGGGCAGTATAAATATTTAATGAAATGACTGGTAAATTTTAACTGTGGAAAAAAGTCCAACATTTTACAATAAAACATATACAGTAATATATTATTTATTCTTGTAAATCAAAACTTTACAAAGCAATGTCTTTTGAAAGAGCTAAAAGTAAAATTTAAATCAGGAAAGCAGGCACCCTTGACCATTAACTAGGCTGGGTGTTTCACAAGAAAATGTTAAGGGAACAGTAACACCAAAAAATGAAAGTGTTTCAAAGTAATTAAAATATAATGTACTGTTTCTCTGAAATGAAAGTTCTATGTTTGCTTTAGAAACACCACTATAGTTTATATAAACAAGCTGCTGTGTAGCCATGGGAGCAGCCATTCAAGCTGGAAAATATGAGAAAAGGCACAGGATACACAGCAGGTAATGGATAAAACACCATTGTATTCTACAGGTCTTATCTGTTAACTGCTATGTGACCTGTGCCTTTTCTCCAGCTTGAATGGCTGTACCCATGCTTGCACAGCAGCTTGTTTATATAAACAATAGTAAAGTTTCTGAAGCAAACACAGAATTTTTACCAGTGTAAAATATAAGGATATTATAAGTCACTGAGGAGTTCCATGATCATATAAAAGCACAAGACTGAAGGCTGAGTGGTTTTATACAGGTCGTGGAACTCCGAGGTTACTTCTAATATCCTTATATTTTACAACAAGGGGTACTTTATTTATTATTCTACAGAAATTTTAGTGAGTCATATGATAAACATGGCATCACTACTCACTCACTTATAACTGATGACATCAATAGTCACCATTTATAAGGATATAATTTACAAGATATTCATGGCTTTGTGTATTATATTGTAATTACATTGATACACTTTCATTTGTTGTTGTTACTGTTACTTTAAATGCTCTTTAAATGCTAAAATGATGCAGGACTGCATACAATTCAGAATAACTTTGTAAACTGCATGTTGTCTATTACAGTTGTGTTCAGAATAATAGCAGGGTGTTTAAGAAGTAAATAAAGCTTAAAATCCTAATAAGAGCCATACAAGTAAATGAATTGGGAGAACTTCACATTCTATTCCAAATCAAGCCATGAAGAAAAATGTATCTAATTGTGTGTTATGTGTCATTCCTTTACATAAAGTGAAGAAAATTGAAATTTAGGCTGTTCCAAACAATAGCAGGTTCTGCAGTGTCTTAAAGCCACTCATATCCACACTGACTTTTCCCCATTATTTATCTAAATTTTCACAAATTTTCGTGCTGAAAAAGAATCGATAAAATCGTGAAAAAATCCAAATTGTACTATTCGACACCCAAAACCACTAAATCTTTGGATTATTGAATGAAACCCAGCACAGATCAGGATATCAAAATGTCAACAATGTCTGCAGGCTTGAGATGGAATACTTTTTTATTTTGACTTTTAACACCATCAAGGTTTAAAAAATAATGAAAAAATTATTTTCCAACGAAAAAATAGTTTTTCTCCTTTAAAAGTCCAACCAGAAAAAATCGGACTTTAATAAATAAATAACCCCCTCACTGTATAAACTGGAAAATGTTTCAAGATTTACTTTCCTTTGAATCACTGAACTAATATAAACACTGTTTCTTAGAACTACTGTACATCTGTGTTGCATGGAGTCCACAACATCTGGCACCTGTTACATTCCACGATTCTTCTGCATTTCTTGGTTTTGCCTCAGAAACAGCATTTTTGATGTCACCCAATACATTTTCTTTTGGATTAAGGTCCAGGGATTGGGATTGAGCTAGCCACTCTATAACAGCAACGTTGTTGGTCTGGAACCAAGATGTTTCTCATTTACTGGTGTATTTGCAGTCATTGTCTTGTTGAAGACATTTCCTCTTTGGCCTAAGGCAACATAACCTCTTCAAGTATTTTGATGTATTGAAACTGTTCATGATCACTGGTATGCTATAAATAGGCCCAGCACCATAGTATGAGAAACATCCCCATATCATGATGCTTGCGCCATCATTCTTCACTGTCTTCACAGTGTACTGTGGCTTCACAAAGGCATCTTCTAATTGTAACAGTACTCACAGGTAATGTTAGACCTTCTTTGATCTACTTGTAGCTGATCATTGGCTGAGTCTTTGCCATTTTGGTTATACTTCTATCCATTCTAATGGTGGTTTTCTGTTTTCTTTCACATCTTTCAGTTTTAGTTGCCATTTTAAAGCATTTGAGATCATTTTAGTTGAGCAGCCTATCATTGTCTGCACTTTATATGTTTTCCCCTCTCCAATAAACTTTTAAATCAAAGTAAGCTGTTCTTCTGAACAATGTCTGGAACAACCGATTTTACTCAGATTTTAAGCGAGACATGCAATATAACTAGCATACAAAACATTTGCTGCCTTCCTTTTCTTAAAAGAATTGTTCAGTATAAACATAAAAACTGGGTAAATAAAAAATGTTTCTAATATAGTTAGTTAGTCCAAAATTTTATGTATAAACGCTGGAGTGAGTGGATGTCTAACATAAAAGCCAAAATCCCACTTTCTACTTTTCAGCTCTCTTGTTTTCCACTGACTGGTTACCCTGGTGACCAGGCAGTAACCAATCTGTCACTTGAGGGAGGGCCACACGGTCCATAAATGTTGCTTTTGAATCTGAACTGCATCTTAAGGATCAAACTCACTGAACAGTTGTTTCCCATGTGCCCCCCCTTCAAGTCGCTCAAGTTAACTCAAAGTTAAAGAGCTGCAAAGCAGGAAGTTGGATTCTGACTATTATATTAGACATCCAGTCACTCCAGCCTTTATATGTTACATTTTTGGCTAATTAACTATATAAGAAACATGTTTTATTTTGCACAACCTGTCTATTTATCCAGTTTTTTTATTTTTACACTGAACTGTTCCTTCAAATAAGGGCCTTAACTGACACCTGTTTTTTCACAGAATGAATGAGCTCACCAATTGAATGCCACACTGCTATTTTTTGGAACAAGCAATTGTTATATTTAAACCTTGCTATTATTTTGAACAAGCCTCAATTAATGATCCAGTTACACAGAATCAGCAGCATGCATGTCATGTCTGTTGGTTTTCTATTACTTTAATACAATTATTTTCTATCAAAAACAGTGATTGATCAGGTTAGTGATGTCTGACTGCTATTTTTCTGAATGCAACTGTACGTCTATCCTATGAATGCACAGCTGAATACAGTAAAGCTAACCATACACTGCAGGATCCTCTCGCTTGAAGAGTTCACTAAACAAGCAGATCCAAACCTGATTATGCCACCCACATGCTGGGCCAAATTGTAGTTGTGAAAAAAGTTATTGAATGTGTGCCATACGTAACTGTTACTAATTTATATATTATAGAATTAATAATATTTTCATATTGATTGCATGTCAATAGATTGCAGTCAGTGCAGCCATTACAGCTAGAAATTATAGTAATGCTTTGATATTTCTCAGCAATCGGGTAAACTCCAAATTCAAATCCTATGGAGACATGGAGCACCACAGGTTTTTTTGTAGTTATAGTTTTTTATAATGGGGCATCTAGGGACTATTTCCACTCTTTTCCAACCCTTCCACAGAGAGAAGATAGCATATCATATAAAGCTGCATCTAACACTTAAATTTTCATGTAATAAGCTGATGCTTCGCATTTTTTACTCACGTCTGCAAAGTGGCTAAGCCTTTATCAATAGTGATGGGCGAATCTCCCGAGATTCGCTTCGCCGAAAAAATTCGCGAATTTCTAGCGAAATTCGTGAATCGGCGAAAAATTCGCGAAACGAGTCGCGGGACGCTTTTGACGCGCGTCGCGTCAAATCGCGTTGCGTCAAATCGCGTCGCGTCAAAAAACGTCGCGCGACTCATTTTTTCGGCGAATTTTCGCCAAGCGAAATTTCGCTGGTGATTCGCGAATTTATTCGCCAGCGGCGAATCGTGGGAATTCGCCGCGAATTCGGCCCTGGCGAATAAATTCGCCCATCACTATTTATTAATATTTGTGAGATTGCTTTTATATGGTATATTGTAAGAAAAAATGCTGTTCTATTTTAACTTAATATTCTATCTGAGAGCCCCAGTAGATATATATGAAAATGTTTTTACGTCATTACTTTTGTTTTTAATGTTTGAAGTTGGGAGGACAATATGTAAAAATAAAGTACATACTCCTGACAAGTTTAGCACATTCTGTGTTGTAGCTGCCTTATTTCATTTTGTTCCATTGGATCTATTTTAAATGGATTTGGTTTTTCTGAAATGCAGTCCTTTTCTGTGTGTCTTTCGTCTGACTTTATGGTATTTTTATAGTATCTCTAAGGACATTTTTCAGAAATGACATCTCCTATTAATTTTGATGACATCATCCAATGTCATGTGTTTCAATTTATTATGTTACTAGGAAGCCAAAGGTGCTGAGTTATGGGTCTCAATTATCCTTTGCAGAGGCAGTTAATTAAGCCTTCCCACTTCTGTGTGGCAAAGATCCAGATAGCTGCCTTCTAATTTTCAATTTCACAAATGATATTGGGTTTGATTCTGCTCTATACACATAACGACAATTTGCTCATTAAAATAAAAAAAATAAAAAAAACCCTGCGGCGGTATATATTTTTGTGAGCTAATAAAATAACTGATATAGATACACAGATCATTGTGTAGCTAGATATCCATATGGATATCATACACGAATTGCCCCAGATAATTGCTATAGTATAGTTAAAATTCAAATTAGCTATTTTTTTTAATATGCTTGATGAAAAGTTTATTTTTATGTTGCATTTAATATTTTTATGAATTGTTGAAAGTTTATATCAAACTACCTATAAACTGCCTTTGCTGTTCTGCACACTGAGGGGCAAATTCATTATGGCGCGAAGCGTCTAACACTAGCGCTAATTCGCCAGCGTGATGTCAATTCGTAACTTTGGAAATTCACTAACACCGGCTCTGGCGAATTTACGCTAGCAAAGTAGATAGACTAGCACAACTTCGCACCCTTACGCTAGGCGAAGTTGGGCACTGACGAAGGATCGTAAATTCGCAAATTCACTAAGGTGGACATTTTCCTCAACGTTGTTAATGTTAAGATAAACAAAGGTCCAGGCCCAGATGGGATTCACCCCAGGGTACTTAGTGAACTTAGCTCTGTGATTGCCAAACCTCTATACTTAATTTTTCAGGATTCATTGAGGTCTGGCATGGTGCCGAGAGACTGGTGAATTGCTAATGTGGTGCCGCTATTCAAAAAGGGATCCCATTCTCAGCCTCAAAACTATAGGCCAGTTAGTCTGACGTCGGTGGTAGGAAAGCTTTTTGAAGGATTAATTAAGGATAGGATACTGGACTTCATAGCAAATAACAATACTATGAGTTTGTGCCAGCATGGTTTTATGCGTAATAGATCTTGCCAGTCTAACTTAATTTCTTTTTATGAGAAGGTAAGCAGGGACCTCGATTCTGGGATGGCAGTGGATGTGATTTACTTAGACTTTGCTAAAGCATTCGATACAGTGCCACACAGAAGGTTACTGGTTAAATTAAGGAATGTTGGCCTCGAACATAGCATTTGCACCTGGATAGAGAACTGGATAAAAGATAGACTACAAAGAGTGGTGGTAAATGGAACATTTTCTAATTGGACCAGTGTTGTTAGTGGGGTACCGCAGGGCTCTAATTGTGTAGAGCTATAGGTTCCATGCAGGATGCTGCTACTTTGCAGAGTGATTTAGAAGTTGGGAAACTGGGCAGCAATCTGGAAAATGAGGTTCAATGTTGATAAATGCAAGGTTATGCACTTTGGCAAAAATAATATAAATGCAAGTTATACACTAAATGGCAGTGTGTTGGGAGTTTCCTTAAGTGAGAAGGATCTTGGGGTTTTTATAGATAACAAGTTGTCTAATTCTGGGCAGTGTCATTCTGTAGCTACTAAAGCAAATAAAGTTCTGTCTTGCATAAAAAAAGGCATAAATTCAAGGGATGAAAACATAATTATACCTCTTTATAGATCCCCAGTAAGGCCTCATCTGGAGTATGCAGTGCAGTTTTGGACTCCAGTCCTTAGGAGGGATGTACAGTAAATGAGCTGGAGAGAGTGCACAGACGTGCAACTAAACTGGTTACAGGGATGGAAGACTTAAATTATGATCGGAGTCTGTCCAGGTTGGGGTGGTTTTCTCTGGAAAAAAGGCGCTTGCGAGGGGACATGATTACACTTTACAAATATATTCGAGGACATTATAGACAAATATCAGGGGACCTTTTTACCCATAAAGAGGATCACCGCACCAGAGGCCACCCCTTCAGACTAGAAGAAAAGGACTTTCATTTGAAGCAGCGTAGGTGGTTCTTCACAGTCAGGGGTTTGGATGATTTTTTGGACAGACATAATATCAAAGGCTATTTTAATACTAAACTCTACAGTTAGTATAGCTATGGGCATATATGGTTTGTGTTTGAAAGAGTGGAGATGTGTGTGTGTGTGTATGCTGGGTTTGGAGGGGTTGAACTTGATGGACTTTAACTATGTAACTATGTTAGATGTTACTTCGCCTGGTCAGACCAGGCAAAGTTCAATACAATAGATAGGAGGTTGAAAATTTTTTTCTATGTCCCAAAAAAAAACGCTGGCGTAGTTTAGCATAGGAGGGTGATAGTCTGAAAAAGATCAATATTTTTTTGGGGGGGTTACCCTCCTTCCCCCCTACATTTCCTAACATATGGAAACACAACTATACAATGGGCACATGTAGGGCAATAGGACAACTTTATTTTATTTATTAAAGGTTTCCTGGGCTTGTGTAGTGGAATGTAGTGGCTGTAACATATACATTTTCGGATCTTAGTGAATTTGCGCCTATGTTCTATTACAATATATTTAAGCAAACTACTTTCTTACTTCTGCACTAGTGTGAGGACTCACCCTGCTGGTGGGCCAAAGGGGACGCCCACCACGCCTTCAGCGGGGATACACACTGCGCTGATCTTCTCCCTTTAGTCACTGGACCTTCCAAGGCGTGCAGATGTCACAGCACTTTGGCGTGAGATTTAAAGTATATAAAGGGGCTTCAGACTGCAATCTTTGCCTGTTTTAGGTCTATTCTGATCATTCCTGGGTGTGCTTTATCTATTGTTATTCTTGTTTTTGATACCTGCCTGTCTGACCTTTCTGAGCTCTGCCAAATCTGACCCTTGCCTGCCTGACTACTCTGCAATTTGCCAATCCTGACCCTTGTCTTCTACCGGTATTGACCCATGCCTGTCTGACTATCCTTGAATGCTGCCTGAACCAACCCGGGCTGTTTGACCTTGCCTGAACTCTGCCTGCACCAACCCTGGCCTGCCTGACTATGCTTCTGTTTTATTCCTCAACTGTACCATCCATTCAAAAGCTTGGTAACCTATTTTCCCCTTTTCTTGTTCAGAATATCTGCTTTGCTTCTCTCTTATGAAGACCTGCCGGGATCTGATTAGCGGAGGGCTCCTCCCTAAGTGAAAGGTGGCTGTTAAAGGCAAAAGCAGAGCCGAGACCAGGGAGCTTAGCACTTATTCTGAATTTAGGGAGCCGTACTTGACAACTAGTAGTTCAAGTTTTACACATCTGCTGAGCTCGCCAGATGTTCTTACACTGACTCAGATTGTTAGAGGTTGTTACAGATGCCAACATCTGTGATTGGTCCAACTATTACAGACTGCACATTGTCTCCAGAAGAGTTGTACAGGAACAGGCACTGGCCGACCAGGCTAATTGTCATCATAGTTTTTAATTGGACTGTTATCTGCCATTTTCTACTCTCACAGTACTTGTATTTGCAGTACCATTGCTAGAAAGAATGCTGCAGTGAGGAGATCTGGTATTAAATGAATAGAAATCAATTAACATGGTGGGCAGCAAAAAATGTTCAGAAAATAAATAAATACTGGACTTTGCTGTCCTTCCAAGGCCCTTTTAAAATGGACTGGCTTTATCACAGGGAATCTTACTCATAAGATAGTCATGTAGTTCTTTATTTAAGACTGTCTGTAGATTCCATTTTACATTCTGTACTGCATTAAGATTTTTCACAATAAGAAAAGGAATCTAAATATCACTGTTATAATTCTGCCTCAGTTATCTACTTTTCAAGAAAAGGAACCATCGGTGGAAATAAGCTTCCTAGAATTCATATTATATTTAGCCTGAAGCTTAATAGTGGAACTCCTCATACAAGATGGTGGATTTGGAAACAACAGGGGACATAACATTGCATCATAAGTTAAGATTCAGTGGAAGCAACACAATTTATATAGCTTGTACTATTAACAAATTAAATTACTCATACAGCAGAGCAAGTTGTGTAGTGACTGTCCTTCAAAAACAAAATATAACTAAAGACCAGAGGTCTCAGTTACTATGGGTAAGTGCTGAAGCATTAAAGAGAGGCAATTATTGTGACCCTCGAGGCCTCAGCACTAACCCGCTAACGTAATAAAAGGCACTAAGTTTGCCCACGAGCAATACCCCATAACAATCAATAAGGTCCTTGCATTTAAACAGGTGACTAGTAAATGTTACCTGCTGATTGGTTGCTATCGGTTACTGTCTCTGGGCAAACAGTGTGGCTCATTTATAAACGTTGCACAGGGCAGATCGCACAGTGAATATATTTGCTCCACACATGGTTATATTTATAAAGCTGAATAAGAGTGTGCAAACAGAATTGTGAATATCTTTTCACACTGCACATGTCTATAAGAGCTTTTTAAATATGACATAAATCGCAAATTTCGAATATTATGTGCACACACACAACTTTGGTGGCGGAGTAAATATTTTTTCTCAGTGCGAATTTGCAAAACCCAGAAAGACAGGTACAGCAGATCAATATTTTAGTGTTCAGGAAAAAAACATCGACAATACAACCATTTGTGAATAAATATGCGCTGCACAACATTTATTAATGACCCCCAGCGCTTTTTATTACATAACCTTGTAATCATGTACACCAACTCATAGACCATGTAAGGTTCCAGCTTCACATAGCTTTCTTAATGATCATCTCTCAAAGCCATCATGTATTATGAATCATGTAGAAGTTGCAAAGCATGGTCTGTCATCTTTGGCACATCAAAATTGGCAAAGAAATATAGTCTGAAAACTGTAAAAAAATGGAAGAGAGTAAAAAGAGTCAATTCTGTATTGCATTGTACATTACCATTTGACTCCCTGATAAGCTATACATAGCAATGTCTTAAAATATAGTTACATTCTCCCTAAACTTTACGTGTGACCTAGACAAAGGTATTCTTATATAATTTACAAGTTCATTTTATTTCTATGTGGTGTTTGAATCATATAAGATTGACTTTTTTAGTTTGGAATGTAAACTTGTTCCTGGCTTCTAAAGACCTGTTTACCCTCACAAGTAGAAAATGGTTTGAAGAACAGAATTTAAGGGGTAGCTGTCCAGAGAAGACAGGTAATGAATTAAGGCTAGTAATAACATACAAATCTAGCCTCAAATGAATCTTTCTATTTGCTGTGATTGGTGATGGAACATTTATCTCTGCATTAATAAATTAGCCCCAAGAAGTGTATACATTTCCTACTAGATTTGGTTTATGCAAGTTACCCTTTATTACATGAAAATAAAATGGTGTAGTGGATTTAAACACACATCTAAACTATGCTACCATCTCAATCATTACTTAAATCTACTTTTCCAATCCTCACTTTAACAAGCTAGTCATATCCTGTGTAAATACAAATTACTGAGAAACATGCATTAAAATGTATTAAAACTTATGAATCATGTATAACATTTAACACAGATTCTCAAACATACTGATCATGCACATTTAATTTGACAACTGTATTTGGCTTCTGCTCTGTCTTCTGTAATATTTTAATAGAATAAAAATGTTTATTGCAACAGATTAGAACGTTTACCTTGAAATTGTGTTCTTAACACATCCAATTATTTTTGAAAATCTTTTGACAATTCAAAGAGAAGGCAGTGCCCAAACGGAATAATAATTGCAGCACGGTTTATATTATGCAGCATAACATGGCATATATCAAGTGGCAAAACAATAACGTTGTCAAGCTTAAAAATATGTAATTCCTGATAACCATGGTGTAGTTAGGAGGCTGATTTATTAAAAAGACTAAAAAAGTAAACAATGACAACAATATATTTAAATGTATATATATAAACTGTTTAATTTTAAGTTATTGCACTGGCTCTTTAAAGCGAGAATATAAAGGGGGAAATTCACTAAAGTGTGAAGCGTCTAGCGCTTGCGCTCATTCGCCATTGTGACGTCACAACTTCCCAAATTCACTAACACCGACTCTGGCAAATTTTCGCTAGCAAAGTAGATAGACTTGCACAACTTCGCACCCTTACGCCAGGCGAAGTTGCGCACTGACGAAGGATCGTAATTACGCAAATTCACTAAGATCAAAATTTTCCTGAACGTTAACACTTAACACGCTAGACTTTACTTCGCCTGGTCAGACAAGGTCAGACAAGGTGAAGTTCAATACAATAGATTAAAAAATTTTCTAAGCCCCAAAAAAACGCTGGCGTGTTTTGCCATTGTAGGGTGAAAAAGAGCAAAATTTTTTTGGGGGGTTACCCTCCTTCCCCCCACATTTCCTAACATATGGCAACACAACTATATAGGGTGGCACATGTAGGGTAATAGGACAACTTTATTTTTTTTAATTAAAGGTTTCCTGGGCTTGTGTAGTGCAACGTAGTAGCTGTAACATACACTTCTATTATACTTTGAAATTCGCTCCGGATGCAAATTAGACATCACTAGCGTAACTGCGTTTGATCATCCTTTGATCATCGAATGAACGAATTATCGAATATCCGATCATTTGATCTATTCGATAATTTGATAATTCGTTATTCGATGATCAAAGATGCCAAATTTAGCATTTTCGAATACCCGAACAAATCGTACAATCGTAATCCGATCATATCTGATCAAACTTCGATCCATTCACGTGAATTTTGTAAATTTGCCCCTTAAAGTACGGAGATTCAAATTACAGAAAGATACCTAGAGAGAGAGGCAGGGAGAGAGAGAGAGACCCAGGTCTCAAGCATTGTTTAGACAAGTCATATTTATGTATCAAAGAGAACAAAAGTCCTGGGAATCCTGATATACTTTTTATTTTACCTAAATAATCACAATTACAAAAATACACAAAAACAACACCATTATGGCACAAACAATAAAAGTGTACATAAAAATGAAAAATGTTATTATAGGAGGCGTGAACAAAATATATCTGCTCATGCTATTTTTTCGTATATTGAAATATGCACATTTGGCCTCTTCGATCATCGAATACCGAATTATCGAGTAGATCGAATGATCAGATATTCGATAATTCGATGATCAAAGGATTTCAAATTTTAAAATCCTTCGAATGCCCACTTTGCCAGATTGAACCTACCGAATACCAATAGAAGCCTATGGGAACGCCCCCATAGGCTTCTTTTGCTAAATCCTGCTTGAATACCATTCATACGATCGAATGCCTTGATCGTTCCAATCATACAAATTTTTCGGAGGCTCGAAGGAAAAAGTACTATTTTCTCAAGAAACCGAACGATCGGTATCCGATCGTATGATTTAATCGAGAAATCGGATATAGAGCAAAATGATAGCCTAAAACTATTCGATAAGCATTCAATAGTCGAATGCTTATCGAATTTCGAATAGATTCATAGGATTTCAGGTGAATTTTAGTAAATTTGCCCCTAAATGTATACACCTACATGAAAAACGTAATACAGGTATGATATCAGTTTTCCGGAATCTCATAATCCAGAAAACTCCGAATTACAGAAATGACTTTTCCCATAGGCTCCATTTGATCAAATAATTCTATTTTAGTAGATTTAGGGGCACATTTACTATTATTTCCCAAAAATCCTACGAATTCCCTCGATATTCGATAAGCATTCGACTATTGAATGCTTATCAAATAGTTTTAGGCTATAATTTTGCTCGAAATTCAATTTCTCGATGAAATCGTACGATTGGACACCGATCGTTCGATTTCACGAAAAACATCTTACTTTTTTCTTCGAGCCTCCGAAAAATTAATACGATTCGAACGATCGAAGCGTTCATTCGTACGAATGGTATTTGAGCCAAAGAAGCCTATGTGGGGGGTTCCCATAGGCTTCTATTGGTATTCGGTAGGTTGAATCTGACGAAGTGGGCATTTGAAGGATTTTAAAATTTTAAATCCTTTGATCATTGAATGAACGAATTATCGAATATCCGATCATTTGATCTATTTGATAATTTGATAACTCGTTATTCGATGATCAAAGATGCCAAATTTAGCATTTTCGAATACCCGAACAAATCGTACGCTCATAATCCGATCATATCCGATCAAACTTCGATCCATTCATGTGAATTTTGTAAATTTGCCCCTTAAAGTATGGAGATTCAAATTACAGAAAGATACCTAGAGAGAGAGGCAGGGAGAGAGAGACCCAGGTCTCAAGCATTGTTTATACAAGTCATATTTATGTATCAAAGAGAACAAAAGTCCTGGGAATCCTGATATACTCTTTATTTTACATAAATAATCACAATTACAAAAATACACAAAAACAACACCATTATGGCACAAACAATAAAAGTGTACATAAAAATGAAAAATGTTATCATAGGAGGCGTGAACAAAATATATCTGCTTGTTGAAACCACTAGAGTTTCTTTTGTGAAACCTGTATTCACACAGAGGATGCTTGATGACTTTCAAATGGCTATCAATTTTTATAACAGCGTTTGAAATGTAAGATTAAAAATGGTAATTGTAAGTATTTTCAGTGCGTAACTGAAGTGAGCCAAGCAAGCCAGCGCTCTGCTCTTTTTGTCCCTGTTATACACTGAATCTAAAAATGGTTTAAAATAACTCTATAAAAACAGTTTATAACAATGTATTTTAATAGATAGCATATGAAGAGCTGCATTTAATCAAAGATGGCAGAGGAAATATCTTGTCAGTTATGTTAGTGCACAGAAAGGGGTCTGCTTTATGAACTGCAATTAGTATCCTAGCAACCACTAACCACCAGGTACCTGAAGTAAAAAGAGCGGAGATGCCATAGCTAGAGTAAACATAAAAATACTTAACACATTAATTCACTGGCTAGATATACTGAAAAAAACAACTTTTATTGGAAAGAAAAATCCAGAACATGCTGGATAAATGCAAGTCATTTCAGCAAACAAAAATGGTGCAAGTTGCACAGTGCTGTCAGGTGCAAAACAACTCCGTACTTCAGTGCTGAAGAATAGAGACATTTCTGTATTTATGTGGGAAGTGCTCAAGACATGAATGCAAAGATTTGTGCTTAGGTTTGGCTAAGTGCAAAAATGTAAAAAAGCATAAGGATTTGTATTTAAGTTTTGCACACTGTAGTAAATGCAAATGAGCCTCAGTATGTATCTAAATTCTAAAAAAAAACCTGATCAAACAATCGAGAAAAATATTTGGAGATGTTACAAATAACTCTTTTACATACAGTAGTAACAGCATGAAATTCAGCTTACAAATTAGCCATGAAAAAACATACTGTAGCCCTAAATAAATCTTTCAGTACCCTTGATATGGGATGCACCAAAGCCAGGATCTGGTTTGTTATTCGGCCAGAATGATTTGGCTTTTTTCAACAGGATTTGGCCAAATCATTGTGCCTGGTCAAACAGAATCCAAATCTTTTTTAATAACACAAACAGGAAGTAAAAACATTTTTAACCAAAAGTTGCCTGAACATTTCTCTGTCTCCCTGCCCATCTTAATTTGCATCCCTATTAACTTGCCTGCCCACAATTCATACAACTATGTAATGACCTCTTACTTTTCATGGAGGATACTGGAATCTTCTTTTTATCTGGGGTAAAACTTCTCCCATAAAGATGATTGGCTTATTTAAAAACACTGCACAGCTCTGAATGACTTGCATAGTCAACATATTTGCCTTGAACATGTTTATATTTATAAAATGGGCAAGATTATTGTATTTAATGTGCAAACATAGCTGTGTATTTTTATCCTCCTTAAGACCTTTTTAAATATAGCATATTCACAAATTACCAATACATATGCACACACTCTTTGGTCTAGTTATGCCACAAACTTGGTGTCAGAAAAAGTATTCTCTAAATAGCTTTAAGAAATTTACATTTGCAATATTAATGTCAAGGATATATTGGAGCACAACGACAATGGACACGTCTATGCTTCATGCAAACACTCATTTCATTTTCAAGACATTGCAACTCTTTGTTCTCACTGTACATCTCACTGCTATTCAGAAAACAACAAAGACTGGCACAGCAGTGCAATTTTTAAGCTTTTGGGGGGGAAATGTGGCAAAAACCAATAAGAGAATAAAAATGTTTTTTTAAATGACTCCTGTTGTTTCTAATCAATGACTTTTATAGGAAGCATAATACATTTTTTTCAGTGTAAGAGAGGGCATTTAGCTTAGCATTTGAGCAAAGCATGATAGATCAAAATAACAAACAAGACCAAATCAATCAGAAGGTTTAAGATGAAAAATAGTACTTTGTAAAAATGTGGTTTGACTCTGAAAACTATATTGTGCTACCGAGGGAAAATGCAAACACACATTTAACACTGCAAAAGACATCTCAAAAGGGTGCTGAGATCTTCTCTTCTTTTGGTATGGTGGGTCTATTATAGCTACACAATTGGCAGATGACTAATGGATTTTCCAATACGTTTATCATTGATAAAGTTGTCCACTTTTTAGAGAAACTGTTTATAAATCAATAAAAGCATTTTCTCCAGTCAATAACCAAGTGCTTTTAGTCAAGTTTTAGCAACTGAAGGTAATAATGTACAATGTCCTCATCCCAACCACAGCAGATAACCCCTACTTAATCCTGTAATGCAATGAATTCAAAGGATGTAGAAATGGTGTGCTTGCCATTAGATAAACCAGGGGTCCCCAAGCTATTTTGCTCGTGAGCCACATTTAAATTTAAAAAAGAGTTGGAGAGCAATACAAGCATGAAAAAGTCCATGTGGATGTAAAATAAGAGCTCTGATTGGCTTTTTGGTAACCCCCTATATGGACTGGCAGCCTACAGGAGAGAATGTTTGGCAGGACATCTGTTTTTTTATGCAACCAAAACTTGCCTCTAAGCCAGTAATTCAAAAATAAGCACCTGCTTTGAGGCCACTGGGAGCAACATCCAAGGGGTTGGAGAGCAACATGTTGCTCGCAAGCTACTGGTTGGGGATCACTGAGATAAACAGATACTCAATATTATTCAATATTAGAGTAAATCAGTAGCAAATGGCAACCACAAGATGATTTTACAGCTTTGCAAATGGACATAAAGTGGTGCTAATTGAGGGATGGGTACACTAAAGGGACAGTTGCTCTAGGACTACAGATAACCATGTAATATGATAATCAGTAGTGGCAGACTCTAGATATAGTAATTCAGAGGATTTATTATATTCAGGCTTCCATTTTTCTTCCTTTATGTTATGATTTGTTGATATTCAAAATCAATTAGTAATTATGTTAATTGACTAACAATAACTTATAAATAATGCTTTACAGATGCTGATTCTTTGAATTGCTTAAGAATATGAGGGCTATTCCTTTGACTCTCTCTCTGTATTATATAATAAGGAAACAGATGCTAATTTCTCATAACATCACTGAATTTGGCCTATGTAATTAGAAATACGTTTTTTTTGTTCTGCTTTACATATACCCATACTCCAAAATATACATTTTACTTGCAGTAAGAGCCAGTATATATATATATATATATATATATATATATATATATATATATATATATATATAGTAATACTTAAAGGTAATGCAGCTCAATCCCTTAGCAATTGGGTGCACGTGGGCTGGCTTGATATACAAAAAACAAGAAAATTCCCCAGCACTCCAACCTTTAACCTCTAAGTGAGAATTTGCACAAATGACCTGCAACTAACAAAAAAGACACTTTATATATATATATATATATACCAATCAGCCCAACGATACACCACATGACACTTTTCTTTTACATTCCTTTTGTGTTCAGATATTTTTCTTTGTGGAATACTGTAATTGCCTTTGATTATAGTGTTTTAAGTAATTTAAGTCTAGCCCAGTAAAACCACCACAGGCACAATAGGCAAAAATGCAGGTTCAACTGCCTCAGTAGTAGATTATTATACCCCTTTCAAGGTTATAGAGATAAAGTAAATGACAGTACCAATTTTATATTCTTTACACTGAATCTTATAAGGCAATTAAGATACTGTTAGCATGGTTGTTTAAAATAAGTATAATAAGTATTTTTACATTTATTGTTAAGAATACAGCATAGTTTTATTGTTAATGTCCATATGTAAAAGGTTGACTTTCATATACTTTTGGGGACCATGACAAAAAGGTCATGATGGCGTATACTAGCTTGTATCCAGTTGGGCTAACAATGCAGCACCTTATTAATATACCATTCTTAAATGAACTAATTTTTTTTTACTTTCCTATTGTAATTCCCAGTGCATTTACCATGGATTTCTGTACCAAAGTGTAATTTAATTGGAACTTGCAGATCTTCTTCTGCAAAGCTAGAATCCAAAGCATATTACCGGACATCAAAAACACAGCTTCTGCAGCTCACCAATATGGAATATATAAAAAGACTATTTGAATGGCACTCTGTTAGTCTCTATTACAATCATAAGTAGTATGTTCAACATATGAGATAATGAGAAACAGCATGCTCTATTTGCCCCTTTTATATAAGAATAAAACTGTGTTCTCTATTCTTTGCATTCAGCAATAATTCAATAATAATAAAAAATACTTTTATTACCCTTGGCATTTAGCATTGGGAAAATGCCCTGCAGAGAGAAAGTTCTTTGGATTAGGTCAGACCAGGCTATTCCTATTGAACGGATAAAAGAAGGAATTTTATTTTTCATTCTACAGCTGTAATTTGAAGACCTCCACCCCTGTCTATGCATAATAGTCTGTTTAATTGTTAAAGGGACAAACATAATAGCACTTCAGTACAAAGAAAGCTATATTTCTTCATTCATTTAAAGCCTTTTTTTATTGCGTAATATTGCAGGTTTGAATAATACATTAATATGCCTAAAGGATTTTATAGTTTAATGCTTTGGAAGTGAACTGAACTGCATGTATCATCTGCAAGCCAATAGAATTTCAGGGATCTTCAGTTTCTCAGCATGTTAGCTGTGTAAAAATCTGTTTTAATCATGGGGCACAAGTTCAGCTGCTTCAAAGCATTTCCATTTTTATTGCAGTTTTTCTAGGCTTTCCTGGCATTCTCTCGTATGAAGGCTTAAGCTGCGGTCCAGAAGCCAAACACACCTGAAGGAATTAGTTTCCATGTGATTCAACAAAATTATTTTGTTTATTCAGCTTCCACATTCACTAACTAAAATTTAACACAATGCCTTGAAAAATAAATAAAATAGAAATAACTGAATGTAATAAAAGTCGGTAACGGAAAAACTATTCACAATGTGAAAAGTTATGCCTCTGCAAGAACAATTTTTGCTTTGTGCGAATTTAATATAGCTTTTGCGAACCCGGAAACTGTTTAGCGACCACTTCCGACAGTGGAAGAGAGTTTGCGAATTTTACAGCTTGTGCCAATGTGCAATCAATGTAATAAAACTTCTTACTGAAAAAGTCATTATGTTTGCTCCAAAGGATTACGACACCTTCAAGCACTTCTTAAAGGAACAGTTCAGTGTAAAAATAAAAACGGGATAACTAAATAGGCTGTGCAAAATAAAAAATGTTTCCAACATAGTTAGTCAGGGAAAAATGCAAACTATAAAGGCTGGAGTGACTGGATGTCTAATAGAATAGCCAGAATCCAACTTCCTGCTTTTCAGCTCTTTAACTTTGAGTTAGTCAGCGACTTGAAGGGGGGGTCACATGGGACATAACTGTTCTGTGAGTTTGCAATTGATCCTCAGCATTCAGCTCAGATTCAAAAGCAACACTTATGACCCATGTGGCCCGCCCAATGATTGGTTACTGCCTGGTCACCAGGGAAACCAGTCAGTGGAAAACAAGAGAGCTGAAAATCAGGAAGTTGGATTCTGGCTATTATATTAGACATCCAGTCACTCCAGCCTTTATAGATTCAATTTTTGGCTAACTAGCTATATTAAAAACATTTTTTATTTTGCACTGCCTATCTATTTACCCAGTTTTTATTTTTATACTGAACAAAAATGAAAAAAAATTAAAATTCGCAATGCGCAATTGAAGTTTGCACTGCGCAATTAAGGAACAATATTACATTGCAAGATGTAGATTTTTAATCTTATTGATGTGTATTCCTTTGTTCTTTGCAAATTTAATTACATTCCCTCGAAGGTTTTTAAATGTTTTAACTATTTGATTGAACAAATTAAGATTGTAAGCTCTTCTGTACAGGCTGTACTAAATGATGCACTAAAAAATGCAAATACCTCAAAAGCCTCTTTAATGACCCATAAGTATAATGGCCCGAATGGCTTCATACCTTCACAGTGCCTCATTTCCCTGTTGCTGGGTTAAAACCCATGTAACATATTGGTACCTATTTGCATACCCATTTCATTGTCCTTAGGTTGATGACCATATCCTGCATCACTGTAACAAAGTGATTTGCTGGGGGAGGTCCTTCCTCTTTGGCCAGAAAAAAAAAACGGAGAAAACCTCTAAAACTCTGAATTGATTAAAAGAGGTTTAAAAAGATCAGTGCAGCTCCCGCTTACTTTTATAGGGCCTCAAAAAACATTTCTTGTCTTGCATTAGAGGTTTTTGTGGTTTTCACAATTATTAAATCTCAGATTTTTTGAGCTTTTAAAAAATATTGGAAAACTACATATTTTTGAGATTTGTGGAAAAAATTGCAATTCTATTGTTATTAAATGGGCCCCATAGTCTTACCTTTTTTTAACCCTCACTTAGGGAAGTAGAGGTGGAGACACACAAATTACAACTTGTCCCTGGCCAAAAGCAATGGTTTAATTGCTGATATAATCTGTGCTAAACAGAAAAGGATTTAGTTTGTCCTTACTGTTCATTAATATATATTAGACTATTTGACTAGGCCCCTGCTATTCCCAGCAGAGCATGTATCACATAAAATTCTTCATATATTATTAAAGAAAGAATTGCTATTCTCATTTTCACACACACTTTGCTGCTTTGCAATAATTGACCTGTTTCACTTTACTGAAAATTCATGAAACAGCAAATATTTGCTGAAATGCATTGAAGGCTATAGATGACAATTATTTTTTGATGCATGACAAATTGCTGACAAATTTTGGACATGCAACACATTTTTTTCACCAATTAGAGACTATGGCATCATTTTCATGGTGAAACTTGGCAAATAAATTACCCTAATCGCAATGCTTGTCTACTTCACTAAGGTGTTCTCCATACCAAATTCTGCAAAATCTTTCAAAAAACTATAGAGTAATATTGAAATGAAGAGAGTAAACATTTTTTTTTTTTTTAAAAACTGTTCTCCTTGGAGAGTGAAAACAGCACAATTATTTGGTAGGCTATAAACTTTCCATATTTGTCCAGATTTGGCATGATTTGATGTTACAGTTATTATTCAGGTAAGTGAGCCTTGGCCAGTGATTTGTATTTTTGTTAACTAGAAGAGCATATAAAATGTATCATTCGTCAGCAAAAGAAAAATGAAAGTACACAAGAGGAAACCAATGCCATAATATAAACAGCTCTTTGGAGGTAGTTATAAATGTCAGTTACTGTCACTATAGACACAATGAGTGGACAACAAAATGATCACTTCTGTTGAGATACACAAGCCTTCAAAAATGTTGAGGCTGCTATCTACAGACACAAAAGTTTAGTAAGGAAAATTGCACTGCCAGTGGGTTAGTAAACATATAGACATCTAAAGTGAATATATATATATATATATATATATATATATATATATATATACCCAGCACATAATAAACAGTCTATTAAAAAGTTTAATTTGCTGAAATAAATACTAACTTCCACCAACAGTAAACCAACCATTAAGCAATAGTAAAACAAAAAGGAAAACACCCACATTGGACCCCATAATGCCCCAATGGCATGCAGTACCACTAAACTAAGGGGCCTGCAGGTGGCGGTTGCTGGGGAAGCCCCCAGCAATGTAACCCACTTTGTCGCACTAGATCCACACACTCCCTCAGCATATAGACACACATCTTCTGACAAAAGGGCTTGAGCGGAGTTGTTGTTTTTTTAACACTTTATTAAGCTTGAGTGCACATTGGCTGGAGCTCTGTAAAACAGCAGGGAAACAAAATGCCATGGTGGTGTATACAGAAAGGCCACTAGCCTAACTTTCACATAGGTTCTAACATACTCAGTTTTAACTTAACTAAAACAGTTATTGTATAGTGGTAACAAAATTTACATAAAAAAGTATATAAAAATGGATATAGCATACCTGTAAAACAGCAGGGAAACACAGTCATGTACACACCAAGGCCACCAGCGCAGCACACCTATATCACAACAGGCAGTTATTACTATATATCGCCAGAAACATATTACATCATTATTGTAGTATAAGAAAAAATACATTAACATATAATAGTGATGGCCAAATCTGACCTGCTTTACTTCACCTAAAATTTGCAGAACAGTGAAAATACACCAAAATGCAGTCTATGGGCATTCAATTTTTTTTTTGTTGCCCGATCTGACGTGTCTGATGGAGTCTATGGGCAGCAGCAAAATCTCAATGAAAAATTTTGATCAACACTAGTAGATAACAAGCAATCTCCTTGCATTGTGATAAGAAACTAATATAGGGTTGCCACCTTTCCTACCAACAAACTACGGATGGGGAGGGGGGATAGAGACGTAGTGGGGTAAGGGCCATGACATTGGGGGTGGGGCTGTGACATAGAGGGGAGGTGGTCAAAGGGGGAAAAGGCTATGATGTGGCAATTGCTGATCATTCTCAGGGAATCCTGCCTGGTTTTTCTAATTTGGAATACCAGGCAGGCTTTTTTGACCCAGACAGCTTTTTAAAAAAACTGGGCTGTCTGGGTCAAAACTGGACGAGTGGCAACACTCAACTAATAATCAAGTAGCAGGGTGCTGTTCACACAGGGCTAATTTCTCTTACAGCAACCATCTTGGGATGCACCATGTGCTCTGCAGGGCTTCACTATAAACTATAGCTAATCTGCAGTGCAAACTCAGTAAGGTTGCTGCACAGCACACAGTAATTACAGCAGAGCATATATATCACATTGCAGAGGAGAAATTCACTTCTAGAACAGAATATTATACTTTTTATTAACAGAACACTGACAGAGCACTTACCTCACCCACAGATCTTAATGGAGCTATGATGATGGGTCAGGGTTATTACATCACTTATATGCAAATGGCTGGTTCACAATGTTTTAAATGGGACAGAAAGTTTTGAACAGACAGCCCTTGGACAAACTGAGATGTCCAGTTGAAACCCACATGGCTGGAAACCCTACCTCTATATCTATTCTGCCTGATGAGTAAGACCAATCATTTAACTAAAGGTATGGGATCTATTATACAGAAATCAGTTATCCTGAAAGCTCTGAAATACAACAATGCTTGTTTAGAAAATTATTTCTTATTTTTAATTGATTTGCTTATTTCTGTTTCTTTAATAACAAGAAATTATCTGCACTTCATAACAACTAAGCCATGTCAAGGTGAGTATATGTCAGGATCGCGCCACCCGGGGGCTTACCTTAGCTCCGGGCGGCGCGTCCTCTCTGTCCGGCGTCCTATCCACAATGGCAGCGCCCATAGCCGCCACGTGGATAGTGGCGCCGGGTAGTGAAGTTATCGCGTCGTGCCTGACGCGATGACGTAACGGCGCCTGTTTTGGCACCAAATTCAAATATTTAAAGTGCCTTTGGACGCCATTATGGCGCCCAATTATAGGACCTTAATGCTATGTTCCTGGGGGTTGTTCCTTGATCTTGGTTTTGCCAATCGTTCCTGTTTCTTGTATATTTGACCTTGCCTGGACCTGTTTTTGCCTTTGTTCCTGCCAATACACCTTTTTGCCTGGACTTGTCTGACTCCTGCTTGTTCCTTGCCGGTGTTACGTTATTGGACCCTTTAACCCCTAAGCTTCCTCCTTGGTCCACTACTTCCCCTGGGCGCCTATACGGCCTACCCGTGACAGTATATTGGTATTCAATTAGTTTTCATTTGGCCAGATTATTGTTGGGTTTTCACAAGGCTGAAAACCAAACATAAAGTAGAGACCCGAACAGGCCTTAGAAAAACCGAACAGGTGGCAACCCTTGGACCAGGCTGTATTCACAAGGGGGTTTAGGGAGGGCCCATTACAGAGATAGTCTAGTATATGTTCTCCACTGGTTTAATCTATGATATTAACCAATGAGGTTTAACTTCCTAATAAACAGTTGCATTAACAAGTTTCCATTGTAAATCCTGGTAAGCGTGTTGGTACAGCCCAAAGGATTTCCTTCCTATTATTGGTTAAACCTTTAGGAAACCAGATATATTTGGTGCAGAGATTTAGTATATACACATTGGCACCAGCACAGTAAAAACTTCCTTATTGTCCCCACACAAACAAACTATAAAGACTAGTCCATGAACAAAACAAGCAGGCAGGACATGCCCACACAGGTCTTAGTTCTCCAGAATTTATGACAGGCACAATTATACTTATTTATTGTATTATAATAGTTGTCCTCCCTGTGTGTACTTTTGTACACTGTAAGATTGTAGTACAGTGCTGCATATCATTTTTTTTTTGTTTTGCTTTGCCTTCTTTCTCCTGTGCATTTGCACAGTATAGCCACTCGGCATCTCTCAAACCTTTATATTCAATGTTTTGTGTATTTTATTATTTTTTTGCCAGCTATAAAATGTTTTTTAGTGCAGCAGGCAACCAGGCAGCAGATGCTGGGGCCCCAGTGGTACCTGCAAAGAATATAAAAGGTCAGTACCATGCCCCTTCTGGTTCTTCTTCCCTTTATTTCTACTTCATGCACCACACACTTACGTGAAATTGTGTGGAGAGGGGCATCCAACATCCAACAAGTGGGTGCACTTCCAGCTGGCCAAACCTGTTGTGCATGCTTGGAATTTCACCCAAGCACAATGCATTTAAACTCTATCAGTTTCTGTTTCCTTAATAGATGGCTACTGTGCATGTGTGAACATGTGTAATAACTAAATATTAATATATATATATATATATATATATATATATATATATATATTAGTGAGGTCAGTGGCCAGCACTGCTGCCTTGCAGTGCTGGGGTCCTAGGTTCAATACCAGCCATGGCACTATAAATGAAGGGTTTGTATGTTCTCCCTGAGTTGGCATGTGTTTCTTCTGTGGCTACTATAGTTCCTCCCACACACCAAAAGCATACAGGCAGGTTAATTGGCTTCTGATAATAATAATTGACACCACTGTGTGTGAATTTGAATGGGAATTTGATTGTAAGTGCCTCTAGGGCAGTGACTGATGTGAATTATGTATCAAACCAGGAGCCTATACAAAATATGGCAGCAGAGGCAACTAATTGAGCAGTAGCATTTATATCTAGATAGGGAAAGAATAAACCATGCTCTCATATCAACTTGATACAGTATAACTTAACTCATCTATCCCATTTATCCCACTTAGCACAAAATATTGTGTCACAGCATCCCATCCAATTAAAGAGTTCACCATTGAAAACAATGGTGCTTTGGTATGCTAATGAAAAGGTTAAATGCATTAAATGAGTTAAGATAACTTTAGATAACACAGTTTCCTCAATTAACCCTGAGTCATGATGCATTTAACTCATCCAAGTGGCTGCATCTGTACATTTAAGACTTGATTTATAGTACAATAATTAAATTTATGTTATATATTTCAATAGTAGACTTTAAATACAATAAATTCAGTGGTTCTTGCATTTCTACTTCTCATAAGTCTACTTTTATATTTTTTCTACTAACGAACATAACACACACACACATATAAGATCAACATTTTATGAGATAAATGGAATCTCAAACAGCTTTCTCTCAAAAGGGAGGCAATACAAAAATACAATTTGATACAAAACTTTAACCCAAAGACAGATCTGCATTTGTCTATCCAGATTTATATTCTTTGAGCAGAATTACATATGTATTGCACTTCACATTACGTTATGCGTTACATTTAATTCCTTCTTTATAGCAGGTTTAGGTTTTGAGCTAACGCTTGAGCTTTCAAGTTAGGCAGATTTCTTTGAAATGCAAAGAGGATGAAAATCATAATTATTTTTACACCTCTTTAGCATTTCCTGGATCATTTTCATTTATAGAGGATAATTCCTTTTACCTTTGTTTTACTATCGTACTACCTCCTGCAACAGAAACCACACACTGGGAAGACCACTTAAGATAGCTCAATATCAGTTTATTCCTTATTCCTCCAAAAGCTTTCTTACGACTCATGTCATCTGCTCATTTTCCAACGCAAGAATGCAAAGTACTATGGATGCCAAATTGAACGTATACGGACGCTATTGTGAAAGGTACTTGTGTCCATACATGCTCCTTAGAAACCTGCAGCAAGTCCTAATGCACCCCTACTCACATTGAGGTAATGGAATCCTGGAATGATCTTCAGCCTGGATCAGGCAGCAGCTATAGAATACCCTTGGTCATCTATATCCATAGCCACAACTGTGTCAAGTGAATTGGACAGTTAACTGCAACTTGACATGCACCTCCAAAAATGCTGATATGTACCCAAATTATGCTCTGTGTGTTTCATTTGTTAATCAAGCTTACAATTTTTCACCATCTAGGATTAAACATACTAAAATGCATATAAAACCTTTTAGGTGTCATTGGGCAAAAACTGGCCCTACTTTTTAATACCTAAAACACTAAAACCTCTTAAACCATTTTAATACCTAAAACTCTAAACCTCTTAAAGGAAAACTATACCCCGAAAATGAATTTTTGGGCAAAAGATAGTTTATATCAAATCAAGTGATATATTAAAGAATCTTACCAAACTGGAATATATATTTAAGTAAATATTGCCCTTTTACATCTCTTGCCTTGAACCACCATTTCATGATGGTCTGTGTGCTGCCTCAGAGATCACCTGACCAGAAATATTTCAACTCTAACTGTAACAGGAAGAAGTGTTGAAGCTAAAGACAGAACTCTGACTGTTAATTGGCTCGTGTGACCTAACTTTATAGTTTGTTTGGTATGTTTGTGTGCACCGTTGGATCCTAGGATCCCAGGAGGCTGTCCTTATTTTTTAAAATGGCTATTTTCTATTTAGGATGACCCAATGGCACATGCTACTAAAAAAGTGTATTATTATGAAAATGGTTTATTTACATGAAGCAGGGTTTTACATATGAGTTGTTTTAGGCAATATCTGTTTATAGAGACCTACATTGTTTGGGGGGTATAGTTTTCCTTTAAAGCCTACGTCTGTCAGTTTTATTCTTTGAAGCTCTGAAAATAATTTTTATAAGTAGCATATTTTATGTGCCGAAGTAGACATAAGGGGCAGATTTACTATTGGTTGAATTTGAGGGTGAATTGAAATCCTTCGAATATCGAATTTAAAGGATTTTACAGCAATTTGATCGATCGAATAGAAATAATTCGATCAATCAATAAAATTGCTTGAATCAAACAATTCGAACGATTTTAACCATTCAATCAAATTTTTTTATTCAATCAAAATAGCTAAATCCAATTCGGTAGGTTGAATCTGGCGAACTAGGCAGATGAATAAAAATTTAAAGGGCAAGTTATTCCACTGATAGATTTTTATTCTAATCATTCAATTCGATCAAATTTTCAAAATTCAATGGTTGAAGTGGTCTTCAAAAACATTTCAAAAATTCGAATTCGAACCTTTTTGAAAATTCGATCGAATTTTGAATCCTTCATGTGTATTTGATAAATCTGCCCCTAATTGTACGTGTGTGATTTTTTAATAGACCTCATTCCTTTATTAATTAATTAATTTTTATATAAAATATAAATAACACATGCACACATCAAGATAGACAGATACAAGTAGTGTAAGACCACTCTGCTTTATCTCACTGCTAAGTGCATAATGTCAGACCACTACCAAAGATAAATGTGCAAAAATACAAGGTGTCCTGTTATTTTGATTTGTTTATGCTTTAATAATAATATGTGTGAGTGCCTGTATTTGTGAACATGGTGCGCATACCAGGGCAGAGACATCTGTCCCAAGAGAGTTTTGGTGGAATTAGAAATACATGCTATTTGCAAATCTCTAAGGCCAGAACCAGAAGGCCCAATTTAATGAATCAGAAAAATTGCAATGAAAAAAGGAAGAGAACGACCAGCAACATGACAGATGGATTCATGGACAATTCATTGAGAAACATTGTCAAATTAAACAACAAGAAGCAAAAATTATCCTTTCTCTAGAAGGGACAGTTAAAACTCTAAGGGTAGGGACAGACAGGGAGATTCAGGGAGATTCTGTCGCCTGGCGTTTTTAGCAGGCGACAATCTCCCCGAAATACCTCGTGAGGAAACTTCGGGCGATTCCGGAAATCGCTGCGCAGCGTGTGCACAGGCGCTGGCGCTTTGTCCCTTTTACGATCGGCAGACAGGGAGAAGGAAATTCGGGGAGATTGTCGCCTGCTAAAAACGCCAGGCGACAGAATCTCCCCGAATCTCCCTGTCTGTCCCTACCCTTACACTCAGGTAAATGAATAATGCATAGAAAATCAGTCAGGCTAATTATTGAGTAATGGCTAGGGCCACAAGGGGACTGAAGTCGGATAGCTGAAATCCTCTTATTTAAACCTTATGGCTGGCAGTAGCCTCCTTTCTTTTCTGCAATGAATTGGCTTGGCCCAAACAGAATCAGAAGGCCAAATCCAATGAATCAGAAGAATTGAATGAAAAAAGGAAGAGAACGACCAGCAACATGACAGATGGATTCATGGACAATTCATTGAGAAACATTGTTAAATGAAACAACAAGAATCAAAAATTATCCTTTCTCTAGAAGGGACAACTAGAACTCTAACACACAGGTAAATGAATAATGCATATAAAATCAGTCAGTCTAATTATTGAGTAATGGCTAGGGCCACAAGGGGACTGAAGTCCTCTTATTTCAACATTATTGCTGGCAGTAACCTCCTCTCTTTTCTGCAATGAATTTGCTTGGCCCAAACAGAATCGGCTTGTTCCGTAGAACCACAGGTCTTTGCATTTTTGCATTTTGGGCCAAAATCTGCCAAAAGTCTGTTCACAATGAGTCAATTCAATGGGGAAAGAGGAGGAGGCTACTGCCCGCTTTAGGGCTGCAATTAGCCAGCTTTTTTCGGTCCAGAGACTCATTCCTGACAGGATCTCAAGCAGCCAATGAATTCTACAGGTTTACTATCCATATGGTCACCAGGAGTTGTAGTCAACATCTTACTCAGTAATATCAGCCAAACAAATTAGAGGCATATGATGTACAGTTATATAAATTAATAGGCAGAGATGAAATGTCATATTTATCATCATGACTATAATTATCTTTCATGTAGACAAAATGTAAGAAATATCATTGTAAAATATTCATGATACTGTGATTGAAAAGTTTGAATAAAAAAAGTACATTTAATTTACTCAGCATAAATAGAATTCCTATAAAGCTGCATTAATATTTCAGGGTTGAGGCAACTTCAAGTCAATTTAACATCAATAACATAACTCATTTAGAATTAATATGTATTATACAATCTTCAGATGTATAATTGAGCAAACTGACTGAGTTTTTGACCCTGCAAACTGCAGGTTAAATAGTGACTACAGAATACATTACGACAAGCCACTTCTCTATACAGCCATCGAGGTGAATCAGGTCTGAAAATTCTGTTGAACACAAAATGAAGTCGGAAAATGGAGCACATTAAAAAAAAAATAGTTGCGATTAACATTTATTAAACAACACATACAGTTTAATTTTAGAAATATTCTCTAGTATTTTGCACCAATGATTATTTGGTCTGATTAAAATTTCACACTTAAAACACAAAGCTTTGAATGCACCTTCTGTGTGAATTGTTAGTCATTGCAAAAATGGAGTGGCACAGCTGGTTAATGGGGACTTTATACAGTAATACAGCTACCAAAGCTGAAGGTCAACCGAGAAATGCATGAAATGGCAATATTTTCTTACTTCCTCTTGAAGCACGTAATTGTGCTCTGAGGATCTGCTATAATTACATGCATCTGGTTTACTATCAATGAAAACCTGTGGATTATTCACAGAGAATGTTCATATACCACAAACTATATGGTTGTGTACAGTCGTGTTTATAACACATTGCTGGTACCAGCCTTTTTGCTTCCTGCATTTTTATTAATTTGACAGAAGTCGAAAAGGAATAGGAAAATATCGATAATAATTGGAAGCTTTAAGAGGCAAGGACCTCATTCCAACTCTGTGCTGAAAATCCTTGTACTTAAGTATTTATTCTCACATTTATAATAACTATAACCCTGTTTGTGTTATGCCCTGTAAAGCACTCTGTATATATATGTGGTGCTATATTATTATTATATTACATAAAATACAATATCACCTTCAATCACTTTGGGATTATCAGCACATCTAAGGCAATACTGTATATGATCTGTTATTTGGAAATTACCTCATTCAAACTCTGTGCTGAAAATACTTGCACTATGTTTGTGTTGCCTTTTGTTTGCCTTGTAAAGCACTGTGCATATTTGTGGTGCTATATTATTCAATTCCAATAAATACAATATTGCCTTCAATCACTTTGGTATTATCAGCACATCTAAGGCAGTACTGGTATAGGACCCATTATTTGGAAACCTGTTCTCCAGAAAGCTCCAAATCAAGGGAAGTCCATCTTCAACAGACTCCATTTTTCCCATTCTCCCGTAACTGTACAAAATAATATTCTTTTACATTTTCTAACTAATGTACTTGTTATATTTACTGTTAAAAACAGTTTTAATGACTTACTGTATAATAATAAAACAGTATCTTGTACTTTATCCCAACTAAGATAGAATTGATCCTTATTGGAGGCAAAACACTCCTTTTGGGTTTACTTAACATTTCAATAATTTTTTTGTAGACTTAAAGTGGTTGTCCACCTTCAAACAACTAGTTGTTTTCAGATAGATCACCAGAAATAACGACTTTTTCCAATTACTGTCTATTTACTATTTGTCACCGTTTTTCTTATATTAAAGTGTCATTTTTCACCTTCTAAAGCAGCTCTGTTCTAAACTGATACATTTAATGGTTACATTTCTTATCTTTGTCCCTGCTGAGCGGAATCTCTGGGTTTCGTTACAGGCAGCTGTTAGAATTGATACAATAGTTGCTAATACTCCAGAGATGTTGCTGTGAAATGTATCAATTAAATGTTGCAAAATTGTATCAGTTTAGAGTCTGCACCTGAATTACTGAGCTGCCAGACTCAAACACCAGAGACACCAACATTCAACTTTACACTTAGATTTTGGAAAAAGAGTAAAAAATAAATAATGGAAAGTAATTGAAAAAAGTATTTATTTATGGAGAACAATCTGAAAACCACTGAACAGAAAAGTGTTTGGAAGGTGAACAACCCCTTTAGGCTAAGGCCAGACGGGGAGATTCAGGGGCATTTTGTCGCCTGGCGACTTCTCGCCGCGACTTGTAGCCCCCGAACCTCCCCGAATAGCCAAGTCCTGGGGCGCACCGGTGTTGCTTGAAAACGCCGGCGCCTATTCACACGGAGCGGCGCGCTTTTTGAAATTGCTCCAAATTGCCTCGCTGTACTCAGAAAACCACACAATTGTTTGCATCAGACATGCATGCATGCAAAATTACTTAGTAAACAATTCCCTTCACACATATGCTTATACTCCTAGGCCAACTATTTGGATAGGTATCAGTGCTTCCCAGAACAGGCACCATAACCACCTAATTTCCAATTTGCTGAGACACAGCTTGTTCCGAACACCATCCTGATATGGTGCCCAAAATCACTGGACTGGTAGATTTCAATTTAGATTGTGTTTCCTTGCAGACTGAATTAACACTAACATTTGTTTCTCCAACATTTTCCCATCAACACCCTGCCATATATAGGAGCCCATGTGGCCAGTAAATGATACTTGGCGATTGGTTGCTTAAGGAGATAAGAGCTGTTGCAAACATTGCTGTACTTTGTATTTATAGATGGTTATTAATTGACCATTAATAAATATAAATAACAACATATAAATAACAACCATGTCTATGTAGTATACACATGAACTATACATATTATACATATATAATATACATATTATTCACAACATGAAGTGTATTCTCTATGCAGTAAATATTGTCTTCCTTCACATCATGTTTTATAATCATATGCCTACTTAGCATTAATCTGATTCAAGCAAATATATCTGAGTACTGTATCCATATCAAGCAAATATATCTGACTGTCGTGCTAATTTTAATATGTAGAGCATTGATGCCCACACAAGGGGGAGCTTTATGCATTTCTAATGGCTCAGCAATCTCTCTTTGTATATCTAGAGGAAGTGAAGCGGAAAGCTCATGAAATGTGTTCCAATGACAAATCAGTTGGTTCCATGCATGTGGATGTGTTTGCGTTATAAGAATGATGTAAATTCTACTGATATATATCAAATATATTCTGGTATATTTCCATAAATCAGTTCTGTTTCAAATTAACATTGTGCTATACCTACATCAATCTTTTGACTGACCTCGTGGTCACTAGAAATTATATTAATGGTTTCTCATACACAGAATATCAGCTTACAGAAATAATTTTTTTTTTTTCATTTTTAGTTGAGCTATGCTAGGATAGACAGTTATCAGAACACGTATATGCAGACTGTTGCTTATATTGTAATAATCTAATAATGGTACAGGGGTAGTTTTCATATGGATGCATTTTATTCAGTCTTTGAAACGTTTCTGCTAAATCTTTCACATTCATAATAACACAGTCAACCTTAAGTCTGTATATAACCTCCCTAACAGCTAACTGATCCAGAGCAAGACAAAAAAAACATCTTGCAATGTAATATTGTTCCTTAAACTGTTATTGCATTGCGAATTATAATTGTGAATTGCTCATAAGAAGTGCTTAAAGGTGTCATAATCTTTTGGAGCAAACATGAATTTTTCAGTAAGAAGTTTTATTACATTTACTGTGCACTGGTGCACAATGTAAAATTTGCAGACTTTTTTCGCTACCAACTTTTATTACATCCCCCCAGAAAAATGCAATATAATGTAGAACATTTAGAACAGGGTTACATTTTTAGAACAGTAATCCCAACCAGTGACTTGCAAGCAACATATTGCTCACCTACCCATTATATTGCTCCCAGGGGCCTCAAAGAAAGTGCTTATTTTTTAATTCTTTATTTACAGGCATATGTCAAGGATTGGGTAGGGGGCGCTGTAGAGTCTGAAGGGAGAGGTGCGAGTCCTTAAGGCAAGGGTGTCTTGTGCTCAGGAAACTGGTCAGGATAGGCTGGAACAGGGAGATGAGGGCGTAGACAAACTGGATCGTGACAGGAACAGACTGATGGGACAGGACGGTGCGGGCGTAGATCTGGACTGGATAGCAAGGGCGAGAGCAGGAGGACTGGATAGCAAGATGAGGGGAAACAAGGAGCAGAGACAGGAAGTAAGAATCAGGAAAAGGAAAAGGCAAGGGCAAGGCAAGGGCAAGGGCAAGGGCAAGGGCAAGGGCAAGGGCAAGGCAAGGCAAGGCAAGGCAAGGCAAGGCAAGGCAAGGCAAGGCAAGGCAAGGCAAGGCTAAAGCAAGGCTATAGTCAGGGACGATGCCACAGTACTAAGGCCTAAATAGTGCTCCGGCAAGGTGTGCACGGAGGGCTGGCCTTAAATAGGGTTGAGCCAGCCCTGATTGGCTGACTGCAACCAATCAGGCTGCTGCTGGGCTGGGGCTGCAGAGGCCAGGAAATCTATAGCGAGCAGCCATACAGGCTGCTCTCCTGGCCCAATGGATAGAACATCGAGCCAGAAACCCAAAGGTCCCCGGCTCGAATCCCAGCAGAGCCTGACAGCATAAAGACCATGATGTGTACTACCAGTCAGTCCACATGGTGCTAACATGTAGTCTATCTCATATATCAATATACATTTTCCAATAAATCAGTATTTAAGTAATATTTTCTATGGAACAGAAGGCTAAGAATGCTTTTATGGATGTTAATCATAATGGGACAACATCTCTAAAAGTAGACCTCACATTGATAAAATACAGTAAAGGGCACTCCTGCTGTATATATTTGGAAAATAGAATTAAATTCTAAATGGGTAAATATGTTCTTTGTACACAAAACTAGAAAACCACAATGCTTTCACAAATGTTGTCAATAAACAATGAACAACTCAAATGGGTCAAATATGTTATATTAAGCATAATGGATTTCATAAATCACACATTTTAATTTTCAGATTTACAAATGCCCCATACTACAGCCTCGTGTGATTTACAAAACTACACCCTAATAAAGATGACAAATATCAACACAACAATTATAAGCATATTGTTGTGTGTTTAATATTTTTTGACAGAGGAAAATATAATGCATAAAAATCAGTGTTATGTTTGTAAAATGGTCAGGAAACTGCTGGAAGAAGTAAACATGTCAAAAAGGATCATTTTTCATCCACTCTACTACTTCACCACTCATTTTAGATGTGACAGAAAATGATTTAATGAATCCAATTTAGAACAGTGTGCTTTCTTGAGATATATGTCCTGTTGTATAATTAGAAAGAAATTCAGAGGCGTCTGAAAGCTCTGGAACTTCTAGTACACTTTTAATCTGTATAAAAAAACATATTAAAGTGCTGCCTACTGAACAGCTAGGAAAAGAGATGTTTCTTCAGCTTATCTAAAGAATGCTATAGGCTGGAACTAATACAGTGGATTTAAAAGTGATGGTTTTTAAAAATGTGAGCTTATGTTTGAGTCTCAACTAAAAATGTGAACTGAGCATGTTAATAAGCAGTAACAAGAATCCAAATCCATATTTCCCCTCAAACTTTGTTTATCATATAAAAGTAATACAAGACAAAAGACTATTCTGGTACAATTTAACTTTCACGATTTACTGGGATGCACTGTGCTACAACAATTTTTATTGTGATCCTAAAGACGCTTAATTTAAAAAATTCTCCAATAACAAAATGTTAGAACTGTACTTATATAATTTTAAGCATTTACAATATTATTTTTATAACAGTATTTTTAATATTGACAGCTGAAAAAGAGAAACACAGAGGGTTATTAACTACAAATACAACTATGCTTGCGCCGAAAGTGAAGAAAATTACCAAGTGGAAGATGGCCCCGGACATTCAAGTTATTTTTAGAGAAAAAACTCAAATTCGATTAGAATTTGATTGAATTTCACTTGCATTTTCGGGTCGATCCTATTCACCCCGGTTTGCCCAATTAGATTTTTTTAATAAATTGCAATTGGCTGAATTTTTATTTCATGGGAGTTTTAAATAACTCCCATGAACTCAAAGTTCAACCCTTGATAAATCTGCCGCTTATTGTCCATCTTGCATTTATATGTGCAGTTATAACTGGTCACTATGTTCCATTGTAACTAGACTCACCACATGTATGCTCTTTGGTTGATAAAACAGTTTCCATGGAAATTGCATACAATACCATGAAAAAGATGCATATCAGTTTGATACCCTGTGCACTGGATAAAAACCCTTTTTCACTCTATGGAGCAAATTCACTAAAGCGTGAAGCGTCTAACACTAGCACTAAATCACCAGCGTGACATTTCTCAACTTTGCCGATTTACTAACTGTCCCTGGCGAAAATTTGGTAGCGAAGTAGATAGACTAGTGCACCCTTACACCAGGTGAAGTTGTGCACTAACGAAGGCTATTTTGATACTAAACTCTACAGTTAGTATAGCTATGGGCATATATGGTTTGTGTGAAAGAGTGGAGGGGTGTGTGTGTGTGTATGATGGGTTTTAATTTGGAGGGGTTGAACTTGATGGACTTTTGTCTTTTTTCAACCCAATTTAACTATGTAACTATGTACAGTAAGATGCCCATTTTACTGAACGTTACCTCTTGCGCTAGACCTTACTTCAATTCAATAAAATAGATAGGAATTGAATTTTTTTTCTAAGTCCCAAAAAAATGCTGGCTTCTTTTACGTGCATGATAGTCTGAAAAATAGTGTAATTTTTTGGGGGGTTACCCTCCTTCCCCACTACATTTTCGAACATATGGCAACTCAACTATACAGTGGGCACATGTTTAGGACAACTTTATTTTATTTATTAAAGGTTTCCTGGGCTTGTAGAAAAATGTATAGGTAAAACCTCCTTTTCCTCACTGTTTTTTCAAATTCTTCAAACAGAGTTGGAAGCCACCACTTCTTCCTAATTCTTCATAAACAGTGATTTAAACTGTGTTTCCTGGGCTTGTGTAGTGTAATGTAGTGGCTGTAACATATACTTCTATTATACATTTAACTTTGCGGCGTATGAAAATTAGGCATTGGTAGCATAAATGTGCTTTGCCTGACGAAGTAACAGTAGCGCAACTTCGCTACCGTTCGCCTCCCTGAGTGCAACTTCGGATTTGAGTGAATTTGCGTAGCGTTGGCGCTAGCACATTTTCGGCACTTAGTGAATTTGCCCATATATATTGAAGGATTGTTGTTCCTGTTATCCCTCCAAAATCTCAGTTTCTAATTAGAAATTACACACTGACTGTGTGAGATCCAGAGATAGGAAATACAACAGTACAAGAAAGTAAATAACTCTAAATTGTCATGTCACTTGCAGGCCCTTGCACAAATGCACCTAAATTGAATTTTGAGGAAACCCCCATCCAATAATGTATCAAATGCCTCTTCTGTCTACCCCTAGTTCTAACCCTCTTCCTTTGTGCTTATACTAAAAGCACTTGCTGCTGGACTGGAAATCCAGCACCACCAGGTACAGAGTTTAGCCCCAACAGGAACAAGGCAATCCTGACCTTAATGTCAAATCATGGCAGATTGCAGTCCTTTTTGAATTTTGCATCCTGCTCTGAAACTAAACAGTGTCATCTAAAAACAGTAAAAACACTTGTTGCTGCAATATTTGTTGTTTGTCCCCATATTTGTGTGGACTCCAGCAGCTACTTTCTCAGTATAATCAAAATAGAAAATTGTACTAAATCAAAATATTACACAATACATATGCCATTGGACACCACTCAAGTGTAAATATTGTACATTTTTATTCCTGCAAATGGTTAATGCTGCTACAGAACTAAAACTCTCGACCAAATGCATTATACTGTATTTAAATAAGTGCTACATGTCTTATAAACATGAAACTGTCTAATCTTAAAAGTTGGATCCATAATCAGTACATTAAAGCTGTAGGAAGTCTTGTCAGAAACACAGAAGGCAGCAGAGTACATACATGAGCCTGTCAAACTGTCATTCATTGCAATATCCATTCAAGCAAACCAAATGAAAATGCAATTTAGTTCAACAACTGCATTGTAAAGATAATCTTACCAACGGCAATAATAATGATGCCATGACTTTATTTCTTACATGAAATTGCACAATATGCCACTTAAACTGGATTACTCAAAGTGTGCTTAGATGACATGACTGTAGGATAACAGTGCTGGAGACAATGAAAGAAGCTGCTGGATCAATTCTCCAAGAAAGTGAATAATGAAGACTATGACTGATAAGTCAAAATGAAGCACTGCTGCCTGCAGAGCCTCTGCATATGACAAAGGCCACATATGATTAAAACTGGGCCTCTCTGCACTGCATATGGAGGATTTTAGCTGTTTTATGGTGTCAGCGCATCCAACCTGTTCACAAGGGGGAACATCTATAACTATAAAAAGAGATTCTATTTACATGCACTGCAGCTCTGTATGTCAACAGACTTACTAGAGATGTGTCACACAGCTCAGATTCTTCAGACTTGTCCTCAAGACCCCAGACAGTGCATGCTTTCTGGATATTCAAAGAGAAGCACAAATCACCAGCACAATATGATTTGTCAAATGTTTCCATTAGGTGAAGCACCTGTGCCCCTTTGTGGCTATCCTAAAAATATCTATTATTTGCGCTTCTATGAAAAACACTGCTAAGAGCATACGTATCAAAACAAATAAAAAACTCCTTTCATCCACTGTTTATATATTTTGATATTTTCTATAATACAGGTATGGGAACTGTTATACAGAATGCTTGGGACATGAGTTTTTCCTAATAAGGGTCTTAATTTGGAACACACTCTTTACGAAAAACAAATATTACTATTAAATTATGCCAGCAGTATTGTTTTGCCTCCAATAATTACTTATTATATCTTAGTTGGGTATGAGGTATTGTCATAAGTACTGTTATATAATAGCAGACAAATGATTTGTAAAAATGAGAATGATTTAATTAAAATTCAGTCTATGATTGCCTTTCCCTTAATTTGGAACATTCTGGATAATGGATTTCTGAATAATGGCTCCCATAATTCTAAACACTAAGGTTCATTTTCATACACAACCCCAAATGCAGACCAGCAAAAATATGTATATAAAAATGCTATAAATACTGAACATTCTAACTATAATAACTGGGAAGTAACCTAAGGAAACCAATTGTATCATTGTTTTTGTTGTTGCTTGCAGCAGGATAAAACTGATTTGGTTGTTATGGGTTACTGCCCAGGTGCATATTTTCCAATTTATAAAGTTTATAAATGAGCCTCACCATCATTGTGTTGGAACTGACACAATTCACAACCTCACTGATGCCATCATCACATGCATGCAGTTTACCTATGCATAAAGTAAGTAGCATTCGCATTCCAACTAAATTGCACAGATTGTGGTGCATGCTTATTATTATTATGTTGGGGTTATAGGAAAACAATGTATTGAGTGCCTCATTCTATATTGCCTTTGTACGAGTCCAACTGTCAACTAAGCTTTGTGTATGATCTTAAGTCTGTCAACAGTATTACAAATGGTATACCTTCCTGTTTCTCTTTTAACTGATGCTTCAGTTAGCATAAGGAACTTAGGAGAAGAGCAATGTTTGTTCTCCCTCTTCTTTAAACAGCAAGATTCTTGTGTGACAATAGCTTCTATACATGTTGCTTATACTGAATACATGCATAATTAACAATAAATGATTTAGAAAGGTCATTTACAAAGAAAAGAAAAATTGTATTGGTCAGATTATATGTATTGGCTTCATTAAGGAAGGTGTGTTAAATGGCTTATACTAATTAGCTAGTGCAAAAAGACAGCAGACTTATTTTGAAAAGCAATGCTGCTGTCATTCCTAGTTCATACTAGCAATATATCTTCTCCAATTCAGTCTCCAATAATACACCTGCTTCCTGCCCCTAAAGAATTGTTTGGATTACAGATAATCCTTTTTCAGGGTCAAAAATGACAGTTTGTCATTAGGAGGAACCTTTCAGTTCAGTTCAGATCCAACCTTGTATTTATAGGATTGAAATAACTGTACTTTTATGATTATCTTTTGTACCCGGACTTCCTGTAGAAACAGTTTCTATAAATACGTTGTATGGGCAGTAATATACAGCATACAACTTTTATAAACATATTGTAGGATTCTGGGGAGACTATATAGTTAGACTCTGGAGTTCAATTTTTGTAAGCTACTAGTGGAACACTTTGTAGCACTAAGCTAATCAATTAAATTTAAATTTCATATAAATAAATAAATATATATATATTTCACAAAAAAAGAACAGCAACACCGAGATATTGTGTGCATCAAATTTAGAAGTGTATTCAAATCTGAATGAATAGCTGACGTGACGTTTTGGTCCACACAGGGACCTTCCACATAGGATAATGTACCCATTACTGTAAATTATAAAGATATTATTAGTCACAGAGGAGTTATGTGACCAAATAAAAGCATGAGGCCTCAGGCTTTATACAGGTCACATAACTCCAAGGTGACTACTTATATCTTTATAAATTAAAGCAAGGGGTACATACACATCTATCTATCTATCTCTCTATCCATCCATCCATCTATCTCACAGATTCAATCTTTGAGTATCTGCAGTTGTTTTTAGAAATATAGCTGTATCTTTTCTTTTTAATGACAATGTAGTACGTTATTTCTTCCAATCACTCCATTTAAAATATAGTTCATTGTGTAGTCATCTGAGTTCAGCAATTGCCAAGAAAATTCCATGAGTATTACTGACTCCAGCAACACAAACACATTAATAACAAGTTGAGGAAAAAAACACGTCTCCCAAATATGTGTAACAGATGGGCTATACTGGCTGAATTGTAAGAAATTCCTCCAAATTAACTCTTTTGCATTCTGCAGAAACCAAAAACACAAAGGTACAGAAAAACGGCGGTGCATCTAAAAAATACATATTACACACAGAGTTTCTGAGTTGTCTTATTGGCATGACCTACTTACATTTAAGAGTCACTTTTAGTGATGGGCGAATTTATTCGCCAGGGGCGAATTCGCGCCGAATTCCCGCCATTCGCCGCCGGCGAATAAATTTGCGAAACATCAGAGAGAATTCAGCTGACGAAAATTCGCTGGCGTCAAAAAAAAAACGTGTCGAGCGTCGTTTTTGACGTGATGCACATCTAAAACGACGCAACGCAACCTACGTGACGCGCTTCAAAAAAGACACAACGAAGACTTGTTTTGCAAATATTTTCGCCAATTTGCAAATTTCGCTGGAAATTCGCAAATTTTTTTGGCGAAGCGAAACGGGGTAGATTCGCCCATCACTAGTCACTTTTAAATAATAAACTAAAAAAAAATTAAAACTAGAGTCAATAAAACATGAGACTGGGTTGTTTTTCTTGCCAAGGCACAGGACTACTGACTCACCCTCTCCCATTACTTTCTTTTTGTGTCCTTCTAACCTAAACACTTCCTATATTTTTTGTAAGGTATGAAAGTAAAGGATCTGCTTAGTGTTTATACTTGTTCACAACTTTGTTACCTTAGTAAAACAAGTAATCATCTTGGGGCACTAACCTTTAAATAAATACATTAGGGCTTAATTTTGAAGTACAAGTGCAAAGACCAAAGGAATGGCCTCCCTGCTGAAGCCATTCTCAACCAAGCTGCAAAGCACTTAGGTATCCTAAAAGGAAGTAGAACAGCCTAGGGATAGCCACCACTCAAAATGTAAAGCTGTTTAGCTGTTTTAATGTTGTATAAAGCCTGGCAGGCAGTTATATATTTTATAATAGTTTCTTGTTTGAAACAACCACTGGTGCTTAGTACTTTCAGCATCTTCCATCAGGGAAATACTTACATTTACCAAGGTCTCTCCCTGCTTGCTTCTCACAAGAAGCAGAGCAAAAGCAGAATAATGCAAATACAGGAACTTAGCCCAGAAGATACTGCAGGATTATACAAAAGTAATATAATTTAGAATTTTGCAGTTCATACATGCATTCAACCTAATGCTGTAGTAATCACTCAGTCAATGAGGACTTGCCACAAACTCACTTTATGGGGAAGATTTACTAAGGGTTGAATATAAAAAATAGGTCAGTTTTCGATCAAATTGTTTGTTGGTATTTTGCCCAAATCCTTCGATTTTCCAGAACTTAGAAAAAATCACTGTAAAGGTTCCAGGAGGTCCCCCATAGTCGAAAATGGCAATGCGGCAGCTTTAAGGTGGCGACGTGTCGAATTAGAATTTTTAAAAGAGACGGTACTTCGAGATTTGAAATTTACATTTTTTTCAATTCAAACCGAATTTTGGGCTATAGTCGAAGTAGCCACAAATTACTTAGAAATTCACATTTTTTTTATTTTTTCACTTCAACCCTTAGTAAATGTGCCCCTATGTGTCTGAACATAGGCCACACAGTGCCTGTCACAGTGCATTTAAAACCAGACAGAAAAAAGGCCTTGTGTTTTAATGTACCTTTCCTTTTTTTTTTGCACTTCTAGTCTCTTCTACATTTATCATGTTCATCGTTTCCTACCCTTCCACTTTTTCTTCCAATTTGCTCTCTCTTGTAGTCTCCAATCTTCACTATTTCTGAATAACCATTTTTAACTTCTTCTGTTTTCTCATTTTATCTGATTTCACCTTTTTTATCTTAAATTTTGTACTTTTCTCCAATGTTCCTCTGGTCTCTCCTTCTATTACCTTCCATTTTCTCTTTTGCTCCCCATATATTTGTGTTTTTCTTTCTTTTACTTCCATCATTTTTTCTGCTTATAGCCCTTGTACATTGCAAGTTCATTGTACAAGGGCTAAAAGCAGAAAAAAAATGATGGAAGTAAAAGAAAAAAACCACAAATATATGTATCTCTTTAACTTTTCTGATTGTCAAGTCACTTGCAGCACCTGTTATTACAGTCTTGTCCTTCTCTCTTTCCACTTGCTTAAAATTATTTATTTGCAGGTTGCAATCTTTTCGGTTCTTTTATGAACCCCAACTGGTAATGTCTTTACTAACTCCTTTTTTGGAGCCAAAAACTCAAAACTGAAACCAGGAAAGTATGTCCTGGCATTAAAACATAAACAAATGGTTTGGACATGCATGAATGACACTGCTGAACTGGGGGATGGAGTGTGCATGAGCAGAGACATCCAGGGGCCAGCAGGTAAGAGGCTTCCCATCTCCTGAAGTATCTTACAATACCCCCCTTTCAGGATCACCCCCTGGGAGCTCCCAAGGACTATTAGAAAATCTGAAAACAGCAGCCAGTTAGGCAAATAACTATTGGCAAATTTGTAACCCAAAGGACGCCAAAACTCAAATTTGACACCAAAAAATGTCACCTGGGTGTCAAAATATAAAGATAATTTTGCATTGAGAATTCACAACCAATGCTGGTGAACTGTGGGACCCAATATGCAGGAAGCCCTCATGCAGCACATTGCCATGTAAGAGAATACCAGTTTCTTGGAGCATCTCACAGAGTGTACACTTGGAAAATGCTACATATCGGTACTAATGACAAGATAAATGGTAGATGGAAGACCTTAAAGAGTTCAGGGATATAGGCTCTAAGATTAAGGGAAGGTCTTTCAATGTAATTTCTCAGGAAATTTTGACAGCAGGAGCTTAGGGAGCGAAATGCACGGCTCAAGTCTTGGAGTAGGAAGGAAGGGTTTGGGTTCCTAGAGCACTGGGCTGATTTTTCCTTGGGGTACAACCTATACAGTCATGACGGATTGCACCTCAATGAAAGGGGGTCCACTGTGCTAGGGGAAAGAATGGCCAAAAGGTTGGAGGAGTGTTTAAACTAGGCAAGTGGGGGGTGGGTGAGAGAGAGAATTATAGGGAAGCTAGGGTAGATGGGGTAGTGGGATTAGTAAGGGGTCATGGGGAGGAGTGAGGGGGGCATACAAGGAAAACAGACTAGTACTAACTTCACATATAATTCCCCTCAAAGTAATGCACATTTAAAAAGTAAAATTAATAACCTCCGCTGTATGCTGGCAAATGCACGAAGTTTGTCAGGTAAAATGGGAGATCTAGAATTAACTGCATGATCTAAAAATTATGATATAATTGGTATCACTGAGACCTGGTGGGATGAAACATGTGACGGGACTGTGAATTTAAATGGTTACACCCTTTTTTAGGAGGGACAGAGGGTTTAAAAAGGGGGGAGGAGTGTGTTTGTATGTAAAGCATGAATTAAAGCCATGCACTAAAGAAAACCATTGCTGGCACTGGTGAGAGTGTGGAATCCCTCTGGGTAGAGATTTTGACTGGGCAAAAGGTTACAAAGAAAATTTTCTTTGGTATATGCTATAAACCACCTCGTCTAAGTGACGAGTATGAAGCCCAGCTACTTTTACAAATAGAAGCGGCTTCACAACTAGGTCAAGTAATTATTATGGGTGACTTCAATTATCCGGACATTGACTGGGGTAATGGGGTTGCCAAGACAGAGAAAGCTAGTAGGTTTGTTAATATGCTAAATGCCAGCTTTTTATCCCAGCTCGTTCAAGAACCTACTAGGAATAACTCTCTTCTGGATCTTGTAATAACTAATAATACTGAGCTCATCTCAAGCATTTGTGTGGGTGAGCATTTAGGGAATAGTGATCATAACATGGTCTCCTTTGAGCTGGGACAGCTGAATCATTTATAAGGTACAAGGAGGCCAATAAGTCATGCAAAAAAGCGATCAGATAAGCTAAAATCGTTATGGAAAAGGATATAGCAGTAAGCAGTAAAAAGAATCCAAAATCATTTTTTAAATATATTAATAGTAAAAAAAATGAAACAGGAAGGGGTAGGACCTTTATTATCAGAGGGGGGTCAGCTGGTTGATGAGAACAAGCAAAAAGCACAGATTCTGAATGAATACTTTTCATCTGTCTACACAAATGAGGAACCAGCTAATGAAGGTTTCCTTGTTAATAATCCCAATTCTAATAATACATCCAATGATGCATGGTTCACACATGAGGAAATTCAAAAGAGACTAGAACATGTTAAAATAAACAAAGGTTCAAGGCCAGATGGGATGCACCCCAGGGTACTTAGCGAGCTTAGCTCTGTGATTGCCCAACCTCTATACTTAATTTTTCAGGATTCATTGAGGTCTGGCATGGTGCCGAAAGACTGGCGAATTGCTAATGTGGTGCTGCTATTCAAAAAGGGATCCCATTCTCAGCCTCAAAACTATAGGCCAGTTAGTCTGACGTCAGTGGTAGGAAAGCTTTTTGAAGGATTAATAAAGGATAGGATACTGGACTTCATAGCAAATAACAATACTATGAGTTTGTGCCAGCATGGTTTTATGCCTAATAGATCTTTCCAGACTAACTTAATTTCTTTTTATGAGAAGGTAAGCAGGGACCTAGATTCTGGGATGGCTGTGGATGTGATTTACTCAGACTTTGATAAAGCATTCATAGTAACATAGTAACATAGTAAGTTAGGCTGAAAAAAGACTCGCGTCCATCAAGTTCAACTTTTTTTTTTTTTTTTAATTTTAACTGCCTAACTGCTAGTTGATCCAGAGGAAGGCAAAAACCCCATCCTAAGCCTCTCCAATTTGCCTCAGAGGGGGAAAAAAATTCCTTCCTGACTCCAAAAGGCAATCGGACTAGTCCCTGGATCAACTTGTATAATGAGCTATCTTCCATAACCCTGTATTCCCTCACTTGCTAAAAAGCCATCCAACCCCTTCTTAAAGCTAACTTATGTATCAGCCAGTACAACAGTTTCAGGGAGAGAATTCCACATCTTCACAGCTCTCACTGTAAAAAACCCCTTCCGAATATTTAAGCGAAACCTCTTTTCTTCTAAACGGAATGGGTGACCTCGTGTCATCTGGAAAGACCTACTTGTGAATAAAACAGAGAGATTATTATATGACCCCCTTATATATTTATACATAGTTATCATATCACCCCTTAAGCGCCTCTTCTCTTCGATACAGTGCCATACAGAAGGAAGGTTACTTGTTAAATTACGGAATATTAGCCTCGAACATAGTATTTGTACCTGGATAGAGAAATGGCTAAAAGAGAGACTACAAAGAGTGGTGGTAAATGGAACATTTTCTAATTGGACCAGTGTTGTTAGTGGTGTACCGCAGGGCTCTGTACTGGGTCCCTTGCTTTTCAACTTGTTTATTAATGACCTGGATGTGGGCATTGAAAGTACGGTTTCTATTTTTGCAGATGATACTAAATTGTTCAGAGCTATAGGTTCCATGCAGGATGCTGCCACTTTGCAGAGTGATTTGTCTAAGTTGGGAAACTGGGCAGCAATCTGGAAAATGAGGTTCAATGTTGATAAATGCAAGGTTATGCACTTTGGCAAAAATAATATAAATGCAAGGTATACACTAAATGGCAGTGTGTTGGGAGTTTCCTTAAGTGAGAAGGATCTTGGGGTTTTTATAGATAACAAGTTGTCTAATTCTGGGCAGTGTCATTCTGTAGCTACTAAAGCAAATAAAGTTCTGTCTTGCATAAAGGGATGAAAACATAATTATTCCTCTTTATAGATCTAAGACCTCATCTGGAATATGCAGTGAAGCTTTGGACTCCAGTCCTTAGGAGAGATGTAAATGAGCTGGAGAGAGTGCAGAGACGTGCAACTAAACTGGTTAGAGGGATGGAAGACTAAAATTATGAGGGGAGACTGTCCAGGTTGGGGTTGTTTTCTCTGGAAAAAAGGCGCTTGCGAGGGGACATGATTACACTTTACAAATACATTAGAGGACATTATAGCAGGGGACCTTTTTTACCCATAAAGAGGATCACCGCACCAGAGGCCACCCCTTCAGACTAGAAGAAAAAAATTGAAGCAGCGTAGGTGGTTCTTCACAGTCAGGACAGTGAGGTTGTGGAATGCACTTCCGGGTGATGTTGTGATGGCTGATTCTGTTGATGCTTTTAAGAGGGGCCTGGATGATTTTTTGGACAGACATAATATCAAAGGCTATTTTGATACTAAACTCTACAGTTAGTATAGCTATGGGCATATATGGTTTGTGTGAAAGAGTGAAGATGTGTGTGTATGTGGATGTTGGGTTTTAATTTGGAGGGGTTGAACTTGATGGACTTTGTCTTTTTTCAACCCAATTTAACTATGCAATTATATTACATACTAAAATTGATAGATACAAGATGTAAAGAGGGCCCTGCTCATTGGGAGCTTACAATCTAATGACATTTGAAAACTTGAGAGATTGGATAAATGATTTGTTGCTATGGCTTAAAGGACATGTCAACCCTTAACACAATATGTTATTCAGCAAAAAGCCTAATTGAAATAGTCACATACCTAGCATTGCAGTCCTTTATACTTTAACAACAAAGGAGCTTTCTTGATTTAAGTGTCCTGCAGGTTTCCTCCACGATCAGCCACTCTGCCCCCTCCCTTCAGAATCAGTGCCGGAGCAAAGCTGACCTCTGAAGACACGCCTATCAAAGCTCTCAACCAATCGTCCCTGCCTGAACTTGCAGCACTTACATAGTTAGCCTTGGTTTGGAAACAGCAGTGAAGTAGTTAAATACCTTGGCTCTCTTCCAAGCTCCCTGCAGTCAGCAGCAGAAATATGAGCAGGGGGAGCTGAGAGTTAACGCTGAAAATTCTAAAGTCGCCATAGCAACCATCAATGCTATGGCGCGATTGGTTGAGAGCTTTGATAGGCGTGTCTTCAGAGGTCAGCTTTGCTCCGGCACCAAGTTTTTTTCAGACAGATTCCCCTGCACTGCGCATGTGCTAAATTGAGAATGATTAACTGCGCATGATCAGAACGCCAAGCAACAGCGCTGATTCTGAAGGGAGGGGGCAGAGTGGCTGATCGTGGAGGAAACCTGCAGGACCCAAATCAAGAAAGCTCCTTTGTTGTTAAAGTATAAAGGACTGCAATGCTAGGTATGTGACTATTTCAGTTAGGCTTTTTACTGAATAACATATTGTGTTAAGGGTTGACATGTCCTTTAAGGTGATACATATAATTCTGATTTGTTAAACAATCAGTAGTAATAAATTCAGGAAGCAATCTAGTTGCCATTTTGGGGTTATCAATTCTTTCAGAATTAATTAAACTGGCTTTGAAAAAAAAAATATGCACCGGAGAAAAGTTTACTATACTGAATTAATCCAAACTGATAATATCCTGTGAGTTTTAAAAGCATCTTGGGAGCTGGAAGAACCACAACAGATTGTCTAAACAGGCAGTAGGGATTTACCTTCTTATTTTGGAATGAAAGCTTTATTTACCCCATAGAATAGCAAATTGAGGAAAATGTTTGCTCAGCAACACAATTACAACTTTCATTTAAGTGTATAGTTAAATATTGCAGCGTCATCTTGAGAGAAAATCAAACCACATAAATATTTGCATTCATTTAGCATATATTTTGTGTATTCTTGCATGGCTTTTGCTATCAATTTTAAAATAAAAAAAACAATTAAATAACAGTTTTCTTTTTTGCAGATAAATAATTTGCTTCTTTGGCAACAACTGTTCTTTTTATAAGAGCACCTTTGAGGTTGTAAGGTAATGAAGCTGAGAAAAGACGAAAATTTAATGGGGGTGGGGGATTCAGGGTCTTGAATCTGAAATTGTGCCTGTGTGTCAAGCCTGAAGAGGTTGACAAATGATTTTGAGTTTAATTATTTTTGTATCAACATTTGAAAAGTATTCATATATTCAGTGAAATGAATTATTATATTGCTTAAACCCCCTCGGCAAAATCTTCAGATGCAAGTCTGTCATAATCACAATGTATACCGCATGCATCTGCATTGAAATTCACAAAAAAAAAAATATGTTTGAAGTCAGACAGTCTAAAAGGAAAATAAAAGGTTTAATCCTGGATTATAAAAGTATGCTGATCATAGGAACTTTCCTGATGACTATAGCTAAATATGAATCATGGGATATTCCTTGAAAATGCTTTTAAATTAGCAGCATGACAGCAGCAGATTGCTTAAATGTTAAATTAGAAGCATTGTTCTAATTTGTCTTGCAGTTTTTTGATGCACATATCATCGGCTATTATTATATTAATGTTGCCCTACATTAAATGTGGGTCAGGTTCTGAAAAATCCCCTGAACAAAAAAAATCTGTAACACAAGAATAAGTGGGTAAAGCTGAACATTCTGCAATTGCAAAATGATGGACTCCATCTGGATAATTTAGGTTGATGTTAGAGATGTTACTCTATTTGGATCATTCATCATTCACTTACAAATCCTAATGCGCAAGGACATTTCAGGAAAAGGGAAAGTTAAATCTGACCATCTGTGTGGTGCATGTGTAAGGTAGTTGAGCTTTTCTAATTTATTCGTAAAGATCCAACAAATTAGAGCACAGAAAGTGGAAAATTACCATGTACATGTGTAACAGAAAATACATGATAATCAAAGAGCCATTTTTCTACAAATTGTTTAAAAAAAAAAATGTTTTAAGAAAAAAAATGTTAAAAAAAAATCTTAAAACTTGTAAAAGTCTTCAAACATTTACTTGGGAAAGTTTTGCATTAGAGGTTTTCAAGTTCTTTACACTTATAAATCATGAATTTTTAAAATATAGAAAAACGATTTGTGGGGAAAAAAAAATCACAATTTGATTTTTAGTAGTTACCTTCGTTTTAAGGTAAGTCTCTTTACAGGCTATGAAATCACTTGTTGTTCCATTTATGGTTCAAATGGTGACCCATGCCTCCAACAAAATAATGCCATGTCTCTTCAACTAGTAGGGAATAAGCATTCAGATTTGAATATTTAGGCTAAATCTGCAAACTGAGCCGCTAAAACATTTATAGAAACTTAGGAAATAAAGCCAAAGCAAATAAATATACACGCAACCCTTAATATTTCTCGTTGACTACAGCATAGGATAACAAAAAAAGCCACAGTGGTCCTTTAAAATTTCTCTATATTCTTTATATTTGTTATCCCCTTACAAAAAGGCAAAGTAGAGTTCACAGTAAATTATTATGAGGACATTACCCATATACATAAAAAGTATAGCTGAGATGCCTAGTGCTGCAGTGAACATCTGTTGGATTTATACTGCATGCCTTTAAGCCATTATCTTATTCCAGTGATAGATAATATTGGCCTCTGGGAGAAATCCTAGTATGTATTTTTAGTCATATATCTTCTTATGAAAGAATATGTCTTGTTTCTTTTAAGCTTTGGTTAACATTTTTATTTGACTTGATCAGCATAACCTATTAATTAAAGCAAATGGATAAAGTTCTTGTCTAAGGCCACTCATTGCCATACAGATGGGATGTCAGGTTCTGTGCGTCCCTGCAGGCAAGTAATTGTTCACAAGCACAGGCGAAGATGCGAGCGTGCGTCTTGTAGTGCATGCATCTTGTCGCGCACGCGTATGTGTGCGCACCGTGCGTTGCCCCACGTGACTGCGCCTGCGGATTGACGCTGGGCCTATATCAACACTGCTGATACTCAAACAAGTTGCTAGGTTATCTTAGTTTGTAGCCAAGAAACCCCAGCATTGTTTATATCTGATTTCCTGTGATTGACCCGGCTATTCCTGACTTCGCTCGAACGCTGCCTGCATCTGACCTTGGCCTGAATCACTATGAACCTGAGCCGCCTACCTTTGACCCTGATTTGCCTGACCTTGTCTATTCCTTACTCTGATTACTTCGTCCAGACTCTCAGGCCTCTTTTCACGGCGCATTCTACCTGTTTCCTCTCTAGGTTAGTCTGTCGCTGGTGAAAGCTGCTTGTGAGCCCTCCTCTACAACTTGACCCGTAAAAAGCCTAACATCTTGGATTCAAAATCCACATAGTGGAATAACATAGAAACCATTTAAACTACCACCCCCTCAACAAAAACATAACATTTTCTGAAAATATGTCAACACATTTAAGCTAAAGAGTATTATAATTATATAAAAATACAAGAAAAATTAAAAACTAAAACAGTTTACACATCTGAAGATGCTGTTGCACATTGTAAAGAAAATCAATTAAATTGTTTCCAACATTAAAGTCAGGCAATACAATGGGAACATGTCATGCAAACCAGTAATTAGAAAAAATATATAATTTAATTGCAGCTGGAATGTTGGAGCATGGTGCAGATAATAACCTGGGAGGTCATCCAGAAAAACTTTAAGCTATCATATTTGCATTTACATTTCAAAGCTAAATTGCATATAATATCAAATTCAGTACAAGCGCTAATCATTCTCAAAAAATATAATTACATGTATATTTATAGACCTTTTGTCATAAACAAAGTTTTTGTTTTTCTTGCATATTCTGCACCACCAAAAATGTTACTTGTAGTCAATCTACATGATCTAATTAAATGGACCAACACACTTTTATAACCTTAAACCTTCTGTACATTTGTAAATTTGAAGAGAACAAAAATGTATATATTTTTCATACACTATAAACATGATTTTTAAATCTGCCCAATAGATATCTAGCCAATTTTTGGCCATAGATCTATTGGTTCAGTCACCCATGGCTCAGGGCTCATAAAGGTCAATAGGGAACAACAAATCAGCAGCCTTTATCTGTCAATGTATTGCAATTTTAACAGTTAAAGGAAATAAAGTTAATGCTTAAATCTAAACTCACACAATAAGTAGCAAATGCAAAATCATTTCATTGTTTATGTGCTTTCTTGAGCCCAGTACAATAGTGCACCAGGAAGAAAACCTGTTAAATTAGTTGGCAGACAGCAAAGCAAAGACCACATTTCCACATGATGATAATACGAAAATATGATAATTCCTCCAGACCCAACATTGGGTCTCATTCAATTCATGTGAAAACTCATGGGCAACATTAAACTTGAGATGCCATTTAATTCAGAAAAACTATTCTCATGGTTTATCACATTAAAACTCTATTTAAATCTATGTGGACAAACTGGAATTGAATTTGGAGAAAAAAAAATTCTCTTCAAATTGAATCTCGTTCATGAGGTTTCAAGTGATAAACTATGAGATAACTTTTTCTCACTGAACTGAATCTAGCCCATTATGTTTTTTGCAGAAAACAATGTAAGCATGCTGTGAGTTGCTTACAAATTGTATTTGCTCTGTCTGATTCCTGCATTAAGATGGTCATACACTGTAAGATCTGCTGATGTGGGGAAGGTGCCAAATGAGCACATCTTTCCCATGATATAACCATGTAAATTGGCTAATATTGCCTTTAATCTTATCATTAGTTTCAGATCAGATTACAATTGTGGGAATATGAGCAAGAACCATATTATCTAACCAATGTGATCCCCAGTCCGAATGGGATAATCAATCCTGCCCAATCAAGATCTGGTTGGCCAGATATTGGTCAAGTGGTCCTATATAAAGACTGCAAAAAGTAGTCAGTAGTTTCAATTCTAATACTTTTGTTGTTGGCAGTAGGAATTGTGGATGATTACTAATAAACCATTTATATCTGGAAAAAAAGACAATTTGTAGTAAAAAATTAAGCTTTCACTACACTTTTGGTGCATGTTTATGTATTTTCTCTATAAATCAGCCAGATCAACACATGTACCATGACCCTTCTTGTGCTACTTTTTCATACCTATATCTGATTACAAAAGTTTTATTTCAACTACCTTCTCAAAGCTGATGCATGAGCAGTGTTTGTTTGTATTTTCTCACACTTGGTTACTGTTGTACTATGTAAGGATATATCTAATGTCTCTCTTTTCCACCAACAATTTTATAGGCATGCAAGTTAATTTAGCTCAACATCAGTATAAAGCTAGTCTGACAGGATGCAAAGGTATCAGAGCACACTTTATTAAGACAGACTTTGCTCCGGTTCATTAAATCAGATGTACAATGATTTGTCATTATTGTCTCACACATGAATTAACAATTAAGTAAAAAGCCATAGTTATGCAGAAAGATTAGACAGCAACACAAATGTATTTTCCTTGTTAAGGGTCACATAATTTTGTTTTAATTCAAGAATTAAACAAGAGAGAAGAAATAAAACAGTGTATTCCATAATTCTATTTCTGTAGAACTCACCTTCCAGAACATTGCCATTTTAATGACAAACACTGCTATGTTTATCTAATGCCTGAAGCCCAGTAAGTGTTCTGGAAAATAATCTACAAACACAAAACTGACAATCACTTTTTCTAGGGTACATCATCACAGAAAGGGCAAACAAAAATATAAATGGGAGCAACATATGACGAAGACGTGATAAGTTAATGCCACCGGTTTTCCAAGAAGTATTTCTTACATTTCAAATTTGGCACAGTTCTATTTACTACAATCAAAATATTTTTTTGTTATTAAAATCTTTTGTTTCACATTTTCACAATATGAAAAAAAAGTCTCAGTGGAAGAAAGTAATATCCATTATATATTAATATTATATCATGTTTTCTTTGATAAAGCTATATAAATTTATAAAGCAACTGCTGCTTGCTAATAAAATAACATAAAAAAGAAAAACTAACATCTGCTACAACTGCTTCTTGATTTACACTAATTATATATTATAAAAAAATGGGCTGTGTGCATCAAAATTGATGAAAACATTCACATTAAATCTTTTTCTTGTAAAATCTTAATATACTTTCCCTATCATTTTGATTGTGTGTCTATAAAGCGGGTTTAATAAAATGAACTTTAAATCACAAAGGGATACATATTAAAACAAAGAAAAGATTGTTGTAATACTTACTATATTCCCAAAAATCAATATAGGAGACACTTCGAACTATGCCCCGACTAAATTATGATTGTTGTGCACTGACAGTTGTCATTGACAAAATGGACATTTTGTATGAAATCTAATACAAGTATTTATTGGCTAGAAACCTATTATACAGAAAGCTCTGAAGTAGGCCATTATTATTAACATGTATTTCTATAGCGCCAACTTGTTGCGTAGCGCTGTGGCCATGCATCATCTTAAGCAAATAATGTTGCTTATTTTCTCTGTAATAGTAAAACATTGCCTTGTGCTTGATGGTTACTAAGCTGATTTAATCCTTATTGGTGGAAAATGATTTTTAGCAGATTTAAGATATGGAGATCCAAATTATGAATCCTTATCCAAAAACCCTAAGCATTCCATATAATACATCTTATATCTCTACTACAGTAAAATTTCAATAGATGAACAAAGCAAAATGAAAAAATAGTATTATTACCTACAGTATGATCACCATCAAACACCATGAACAAAGTCTAAAAACCAGTGATCCAACCAAATGCATTTATGAGAACACTAGGCCAATTAAACCTTTTGCAAGTAACTGCCAATGCACTGATTACCTGCTTGACTGTCATAAATTGTCATGAACCTTACTATGATAGATTTTACATTTCCAGTTTTCCCTTAGATATGTGCAGCACCATATGTAGCCAGACAAGATTTAAGAGCTGTGACAGTCAGTGGGTTAAATTCCTTAGAGAAGAAACTCCTAAGAATCCAAATAAAATGCACCATTGAGATAACTGTCAGATTGACAATCCATGGTTGAAACATTACCACACAGCACATGCTAACTCAGCATTCTTGGTTTCTTGCTCATGTTGACAGTATGTACAGTATATTCAGAAGTATGCATTTATAATTGTTTCTTCCCTTTTATCCTTAATTCCAAGAGGCTCTTCATTTCCTGTGTTTCTGTCACCTTTTGTTTGGTGCCAGATGCAGCCTTGTTGTTTCATATGAATCCAGGATCTTGTCAAGAATGCTATGATTAGTTGCATCTGCTTCTGACCACTGGACTATGGCACCTTCTATGGGACACTGCACTATGGCAAATTTCAAGTGTATAACACCAGATTTTGCTGTAGCTTCTGAAGATATATTTTGAATGCAAGTCCCATTATTTAATATTTTCAATTCTTTACTTACTGCAAACAAAAATTCCCTGGGTGTTTACAAATATGGTAGAGGTATTTGACACAGTGACAGTTAAAGGGAATCAGATTTAAGCTTACTTTTATTTTGGTACTCATGCAATCAAATATTAGATATCCTATAGGCCATTTAATAATGTCCAGTCTAATCACTATTCACACAAGGGGCATATCTATAAATGACTATGGATTTAGAGTACACTTCTCATCTCCATGTGTTAACTAATGTGCATTTATAAAGTTGCATACTGAATGTATAGTAGAGCGTACAATGTTGGTGTTGAAAGCTGTGTTTATTAAAATGTACACCTTTATTATTGATGAGCACATTTTTCCGGGAAACTGCAACAAAAATCCACCACAAAAAAAAAATTCAGTTATTTTACAACAATTGTTAATTTATGTGGTAAAACATTTCACAAACCTTTATAAATATATCCTTAACTGTGCTTTTTGGCTGTAGATCATAGTGCACTTTGGGCAGTCATGGTATATTTGAATTTCTAATACCAGGCTCAATTTAGAGTCAGCAACTCTAGGGTTAATCGAATCTAGGCAGTGCATAGCAGGTGCACAGACAGTAGGACTCACTGACACCCTTGCATGAACGAGCAAAGAACACGTACGTAATCAAGGTTTTGGATGGAAGGTACAGTTCAGCAGTTTACAGAAGGAATAGTCAGACAGGCAATGGTCAGTTCAGGCGGAGCTCAAGCAAAGTCAGACAGGCAGAAGTCGGTACAGGTGGCATTCAAAGGATAGTCAGGCAGGCAAGGATACAGAATTTAGTATAGCCAAGCAGGCAGGACTCAAAACAGGAATCAAATTGGATCAGAATCTCACCCAGATACTAACAAATTAGACCTAACAACAGGCAATGAGGTTGAATGGAAAGCCCCCTTTAAATAACTCTAAGTCTCGTGCCATTGCGCAATGACGTCATGATGCCGGCAACGTTTTGCACATAAAACCCGGACGTGAGCGCTGCATGCACCCTAAGGAAGACCAGCGCCAGTGGGCAAACTGGAAGCACCATGTGGCAGGGGCCCCCGCTGGCCCACTAGACCACCAGAGTGAGTGCCCTTTACACAGGTGCACATCTTTGCGCCTATTTTAAGGCACAGAAATTTGCATCTCTTAGCAGGAGCAAATATAAGTCAGAAAGCACCATTTTATTCATGATTTAAATGAGTTATCTGTTTCTAGGTTTATAGATTGATCATAGCAGTAGAAAATGTACTATAGTTTTAGGCAAGGGGCATTTTTTACTGCAATACAACAGTCTCAAAAGCTGATTACTAAAGCTAAATATCCATTATTGAAATAGCAGACCCATCATTTCAAGAAGATGGAAAAGCTATAGATGATACTGAAAGTAAAAAACATTTCTGCCTTATTAATGTGTGAGACATTATGCTCTTAACATGGTTGTTCTGTGTTTTCAAATTTCATTGACATTAACTTTCAAATAAGGAAATATCAAAGGTGCTTTCAGGTGAAATAAGTGGCCTATAAGAATCAGCACAGGGTTCAGTGTCAGAGAGTTTTTTGTTTACCTACCATAATGAGCACTGCCACCTAAGCCTTTCATTCTAAACATATGGCAAAAGTTCAAGTGCTTAAAACGAATTTACCCACGGCTCCCAATACAGTGTGTGTGTTACAACTTAACAACAAGGAGTTGTATAAAATATGATCCTAATATATTGAAAGCAATGTTTTGCATATCATTTTCCAGTAACTAAATAGTAGAAACCCCATTTTACATTTTTAGGGAACCAGAAAAAATGTTGCAAAATAAAAAAAAAATGTAAAATCAGGGGAACGTATTATATAGGTGGGACCACAAAAATCGATGTTTAAATGAGGGAAATTTACAATCAGGGGATGCAAAATTGAGATTTCACTGCATTGGCCAGTAAATATACTTCCATAGAATTCAACTGTTTGTTTGGAAAGTTCATTATGAATTTAAATCTGCACACATACAGGCTTATTTATTTATGTATATTTAAAATACATCATTCCTAATAATATACATTTTAGTAGTATGTGCCATTGGGTAATCCTAAATTTTAAAGATTGACATTTTAAGAACTAAGAGCCACCACCTAGGAATGATTCATGGTAAACAAAACAAACCATACATGCTAGGCCACATAAGCCAAATAACATAAGTTCTGTCTTTTACTCACACACTTCATTCTGTTACAGTTAGAGCTGTAGTATTTCTGGTTAGGCAATATCTGAGGCAGGACAGAGAATGTCATAAAATGGGGGCTTAGAGTAAAAGATGTAAAATGGCAGTATTTACTTTATTTATTTATCTATTATTATTTGTAAATGATTATTCGCACTATATATCCAGTAGATAGCACTGTGCTAAAATATAAAACCCTTTGTAGCTATGCACTTAGGGTCCATCTTGTGCTGGCTCTAGCCTGAGCAGGCAGGCAGAGCTTGAGTGGAACCTAGATGGGTCAGTCTAGTAAGGATAGGCTACTCACCTTAAGAGGTCATTCTAGGAGGATTGGTAGGCGCTCTATTTTATCTTTTGTAGATTTATTTTAAAAATATATATTGTTTTTATATTTGGCACCTTGGGGACCTAGGTGTATTACTCCCTCTTATATTTAATTTACTATTGAATTTCTAATCAATGCCATTGTTGAAAAGGTGGTCATACACTGGTGTAATCACAAGCTGAACATGTATTGTATGTACTGTATGTACTGTATGCATGTATTATAGTAAGCCCCAATGTGAAGGGTCTGAGCGGGCAAATCTTAGTGAGGAAGTTGCTTATCTGGTGCTCAGAATATTCATCAGCAGATCAAGATATTGGCAAACTACTTTTGGTCCAAAACATAAATCCCAGATTGGTCTAAGCAAAATAAACACTTTTCTATATCAAAATGATCAATATGATGATTTTACAGGAAATGGCATTAGAATCATTATACAGTGATTTTGTTCTTACTTTCAATTTACTAGATGATCATTGTAAAATATAAATAATAGGCTGCACCCATCTGCATTAGTAAAAATAATAAATTGAGTTTGTCATCTATATATTTAGCAATTTTAGATATCTGAAAGGCGTTTTGAGTCAGAAGCTCAGATAAGGTTGATCTTATAACCAGATGCTGGAGGGTGCAAGTTAATTCTAAAAGGTGCTGATTAGAGACAATTTGAACATCCATAATGGAAAAGTAAAGATACTGCAAATCAAAAAACATAATATTAGTAAAAATATCAAAAATACCGCTTATGCTGCCAAGTAAACCAAGATTTGCTTTTTAACAAAAGCTATTTAATTATAAAACTACATTATTGTATACTGTAGATATGCCGAAGACTTCTTCAAGCTTTGAGGGTTAATTCCCCTAATTGTCCTATCTACCTTAATTAGATGGTATGGGGCTTGCTCTCATTTGCACATTTGATATAGATCAATTTTCTTTATTTACAAGTTGATTGAGCACTGCAGCTGTTGAAAAAAACAGTGAAGTACTGTCTATCCTCAGGGATTCAATATATACTTTGTTAAGCCAATGCTGAAAGCAAGATAGCCTGATGTCACCTGACAAGCACATCACTTTACAAACTAAAAAGATCTAAAGTCTAGATATGACTTTTGTTCCTATTGTCTAGACTAGTTGGTGTTTGGTGACAGAATCTTTAAAGATAAACATGATTCGAAATACTCTTTTTGTGTTCTGCAATCTTAATATGAGGATAAAATAAATGTGGGTTTTAAGAGGATCTCAGTTTCTTCAGAGAGAAAATCTGCAACAGATAGATAAACACAGAGAGAGAGAGAGAGAGAGAGAAATCAAGTCCTATCTGGTGCACTTGCAACTTCCAACAACAGCCTGGGTGCTGGTTATACTTAACAATCCATAGTTCATCCACAAACCACATTCCAAGGACTTTAATTGGTGTAGAAATGTAAATTACATTTTATTTTATTTATCAACGTTTCATCTCCATAACTCAGGCCGTCGATAAATAAAATTTAATTAGATTTCTACACCTATTAATGTCCTTGGAGTGTGGTTTGTGGATGAACTATATCTATATAT
>CM044438.1:63386005-63405178 GCA_024363595.1 Xenopus borealis
TGTTATAACCAGGTGTTTTAACTTCACGGTGTGTCATTGTTATGATGTCAGCAATGGGGGGTGTGTCTCATGATCACTTAGCCTCAATTTGGGTATAAATTATGTATTAGGTAACTATACTATGCTTTCTTGACATAGGTCCTTGTGTGGGACCGAAACGTTGGATCAATAAACTTTTTTATTTTTATCTGTATTTTTTGTTTTGTTTATAAATACTGAGAGTGCCATCACCTTTTGTGTGTGTATATGTATATATATATATGGGATGGACTGGCCAGATATGGGATGACTTTGACGTAGTTGGCCAGCTTAAATATATTGCAATATATGGACAAACAATCCCTGTTGTTTAAATTGTAAGGCGTTTTTTAGTAGCTGTATGGAAAGGCAAAGAAATAAAATCCAATTTTTACTTTCTTTAATGAAAAAGAAATCTATCTCCAATATACTTTAAAAAATGTGTACCGTTTTTATAAGAAACCTGACTGTATGCAGTGAAATTCTCCCTTCATTTAGTGTTGTGGATAGGAATTGTCAGACGGTCCCTAATTTCTTGCAGGGAAACAATCATACTTATGAACAGCAGGGGGAGCCCCTCCCTTACTTACCATTCATGCAGAACTCAAGCAGCTTTGTTTTTTGATCATTTAGGATGATCCCTAAGAAGCCGAGACTACACTGAGCATGTGTATGTAGTCTAGTCTTGCAAAGATGTATAACAAAGTTACAAGATGACAGCCCCCTGTGGCCAACTTTGAAAGCATAAATCATTTGTTTGATTAGACTTGTAGTGCAGTAAGTTCATGTTTATGTTTAGTATACAAAATACAGCATTTCTAGCCTTATTCTATTTTACACTTTCCTTGCCCTTTAAATATATTGATAATGGGTTGAGTGCAGAGGACCTCTTGTATATGTCTATATGTACTTTGTGGTCACAGCCTCATTGCACCCCCGCCTAATGGTTTTAAAAAATTAGTGGTGAGCACAACTTTTCCTTGTTTGTTGTATATATATTTATATATATATCTATATATATATATATCAGAATCAGTGGGGTATATTTATAAAAGAGTGAAGTTAGAAAATTGCCATAGCGTGCTAGAGTGAAATTCTACCTCTCTACATTAATTTCTTTGGTATTTAAAGGTGTATTTATTAAACTTTCACCCATTGGCAAGTATTCTGGAGAATAGCAGAATTTCATTCGGGCTGGGGTGATCTCAGACTGCACTCTTTAGTAAATAAACCCCATGGTGCAGATTCACATGAAGGATTCAAAATTCAATCGAATTTTCAAAAAGATTCGAATTTGAATTCCGAATATGCAAATGAGGCAACTTCGACCATCGAATTTTCAATATTCGACCGATTCGAATTTAATTGTATTCGAATATTCGATGGTCGAAGTACTTCCCCTTTAAAAAAAAATTTGATAGGCCAGTTCGCCAGATTGAACCTACCAAATTGCTTTAATACCCTATGGGAAACTCCCATAAGTGTTTTAAAGTTGTTTATGATTGAATAGGAAAAATTTGATCGAAGGGTTAAAATCGTTCGATTCGAATGCTTTAATCACTCTATCGAATTTTTCCTAATCGTTCGATTATTCGAATAATGGTAAAATCCTTCAATTCGAAGGATTCTACTTCCCTCACTATTCACATGGTCGAATTTAGAATTTTTTTAAATTCGACCAATAGTAAATCTGCCCCCATGTTTCTGCACCCGTCTCCAAACATACAACAAAACTCTTTAGGTGTATGGTCGGTTAAGAATGCATGTGGTCGGTAAGGACCAGCACTCGTGTCCCTTTTTTTTTTTTTTTTTACAAAAATCTATTTATTTCATATACTGTACCACGTCTGCCCAACGTTTCAGTCCACATTAGGATCTTTATCAAGCATAACAAATTGTGCAAATCTTATATACCCATAAACCTTGTGAGATTGGAGCCAAAGCAAAATCAATCAATTAATTCATGCCTCAATTAAGTTAATTTAAATATGCAAATCACCAAACACAAATGGTATGTTAAATAAAGAATTTTTTTTTTGTTTTAAAGTGAATACAAATGAGTGCTGGTAGTTACCTTACCTTTTGCAGAGCAAGACTACCTCCAGTGGAACAGGCTGTTCCTACTAATGAACTGTAAGTTTATCACATCTGTTACACATTGTTACAAATTATAGCTCTCTGGAAATAGCTTTAATCCTAGCAATAGACCCAAGATTATAAATATTTTACGCATACTGTAAAAAGGTTATTTTTCCTTTTTATAAATACTGTATTTGGCATCTACCAATTCCTATTTCTGTACATGTAATAATAGTAGATCAATCAGGGCAACCTTTGTGTCTGTCCCTTCAACCCCTACAAAGTTACTGCCGGTTACACCCAGGTAAGTTAAATAAGTACATTTTTCCAGGACTAACGCTGCTTTGTAGAAAGAAAAAAAAACAAGATTTTATACATGGTATATTTGATGTACTCTTTTCTGTTCTGAATGACAAATAAAAGAAAGACACATACATGGCTTTAATGGGAGCTTCCACTTTGGAGAGCCAGTTGAAGAAATTTGGAGCAGCTTGCAAGGAGGTGAAATATATTTTGATTCAAATGTAAATCAATAAGGCAATATACAAGTCAGCCAGCAGGGGAATTCCCAGGAGCTTATACAAGGGAGTGCACAAGTTAGGCATTTCCTCTTTGGCCTAGAAGACATTATGGCAAGACCAGCAACTGGGCCAGAGTGAAAAAAAAGTAGATTGCATTTAGCACTGTATATTCAAGTTGAAGTTTTATGAAAGCTATAATGCCAAAACATTTATTGTCGCCACATCAAGCTCATGATTGCCAAAAACCTTTTTGTGTTTTCACACAGCACATAAAATCTCGCACAAGACTTTTTAGATTGTCTTGTACAAATGTGTAATGTTCCATATATATCAACACTGAATCTCATTTGCCAATTAGCTTGTAACTGGGCCACTCAGCTCAGTCTCCATCACAAGTAAATGGAAAGAGTATAGCTTTACTGTTGAAAACAGACATTGCACACAATTTTCCAATAAATCAAGGTAGGCTTTATTGAGCAGTTTCTCACTGGGGGATGAATATACAGTGCATAGCAATGAAAAGTTGAGCAAACAAAATGCTAAAATTAACACGTATTTATAAAAGAAAGACTTTGGGAGGCACACCTATCAAGGGTCGAATTTCAAATTCATGTGAGTGTTTGTAAACTCCCCTTAACGCCCATAAATTCAAAATACGACCAATTGAAATGAATTATTAAAATCATTTTTTTTTTAAGTCAGACAAATTGAAATAACCCAAAAATTGGAATCGAATTCGATTAGAGTTTTTTTCTCTGAAAAAAAACTTGAATGTCAGGAAGGCTGCAAACATTTCCAAATTGATCCCTGGTTCTGACCAAAAAAATTTAAAATAAAATTTGATTCTAATTTTCAATTGGACCCTTGATAAATCGACCCCTAAAAGTTGTTGTTTTTTTTCTTTAGACAAGAACTGTTTCAGATGGAATAAAGGGAGTACTTGATAAATAAATTCAAATAAGTTCTTTGGTATCTTTAGTATTTTTCCCCACAAAAATAAACAATAAACAGCTTTAGAAGCATTAGAGGTCATTTATGGAAAATGCAAAAACACTGGTGCAATGCTGCAGAATCATGTTTTCTTCTAAAGCAGTGCAAATACAGTTTTTCATAAAAGGAGCAAAAAAAAAAAAGCTGTGAAATGATCTGCCTAGATATATTGCGATGCAGACTCCCTTAACAAAAGGGACAAAGATCTTGGAAAGTTAAAATATTCAGGGCTGCAGTTTTCAGGGCTACAGTGGCTGATGCTTGGAGAAACAGTGAACATTATATTTTATGGATGTCTTTTTTCATCCCAGATTAATTATGTAAATATACATGTGTCTCCTGCAATGATGAACTGATTCATGCTGCACATTAAAGTAGTTCATGGCTGAACTGTGTTAACCTAACCAGTGATCTGCAATGTGCTGAATTGTTCATTTCTCAACCAACAGCTACTGCTGTAAGTGTTAATTATTCTTCCTTTATATGTGCCAGTTATCTGCACTGCTGACTGCTTTATTCTGTGCATGAAATTAATCAGTAACATTGCTGAACTGCATTAATCTTCTCAGACATCAGACAAATGTAATGCCATATTATTTTTCTTTCCTCACCATAAAGCTGGTGGCACAACTGAACTGCCAGGAATTCTTAAAGGAACAGTTCAGTATAAAAATAAATACTAGGTAAATAGATAAAAAATATTTCTCATATAGTTAGTTGGCCAAAATGTCATCTATAAAGGCTGGAGTGGCTGGATATCTAACAGAACAGAACAGAAATTCCTACTTTACAGCTCTCTTGGTAGGTCATCTCTGATAGGTCATCAGGCAATAACCAATCAGAGACTTGAAAAGGGCCACACAGGGGTCATAACTGTTTGCTTTTAAACAGGCTGCTGCTGCCACCCCCCTCCCGCTCCGCATTTCTAACTTGTAGCATTGGAGCGGGTGGAGGAGGGCTATTGCGCTTGCTGCACTAGAAGAGCCGAATTTCCATTTTAAAAAACGGAAATTCGGCTCTTAGTTACCAGAGGCGGCTTTTTGCTCTAAAACATGAATGAATGGACTTGCTGAGTAATTATTGAAGATGTGTCACTACTCATCCGAGCAGCTTCTTCAATTCAACTAACTGGTATGGGAAGTTCTCGGTATATAAACTCCATATACAATACAATCACAATGGCACATAGTAACTCTTCAAAGAGGTGACATTTGAATTTGATTTTGTGTAGTTACTGTGATGCTATTACCAACATGACTATGAAAATATTCATAGTGATGTTGTTAATGTGAGTTAATTGCTAGCCTTTTATGCATTGAGGTGCCTTATAGTTTATTGCAACACTTTTCCAGAAGCAAATTACAAGATTTTAAAAACTCATTACAATACAGTGTACCTATTTAATTGAATGTCATCCCATCAAAAATCCGGCTACCTACCGACATCTAAGATATGCACCAATAAACGTTATCTTTCAGTTTAATCTCTGGCTTGAGTCGTCATCCGCAGTAATCACTTCAATGAAATCATAACATGTAATCTTATATTAGGATTTTTTTTTTCAAATTGATTAATGACCATTCATTTGTACCTTTTGGAGTGAGATACTTGTGTTCACTGCACTGAACCGACTTGAAAGCTATTCACTCCAGAAGCCATAATTTATGAGTTGAATATAAATGAGATTCTGTTATAATTCATAATTATAAGACTATAATAGGATGTGGAGAACTTAAATTTGAAAATGGATTATGTAAATGGACATGAATTTTGCATGTAACAAGATTTATATGTCAGCCTGTTGTTTTTTGAAACTGCAGGCACACAAACAATTAAGATCTTATATTAACTTTTATTACTAAGCATTCTCCATCAAAGTTATGCTTGCCTCTAATTTCACCAGCCAATAAATTTTGCTCATCTTGTATACCAACCCTACCTCAATTTTAAATTAGCAAAGTGCACACACACAAGCAGTTTTTGGTGAGAGTAATTCAGATAACTGGGTCAAGAGAAATTCCAGAATGACTACAAATATTATGACAACATCAGTGTTGGTGTCTTTGATGGTTGATCCCAATGTTATTAATAGGAAAAAAAGATAAATATATAGGAAGGCTGGTATTTTTTTCCAGAAAAGGTGGCAAACCCTAGTTACAGCGCTGACTAATATATCCAACTGAGTCGCTGCTTGTTCATATCAATGGGGCATTTATTAAAACACACAACATGCAGTGACAGTAGGTGTACAGATTAACGCGTTTCGTGCCTCAAGAGTCTGAGGAAGTGCCGAGTTTGTAGGCACGAAACTAGTTAGTAAATCTGTACACCCACTGCCAATGCACGTTGTGTGTTTTAATAAAAGCTGCAATGATATTAACAAGCAGCGACTTTGTAGGATATTTTGGTCAGTGCCGGATGCGGGTAACACTGATGTGAATCAAACTTCGGCTTGAAGTTGTCAGATTTCCTGCGAGAGCAGCCAGGACACTACTACACGAGGGTGACCTCTGCCATTTACAGTGGTGTGAAAAACAATTTGCCCCCTTCCTGATTTCTTATTCTTTTGCATGTTTGTCACACTTAAATGTTTCTGCTCATCAAAAACCGTTAACTATTAGTCAAAGATAACATAATTGAACACAAAATGCAGTTTTTAAATGAAGGTTTACGTTATTAAGGGAGAAAAAAAACTTCAAATCTACATGGGCCTGTGTGAAAAAGTGATTGCCCCCCTTGTTAAAAAATAACTGAGAACAAAAGTAATTGAGATCTATATCTGGTAAAGGTTATAAAGCCATTTCTAAAGCTTTGGGACTCCAGCGAACCACAGTGAGAGCCATTATCCACAAATGGCAAAAACATGGAACAGTGGTGAACCTTCCCAGGAGAGGCCGGCCAACCAAAATTACCCCAAGAGCGCAGAGACAACTCATCCGAGAGGCCACAAAAGACCCCAGGACAACATCTAAAGAACTGTAGGCCTCACTTGCCTCAATTAAGGTCAGTGTTCACGACTCCACCATAAGAAAGAGACTGGGCAAAAACGGCCTGCATGGCAGATTTCCAAGGCGCAAACCACTTTTAAGCAAAAAGAACATTAAGGCTCGTCTCAATCTTGCTAAAAAACATCTCAATCATTGCCAAGACTTTTGGGAAAATACCTTGTGGACCGACGAGACAAAAGTTGAACTTTTTGGAAGGTGTGCGTCCCGTTACATCTGGCGTAAAAGTAACAGCATTTCAGAAAAAGTACATCATACCAACAGTAAAATATGGTGGTGGTAGTGTGATGGTCTGGGGTTGTTTTGCTGCTTCAGGACCTGGAAGGCTTGCTGTGATAGATGCAACCATGAATTCTACTGTCTACCAAAAAATCCTGAAGGAGAATGTCCGGCCATCTGTTCGTCAACTCAAGCTGAAGCGATCTTGGGTGCTGCAGCAGGACAAAGACTCGTTGCAAGTTATCGCAAACGCTTGATTGCAGTTATTGCTGCTAAGGGTGGCCCAACCAGTTATTAGGTTCAGGGGGCAATTACTTTTTCACACAGGTTTGGATTTTGTTTCTCCCTAAATAATAAAAACCCTCATTTAAAAACTGCATTTTGTGTTTACTTGTGTTATCTTTGACTAATAGTTAAATGTGTTTGATGATCAGAAACATTTTGTGTGACAAACATGAAAAAGAATAAGAAATCAGGAAGGGGGCAAATAGTTTTTCACACCACTGTACACATCCTTACTCTGTGCATTTCAAATATCATGACTAACCCACTACAAGTGTAGTAAATTGCAATAAGAATTAAAAGCATCTGGCCAGATGTGCACAGAGCTCTCTTTTCTAAAATGTTCAGAAGAAAAACATATTAGAATAGTTGATTCTGCAGAGAAAGCTTTGTTCCTGTATATAATTGTATGAAACATTGCCCACAACTGCAAAATCATTATGAAAAAATGGCATTTGTTATGGTTTACTAAGATGTAACTTTCTAATGTTTTATACTCCAAAAGCAGAAGTAAAAAAACAAAGTTTGAGTCCCCTAACAATCAATTCAGTTGTTGGTTATTAGCTGTGAAACAGTTGCTTGGGGACTCTGGTGGGTTAAACTCATTTTTACTACATAACCATTGTACTGTTTCCAAAATTATAATTGTTCAGAAGCAACAACAAATCTGATATGACAAATCTAACAAAAAAAGTTAAATTAATACACCATTTCTGCAAAACGGGATAATGAATTGTAAGGGTATATTTTGTTCACTACTCATTATACCTGTTGCTGATAAGAGAGCTTAGAGAATTGTCGAAGCAGCAGCTAGTAATGATTACAGAACTGAAGTACCCTGCTGAGTTTATGGTTGCCACCTGCAACAGCTGAGTCTAATCCTTGTACTGAATTTGACTTTGTAATGCTACTGTATGTGCTGAACTGTGAGTTGGCCCTAATAATACGAGATACACCATGCCAGACAAAATTGTAAAACTGATGATTGGCCAAACAGAAATGACTAAAGGCAGTAATATAGTATAAAATTGGGCATTCTTCTGTTTGGAAATGCTAATTCCCTCAATTTCCCAAACTGAAAGAATGTGCCAGAGCCAGGGGGCGCATTTACTCAATCCATGCAACCCATTATGAAAATAATTTTTGGAGTAATGTTAGGTCTAAAGTTTGCTACTTGTTTAGTAACCTACTGAATCCAATCAGCAGGTAAATTTTATTGGTCAGCTGTTTTACTATGAGTTACTAGATGCACACTAGACCTTTCACTTCACTACTCTGCATTTCATCAGTTACACTGAACCATATTCCATCTTTTTACAAGAACATTTCAACAGTTAGGATTTTCTTTCTTAGGGATCATCATAAATTATCAAAACAGCACAAGTCAAATAATATCTGACATAGAAGCCAATACAGCAAGACTGATTACTAATCAGAATTTACAGACTGCATGGAGTCTGTGGATACAAATCTCTACACAGTTGCCGGCTGCTTTACAGGGAAACAAACAAATCTGCTTGAGATCAGGGAAATAAAGTGGGGGCCTCCACCTGCCATTTGAAAATATGATCATTTCCCTGCAGAGCAGTTAGGGGCCATCTGACATTTCCTATCTGCAGCTGTCAGAGCAAGTAAGTGAACGGTGAATTTCACTGCATACAGTCAGGTTTATTATAAAAACAGTAGACATTTTTTAATTAAAGTATATTGGATATAGATTTTTTTTAAATTAAAGAAAGTAAAAAATTGGATTTTTTTTTTTTTTTGCCTTTACACCCCCTTTAAGTTAGGGGAAGGGGCAGGGAAGGCCACAGGCTGCAACAGGCCCTGCACTTACCACCTGTCCTGTGGTTCTGCACCTTATACCACATTTTCCATTGCACTAGCTGCTAGGCAAGTAATATTCTTGGAAAAACCTGGAACATGACAGTATAAGTAAAATATGCAGTCATTGTCTGAGATGAATGTACCATAAACCTACTTTAGTTACAATCCAGCTATGCATTTCTTGCACCCTAATATTATACCGTATATTGTGTTCTTTTATTGGCCGACCATTGATTATTTTGTAATAATTTTGACATTCATTATGAGATGAAAGATGTTTGTGGGGGGAAAAAGCTTTTTGAAGCCACCCTATTAGTCAGTGGAAATCCAGCAGTGTAATGCAGCACTGATACATGCAATGGAAATTATGGAAACGTTTTCCAATCACATAGAAAATAGAGAAGCTTAAACTGCATATATTTAGCAGACAGATTGCATGCAAGAAACAAACATTTGTTAACTCTGATATTGCTGAAAATATATGCAGACAGACAAAGGACTCACAGGTCTTGCAGACTTGAGAAACCAGTATTTTTTTCTCAATCACACTTTAATGAATACTCCAAAGATAGGCAAGTTTCTTTTATTTATATAAAGATATTTATTTCAGAAAGATTAACAGACTCTTTTGAAGGTGTTTTTAGAAAGTTACAAAACCGCAATACAATCACACTTGAAGACCCCAAAAGCCAGGAAAATGCAATTATATGTTTAAAAAATATATATATTGTTGGGTAAACTTCTTGTCATGGTTAGTAATAAAATACAGCATTATCATGAATAACCTATCAAATACATCCACATGTATACATGGTGTTGGTACCTCTAGTGTATGCTTAAAGGATAGATGTGATACCCCTACAGATTATTTATAATATTCATTACTCTTGATTAATGCAATGCATGTGGTTGTGAGTACATGGTTAATATTACTGTCACTTCATCCTAAATCTTATCTCCAGATCCAAATTAATCACTTCGCTCATCCAATGCCCAGAAATTTTTAGACTTCCGTAGTAACCTCTTCACATACACACTTAGAGGACTTCACCAGAGCAGCTAATTGCAAATCCAACATCACACATGTTGGATCTGTTATTTGGTTTGCAAGAAACAGAAATAGAATAGATTCACTTTCCTTGTTTGCCCACATTAGCAAAAGAAATAATGAAAACCACAGATTTTTCATTATTAATACGATAAACAAAAAGTATGTTCAGCACAATTTCATTCACGTTGAACAAGGAAGTGTACTGCCCCTTTAAGCTTATGGGGCCTAAAATTATACTGACTTGCCATTAACCATTTTTCTATACCTTTCCAGTACTTTGTAAGAAATATACTGCATATATAAATACATACAAACACCAGCAAAAATAAGACTGTTTTCAACTTTCTGACTAGGCTAACCTGCGTCCATGCCTGGTGTTTTGAACGTTATTTGGATTAGATCTTTTAAAAGATGCATTTAGCCATGGAAAATCTAAATCCAGCTGTTTGTGTTTCTCAGTTTTTATGCGCTTAAAGTCATTTTGCTTTCAAAGTCCATAAATCTTGTGTTCATGTAACTCAAAAGGTACCACTGTTTGACAAAGATCAAAACCTAATGTTAAAAAAAAAGTCACTACCAAGGATTATTAAAAGTGTGTTGCAAAAGTGCCATCTACTGGTTCTCCTTAGGTGGTGCCTTTCCACAAATGGTGACAGTGCAAAATTTCTTAATTATCTGGAACTATTAGACTATAGGCTGCTAGAGCAGCTGGATATTGATTAAAGGTCCTGTATGTGCTTATGTTTATGCAAAACACAAAAAATATATTTCTTTTGCTGCATGGCTTGAACAATTTGAAAGACCAGACTAAACTGAAAATGCATACATACATGTTTTTCACACGTATAGTCAGTTCATTCAGTTTTTACACATATTTCTGGGTAACAAATAACCTGTTTTAATATGAGTTTGTACTGTATAGTTCTGTAGAGGGCCTATTCATCTCAACCGTGCAAAATACTGACATGTATCTACTATAAGTCTCAGAAGTCATGATGCAATATTTTGCATTGGTAAGATCCAATAACCAAATTTGGATTTAAACTTAACTTGATCAAATAAAAGGGTAAAAAAATGGAATGCAGTACAACCAAATTCTATCCTTCATTTGCAACAAGTCTGCCAAATTGTTAATCTTGAAAACTTAATAGTGTAAAATTTGAAAAACAACTCAAATTGACTTCTATACAAACTTGCCATATTTTAGAAGTAAAATATTTTAATCTCGAAATGTCTCAGGAATCTGAATTTATTTTTGCAGCAAAATTAATTCAAATCATGGTAAAAACTCAAACAAATTTAAATGTGATTAAATCTGCCCCTAAATATTCTTAGATCACGTAAGAATACTGGATAGATTCCTACTCAGTTTGTACCTGTCCATATTTATTGTCTTTATGTTCATGTCATTCATTTAGGGAGGAAAAAACATATCAGTAGGCAAGCTCTCTCTACTCTGTGGCCATCACTGCCTAGCATTTCCCCAGCAAAGAAAGGATAGCTGTATCATTACAAACAAGTATATCTTATAAATTTAGTATTATTCACTTATTCGAGCGCTAAAAACCCTCGATTCGGCCGAAATTCGATAAGCATTCGACTATCGAATGCTTATCGAATAGTTTTAGGCTATTTTTATCTCAATATTCTCGAAAAATTTGTACGATTCGAACGATCGAGGTGTTCGATCGTACGAATGGTATTCAAGCAAGTGATAAAAAAAAGCCTATGGGGGGCTTCCCATAGGCTTCCATTGCAATTCGGTAGGTTCAATCTGGCGAAGTAGGAATAAAATTTTAAAGTTAAAGTACTTCGATCATCAAATGGTCAAATTATCGAATATCCGATCATTCGATGTATTCGATAAGGTCGAACTTTGATTATTCGGTGATCGAAGTGGCCAAATTTGCATATTCGAATACAATAAAATCGTACGATCGGAATTCGATCGAACTTTAAACCTTAAAGTAATACCGAATAGTAGGGTCCATTTTGGTAAGTCACACTTGTTGTGGGCATGCTACTTCCCCAGAATTTTTTTTATTTGAATGACATCACATAAATTGAAAATATGACCCCCTTTACCACATTCTTATGCTCTTATATAAAACATTGCATAAACCTAAAATTCCAAATATAAATGTATTTATACCTTACAAACGGTGATCTTCTTTATGGGTAAAAAGGCCCCCTGATATTTGTCTATAATGTCCTATTGCTTCATTATACATTTTACAAAGGGACTAAGTTTTACATGCAACTTACTTGCTGCTTTCAAAGTAAAACTCCCAAACACACGTGGTTGCCCTTTTACTGTCCCAGTGGGATCACCTGACTATAGCTGGAAAGGGTGGAAACTACAACATGGAGCTGGCCACTGCTCCTGTATAAAATATAACAAACAAGGGAAAGGTGCTCACCACTAATTAAAAAAAAAAAATTAAGCAGGGGTGCAATAAGGTTGTGACCACAAAATTCACTAAGACAAATACAAGAGGTCCTCTGCACCCAACCCTTTATCAATATATTGAGGACATTGAAACATGTTGTGCCTTTAAAATAATTATACATTCATAAGTTACATCTGGCAACAGACAAAATAAAAAATGTACTTAAAGAGCAATCACATGCAAAAAACAGCCACAGGATAATTTCTTCTTGTCACATAAATCAGTAAACCTACCATAAAGTAGTAGGTGTGACAGGGGAATTCTAAATCATTCTGTTAGATTCATTAGGACAATGGTGAAGCAAATTATTAGTGAAATAATTGCACCACACCTCACTAATCTACTTTAACAATGCCAAAACACAGAAAGCAGAAAGTGCCTTTATTATTTGAAAGTGTTAAAATAATAATTTTAAATTTGATTCCAAGGCACCAAGTTGCAAATCCCCCAGGCAGAGTAAAGGTTAATGAGATACATTTTATTCCACAGCTGCTAACTATGCTAAAGCAATGCTATACCTGTGCAATTTCACGTGTCCGTTTCCTCTTCACTTCTGAATAAGAAATGTAAACATTTAACAAATCCAATGAGACCACAGTAATGAGTATATTTCAGTGAAACTGATAATTAAAACTAGAATAATTGACACTAAGGTGAGAGAATTTTAATGAGCTTTCACACAGTATGTAACACTGTGAATATATTCAAAAACTAAGGGCAACTGATGGCATACTCAGGTGGTCATTCAGATTTCTTACATTATTTCATCAAATCAGTATTTTTTTTTAGGGCTCTTACACACAAGCACTCTGGTCTGCGCTGCCCTGTGTTCCTTTTCAGTCCGTTCATTTTCAGGGGAGTGCAGGCCCAGATGCAGACAATTCCTCTCATGATGACACAAGTAAGCAGCAAACACAGGTGGAGCACTTACAAGCGTCGGTGTGAGTATAGTATAGTTGAATTGAATAGTAGCGTATGTTAATAGAATGTTAAAAGAATACTGAGGTTGAACGCAGTTGCACTGTACCACTGAGGAGGGGGCGTAACGCTCCTGAAACGCTTGGCTTTATTTCGCACCAATAAATGCTTTGGAGGTACCAAGGGTACACGGCCTAGATTCTTTTTGTTTATTTCTGTTGAATGCAGTAAAGCGGACTACAGAGGAAGGCAGCAAAAACCACCTGTGTAAGAACCATAATTACTTATGTGCTGTTAACGCTTTCAGTCCAATAGATTGAAGAATAGTGCCTGCATAAAAATGTAGTTCCGAAATCTCAGATTGTTAGCTCTTCGATCTATCCTATGCATACTTGGCAAGATGCAGCATAGACCAAAGAGCAAAAATGGCATGGAAAAGAATCAAGGGATGGTTCACATTTACGTTTTATTACCTATCTTCCAATTCAACTATTAATATTCCAGTTTTTCATACGTATTACTATCTAGTTGCTAGGGTAAATAAGATCCTAGCAACACGATAGCTGCTGTAATACCAAATCGGAGAGCTGCTGAACAGAATGCTGCAAAGTGGTTTAGAATATCAATATTTACATCAAAATAAAAGTTAATTTAAAGGTGAACCACCCCTTTAAACACACAGTAAATTTGTGATATGAAAAATAAAGCACAAATATAGGCGTAGAGGCAAGAATCATTTAAATAGATTATAACATTTTGTCATTTCACTACTACTTTTAAGATATTTTGTATGGTAAAATATGATAGTAACCTCTAAAAAGTTTAAACTTGACTTCAAATTAATTTTAGTCGGGAATAAACCTTTTTTGAAAAACTCTAGTCGAAAATTGTCTTTCAATGATTTCTGGCCTCAGTGATAAACTGGTTATCTTCAGATCTCAGGCACCATCAATAGTGAATAAGATAATGCTAAACTTTTAGTATTTGGGTATGTTATCACTTGAGTTATAGTAGTGCCAACATGCTGCAATCAATTACGGCCAGTCTAATGGGCCATGTTTAAATGGAATATAGCCCCCAGTTCCAGAGGCACAAATCATTAACTCCTTAGGTATATTCCAGAAACAAATTTTGAAGTTAAAAAAACATATTTATTAATCAAACATTAAAAGGCATACAGACCAATTTGTTGTTCCGCCTTACGCGTTTCATATCCCCTGGTACTTAGTCATAGGCATCACTAAGTTTTGCAGGCAAGATCGCCTGAAATGGTCTTTTTAGTTGATGGACACATTGGACATTTAAACAATCGTTTTGAGGCAATCGTGGTCTCACGATAACCATTGGATCTTTCAAAAATCTTTACGTCTATGGCCAGCTTAACTCTGCACAGGGCAGCCTCAGTAGAGTGCACTGGCCATAAACCAGATTGTAAAGGGTCCAACAGATTATGGGTGTTGTGACAAAGAGCTCTGTCCCAGTAGGCTGCCTGTATATGATGGGAGGTATATAGCACCCAGCCTGAGGTATTTGCTACTTTAAATCTCCAGGGTAAGACAGGCTAGGACCCTGGAGCAAGGATGGTTGAGTATGCTGTCCAATTAGTCTGCAGGTGGGGGCTGTTTAAGGAAGCATGGCTGTGCAGTGTGTGGGTGAACTGAGTGAGAGGAAACTGTGTACTCTACTGCAATTCCAAAATAGTATCCTTATGACCACAAGGACAACCCGGTGAAATTTTCAACATTTTACTGTTATACCACAGAACTTGTGACTGTTTGTGTTTGTTTGGGTTGAACAATAAAACCCCAGTCAGGAGCCCGTTTCATTTTTGTTGCCAACCCTAAGCCTCCTGTCTCCTCTGTAAGAACTGTTTTACCTGAGCCCTACCCGCTGCTTTGAGCTATTCTCCATAAATGTTGTTTTGGATGTGACCAACAGAGTGAGCAGAAAAGGGCAGTGCTGTTTGTGGGAGCTGTAGTTTAACAACATGGATGAACTTGTGTTGCAGCTGGCCAAAATCAGTTGAGAACAATGACATTCAGAGGCAGAGTATGGCCACTCAGCAAGAGTGTGGCTGAGGCTGACCGACAAGTCCTGACGGAGGTGGTGCAGCGGATAGCTACACAGAGCCCCAATGTGTAAGATGGGGCCCCTAGTACGGATAGCTCCATAAAGGCCAGTCATTTTCTGCAAAAGATGACGCCATATGATGATGTTGAGGCATATCTGCATACCTTTGAAAGGACTGCAGAAAGGGAAGCCTTGCCAAGGTCCCAGTGGACAGGCCTAGTAGCACTCCCAAGAGGCATACTTTGATTTGGACATAGCTGATGCCAAGGACTACGACAGGTTAAAAGCAGAGATACGCCGACGACTGGGTGTTATGTCAGTGGTGCAAGCTCAACAGGTGCACAAGTGGTCATACCAGCAAGAGAGGTCTCCCCGTGCCCAAATGAAAACATGACTGCAGCCAGAAACCCTGTCCTAAAATCATAGAGAGGGTCACTGTGGAGCTTTCCGCCAACCTTGAGGAGATGGGTGAGTCATGCAGATCTGCAATCGGTTGATCACCTGGTGGAAATGTGGAACACTGTATTGCCTATGAGGACAAGCCTGCCAGAAAACAACCCTCCGCAAGGTCCCAAGGAAAAAAGCTGATGAGTGCTCGCCTTGTGCCACAAGGGATGACCAAACGGCTATAGAATGGCCTAAAGGAGCTGACAAAACCCAGCTATCTCCTCCAACCAAAGGTCGAGGCCAAGTGCAATGTTGGTGGTGTAATGAGTGGGGACATGTTGCTGCCAGGTGGATTGTCACTCAGCTCAGCAGGTGTCATTGTTTGCTCACCCTGTGTTCACCGCAGACACTGACTTGCATATGGCGGTGGTAAAGGTGGGTGGAAAGTCTGTTCAAGCTCTGTTGGATTCCGGGAGCTTAATGACAATCCAGTCTGGTGAGAACAGACAAAATCAATGACCTTGGGGTGCTCTGTATTCATGGAGACTCTAAAAGTTATCCCACTGCTATAGTGACATTTGAAACTGTTATTGGTACTGTTTATCATGAAGTGGATGTTTCCACTGTTTTGATGAATGGTGTAATATTGGGAATGGGACTTTCTCCTCTTTTGGAAGCTCTGGGCACAGGAAGGTTCTCCACAGGGGTCTGAGAAAGAGCTTCCTAAGGATGCACATGGGGTTTGTGAACCTAACTCAGAGGTAGTGTAAAAGAAACTCACCCTGGTGGTCCAGTGGTATGGAAGGGGATGCCCGTCACGCCGCTCTGCTTCCTCTCCCGTGCAGATTTCTTAGTGTGTGCATAGCACGCACTTTGGTTATTCATAGGCGCATACGTGCTGGCATGAGGACATCAGCGCGCAGTGGCACGAAATTTTTAAAGTATTTGAAGATAAATTTTGTATACTATGATTGCCCGTTATAGGAATTGTTCCTGGTGCTTCTGAGCTTTCGAGCTACGGTATCTGTACTCTGATTCTGAACTCCTGTTGTGACCCTGCCTGGCTATTGACAATTCCGATTTCTGTATCCTGACCCCTGCCTGATATTTTACCCCGATTCTGCTTATCCACTTCTGATTGATCTCCTGGTTTGACCCTTGCCTGCCTGACTCAGTTTGTACTCTGCCTGCCCCGACCCGGCCTCATCTGACTGGACTCTGTTTACGCCTTGTACCGTGACCTTCAGCCTAAAAGACAAGCTTGATCTTAGAGGTGCCTATAATCTTATTCATATCAGAGAAGGGGATGAGTGGAAGATGGCCTTTAATACCAGGGACAGCCACAATGAGTATTTGGTAATGCTATTTGGTCTTTGTAACGACCCGCAATGTTCCAGGAATTTGTTAATGCATCTGCTGGGGATATTCGTAGTGTCTATCTTGATATTTTAATTTTTTTCTCTAACCTGTGTGACCATTAAAAAACATGTGAGAGAATTGTTGCTTAGGTTAAGAAAAAAGAATCTTTATGCGAAACTTGAAAAGTGCACCTTTGAAGTTTCTTATGTTCAGTTTTTGGGGTTCAATATCTCCAGTAAGGGTCTTGAAATGGATCCTGTGAAGATAAAAGCTGTGCTGGACTGGGCCCAGCCTCTTTCCCTGTGTGCAACCCAAAGGTTCTTAAGTTTCGCCAATTACTATCATCAGTTCATTAAAAACTTTTCCCTGGTTGTGGCTCCTATCACCAATCTCACTAAAAAGGAGCTGATCCTAGCATATGGTCCGCCGAGGCTGTTCAGGCTTTTGATTTCCTCAAAAAGGAATTTGCATCTGCCCCCATTCTTCGACACCCTGACACTGCTCTTCCTTTCATTAAGGTGATGCTTCTGAGGTAGGGGCAGTCCTTTCTCAAAGGCATCCAATTTCCAACAAGGAGTGTCCATGTGCGTTTTTCTCTAGAAAATGTTCGCCTGCTGAGGCAAATTATGACATTGGAAATAGAGAATTGTTGGCTATCATATGGGCCTTTGAGGAATGGCGTCTGTTGGAGGGGGCTAAGCATGCAATAATTGTCTTTACCAACCATAAAAACCTGCTGTATATAGAACCTGCCAAGCGGTTGAATCCAAGGAAGGCCAGATGGGCAATTGGTATTGAATTATCATTTTCTACCGCATATCATCCTCAAACAAATGGTCAACTGAAAGGGTTAATCAATCCCTTGAACAATTTCTAAGGTGTTATGGGTCTGATAACCAGTTCTCATGGGCTGAACGGTTACCTTGGGCAGAATTTGCTTACAAAAATGAAACTCATTCTTCTAGTGGTCAATCTCCATTCTTTATTGTCAATGATTTACATCCCAAAGCATTTTCTTTTTCTGGTTCTTTTTCCCTTGTACCTTCTGTCAACTCTTCTGTCAAAGAGTTTGCAAAAATTTGGTCTAGGGTGCATGACTCTCTTTCTGCAGCTGCAACCACTCAGAAAAGAGCAGCTGATAGGTCTCGTAGTGAGGCACCCAAATATCAGTTAGGAGACTCTGTATAGTAAGAGACAAATTTCAAAAACAGTTATGTGAGTGCCTCCAACAATAATGAATCAATGAGTAAAAATTTAGAAAAATTTATTAGGGCATGAAAAACAGACCTAGCGTGTTTTCATGCCTGTTGGGGCACTTACTCATGGGCTAAATGAAACAACCCCATACACAACATATATAGGGGCTGTGACCAATCACAAGACAGACATCACATGTTATCACATAATACAATTAATCAGATTCCATCTAGTGGCCAAAGTGCTAATTGTTACATACATATCCTTACAATCCAATTTAACAATAATTACAAATATCACCAAAAATAAGCCATAATAACCCAAACAATAAGGAGAAAATTATAATAAAACAAAAAAGACACAAATACTATAATGTGTGCAAAATAAAACTGCAAAAATAATGCACTCCACAAATGACAAATATTTTTGAAGAAAAAATATAAATAGAAAAAAGAAAAAAATTGAAATTGAAAAAAAATTATGAACATTGAAAAAGAAATAATAAATATAAAATATAAAACTTAATTTAGATCAGGTTTTCTCCAATGACATTTTTTTGGAAGAATATGTCATATACATATGGGTATCAGTATATCATCTTCAGCATGTGTATTCCACAAGTATCTTAAAAGGCGAAGCATGGTAATTGACACACTTTTTACATCAAAACTGAAATCTAAAGGTATAATATATTATCTTGCACTTGTTCAAGCACAGTGCACCCCCCCATAGTCCACAGAAATTCAGAGGCACAGTGACCCCCCATGGCCACAAATTCAGAAGCACAGTGCCCCCCCATA
>CM044438.1:63407789-63420831 GCA_024363595.1 Xenopus borealis
AAGAAGAATCTTTAACTTTTTTCGGTGAATTGGTGAAGTGAGTGTGCCTTTGTTAATACAGTGTTGTACTATGAAGTGTAACTCTTGATGCAGCGGAGCCTAACATTGTGCACCTCTAAGTCGTTATAAAAGAGTGAAGTTAATTACAACAGAGTTGGTGGCGAAGAGTAGTTGTATTAAGTGAATACCCCCTATACATAGCCCACAGAAAATCAGAGGCACAGTGACCCAGTTAACTGCCCTAAAACCTTGGCTAGAGGTTGCAGCCTGTAAGCAACTTACATCAGAAGTTGGCGGTTCCAGGGATTTAGCGTGTGCACGTTCGCTGCCTGCCTGTAGAATGCAAAAGCGCTTCTGCCTGTTCGAATCTACCGCTCAATAACAGATAAGGCGCAATGGAGCGGTCACATGTTAGGATCACGTGATCGTGACGTCAGGTCCTATCCGAGGATGGGAAGTAGACGCTACCTTTCCAAGATGTCGACGAAAAATTTCCGTGTCAGCGATGGTGACTGGATCTGCCCGGATAAAAAGTGAGTTTTAGGCAGGCTAGTTTTATGAGCCCTCGTATCAGTAGTTATGCCCGTCAAGGGCAGGGTCCCGTGCTGCTAGGCTTTAGTATGTGCAAGAGTTGCCACTTGGATAAGTTATAACCTCTTAAGGCCCGAGGGAACGGGGTGGAGGTGAGTGGTTAGTTACATCGCTTTCGCAGAATACACACGTAACTACAGAGTATTGCCCCGGAGGTATAAATAAAAAATATTGGTCAAAACAGCTTAACAACTCGACATTTTGGTGGACAGCAGATTTTTGCCCTAGAATTATCTGAAATTGAGGGGAATGGGTTACAGAGCCCAAAATCTGGAAACTTACAGCCAAGTCAGTCCCATTGCATACTGGGGTATTGTAGTCTTACAGTAAACTTGACAGTCAGCAAATTATTAAACAAAAAGTTAAGTACCGAACATGCATTTGGGAGATGCAGGCCTGGCAAACTAGCCATAGGATGAAAAAGTAGCTTAAATCCGTACTTTGGCTAGTTTCTACTTTTAAAATCCACCTACACAGTCCAATAAACTCTGCTACAGTCCTTTCAAAAAAATTATTTTTATATATTTTTTCTGAGGTGCTCAATGATCAGCCCTGCTGTATAAGAACTACCATATATTGTACAAAAAATAGTAACAAAGGCACACTTCCAAGCTTCTGCAAAACGTTAAGAAATTTTCTTTTTGGTCATAGTGGGATCTCGGTATTAGCCCAATTTGGCTGGAAAACCGGCAACCCTGAAACACACACACTCACTCTGGTTTACAAAATCCTTGTTGATTATCCGGGTACAACAGAAGCCGCACTATACATGGAATCATTTAGGGCTAGGCCAGACGGGGAGATTCGGGGGCATTTTGGCAATTTGGAGCGATTTCAAAAAGCGCGCCGCTCCGTGTGGATACGCGCCGGCGTTTTCAAGCAACGCCGGTGCGCTTGGGTACGTGACTATTCGGGTAGGTTCGGGGGCTACAAGTCGCGGCGAGAAGTCGCCAGGAGACAAAATGCCCCCGAATCTCCCCATCTGGCCTAGCCCTTATAGTGTTTTATTAGGAAATCTCTTTGATGGTAATGGTTTATCACCCCCTTTCTTCATTGTATGAATTGCATCCCCTGTTCAGATAATACGGTTACTTCTTATTCCATTGTGTCAAATGCACATTCTGTATAAAAACTAGGTTTCTACATTACTTGCTTGTCTTGCTGTTGACATTTTTAGCTATACTTCATCAAATGTCTCCAAAATTGTGTACACCGTTTAGGATCTTTACTTTTAAAAAAAGTTATTCGAACTATTTGTACTTGAATGGGGGAACCTATTTCCTGGTATACGTTTAAAGGAACAGTAACACCAAAAAATTGAAGTGTTTTAAAGTAAAGAAAATATCATGTAGTGTTTCCCAGCGCTGTTAAAACTGATCTGTTTGCTTCAGAAGCACTATTATAGTTCATATAAACAAGCTGCTAAGTAGCAAATTCGGAAATTGAAAAATGGCTATATGGCACAGGATAAGTAATGGATAACAGATAACATTATGTTCTACAGAGCTTATCTGCTGTGTAACATGCGCCTTTTTTCCTTTGAATGGCTGCCCTCATGGCTATACAGCAGCTTATTTATATAAACAATAGTAGTGTTTCTGAAGCAAACACTGAAGTTTTACCAGTTCAGGGCAACACTGCATTATATTTTTATTACTTTAAAACAATTACATTTTTTGATGTTACTGGTCCTTTAAAGAATTATTTTTCAGTTCTTGAAAATAGCAGAAGCCTAACTTGGTTTACTGCAGGGATGTGTATATGTCTATATATACTCCCAGGATTCTAGTCCGCATTCCACTAACATTCCACAGTATCAATTGCTCTTTATTGGAATGTGTCACAAATACTTACTGTGTTGGTGCTTGGAAGTCCCATGGCTACATAAAAGAGCATACACCTAAAAAAAGAAGAAGAAAAAAGCGCGACACATAGGACTTGTATTGAAAATACCTATTCTAATTTATCAGCTTTTCTCCAGTGACATATGTACACCAATGGGAAAAACGACTCATCTGCCATTAGCCTAATGAAACATTACATAGAGGTTTATTTGTTCCCTAAAGAAGTGAATTTGATGCACCAATCAGTCTGTGACTTAATACAAGGCAAAGTTCCGAAAGATATGAGTGCTGTTTTTGTTGCGCCAAATATAGGTTTTGTCCCTGAGAAAGGTTACTGTGTAGGACCAAAAGTCGACTAAATAAATCTTGCGTTTCATAATTTACCTTTGACTTTTTATGGAAATCCTGTGAGTGCCACTACCATGGACAGACTATTTTCATTTTTTAACTAAGCACCCAGGTTGTTACTGCACTTAAGGTGTGCAGCCTGTACCCACCATTGTCTATATATAGATGTATATATCACTTGTAGACAGCTGCACTCTTATCTGGATTCTTTAGTTTATTGTGGGGGCTGAATCAAACTGTATACATAGAGCTACACTCCATTATTAGGTGAATTTGCTCACATTTATTGCATAAATCTGTGTATCCAACATTTGTGCCCACCTTAGGACCTTTTATCACCTAATACTGGAGTGCGGCCCTATGTGGAAATATATCCAAGGAAATTTTAAACGTGCTAATGTGAGGGAAGGTGTGAGGAGTGAATAAATGAATGTAGTGCATTCAACTACACACACATATATATATATATATATATATATATATATATATATATATCTGGAAACATCTGGGGGTTTATGATGTATTCTGTGGTCTTTAGACATTACTGGAATATTTTTTTTCTTTAGGTGTGGAAATGTAAACTTTGCCAGACGAACCAGTTGCAACAGATGTGGACGTGGTAAGTACATTTGCTTTTGTTTCTAGATCATTAATCTTGTGGATCATATTCTAAATTGTCCTTACTTGTTTGTTAGAAAAAACAACTGAAGCTAAAATGATGAAAGCTGGAGGAACTGAAATAGGAAAAACCTTAGCTGAGAAAAGTCGTGGATTGTTTAGTGCAAATGACTGGCAATGCAAAACGTAAGTTGGTTTATATTTTGCGTGCTGTTACAGTATGCTTTACCTTAGGCAGGGCTCTGTGCAACTGAGAATATGCATCTCCCCCCACAAAAGGTCTGTCGTATGAAAATCGTTGCGTGTGGTGGGAGACAAGGCAACTAATATCTGTAAAAAGCCTTGAATATCTGTATTCTCATCAATCGTGCATTACTGAAAATTTTAATCAGACATCTCTGAAGATTCCCAAACATTGTAACATTAATGCTGAATCATCAGCTAGAGCTAAAGAATTATTTTAGTTTTTCTTACATATATCATCTCTTAAAGGGAATGTAAAGGCAAAAAAATAAAATCCCATTTTTACTTTCTTTAATGAAAAAGAAATCCATCTCCAATATACTTCAGTTAAAAATGTCTACCCTTTTTAGAAGAAACCTGACTGTATGCTCATTTACTGCTGTGGATATGAATTGTCAGATGGTCCCTAACTGCTCTGCAGGGAAACAGTCATACTTTCAAACAGCTGGGGGGGGGGGGGCACCTTACTTCTCAGAATTCAAACAGATTTGTTTGTTTCCCTGTAAAACAGCCGGTGACTGTGTAGAGATTTGTATCCACAGACCCAGTGCAGTCTGTATATTCGGAGTCTTGCTGTATTGGCTTTTAAGGCAGATCGTATTTGCCTTGTGCTGTTTTGATCATTTATGATGATCTCTAAGCTTAACCTCCCAACTGAAGCCCAGACCACACTGAGCATGTGTATAGTCTTGATATTGCAGAGATGACAGCCCCCTGTGTCAACTTTGAAAGCATAACTCATTTGTCTTATTAGGATTCTGGTGCAGTAAGTTCATGTTTATATTTAGTATACAAAATACAGCAATAATAATATTATTCTATTTTAGAGTTTAGTTGCCCTTTAACGTTAGTAGAATTGATGAAATAGCCTTCGTATGGCTAAAAGTCATGGGAAAGATCGTAATTGTAGCATGTATGGTCACTTTTAGTCTCTCAAAGTTTACACCTTTTCCAGCTTTTCTAGTATTTGAATTATACAATGCTGCCATTCTTTTTTTTTTATCAGATGTGGAAATGTAAATTGGGCCAGAAGATCAGAATGTAATATGTGCAATACACCAAAGTATGCAAAACTAGAGGAGAGAACAGGTAGGATATTTGTTTGCGAACATGTTTTAACCGTTTGTTTACAGCACTTGAATGCATTTGGTGGCAAGACTTCAGCACAGCCATAATTATGACACATCAAAGAAGACTTAAAAATTTACCATTATAGAATCTTTTCTCTGGAGGCCTTTATTCATCATTTCATATACTGTCCTATTTAAAAAATATATATATTTTTCGTAAACTTCAATAAAGTTGCCCCACGCTACAAAAAAGGTAATATTCTGCAACAATGACTTGGGGCAGCTGGGAAATTGACAAAATGTCTAGCCCCATGTCGGATTTCAAAATTGAATTTATAAAAAAAACTGTTTCCTCTTTTAAGAAATGGATTTCGGTGAAGAATTCTGCTGCAGCAGCACTATAAACTGATGCATTTTGAAAGTCGTTTGTATGAAAGAAGGAAAAAGTGAGGGAAGAAAATAAAGATGAAAGAGTAAAGTGTAGTTATTGCCTTATAGGGTGGCCATGGAACATCTGTTTAGACAAGTGCATGATTACTAAGAGGAAGGCATCTATGGTGGTAGCCCTTTTATAAATGTGAGCCAGTTGTGCTTCATTGTTTAGGACCTGACTCATCCTTCGTTTCCTAAAATGAAAATGCTAGATTAATACTGATCAAGTAGCCCTACCTTTTTATTGCCAAATGTTACCATGTTTGCAATACTGTCTCCAGACTTAACAGATGTTTCTTTTACAGGTTATGGAGGAGGTTTTAATGAACGTGAAAATGTAGAATATATCGAACGCGAGGAATCTGATGGAGAGTATGATGAGGTAGTGTCATGTTCCCCAGATGTTTTTATGGGGAGGCACATTTATCAAGGGTCGAATTTTGAATTAGTGTGAGTTTTTTATAACTCCCATAAATTTGTCCAGTTGAAATTTATTAATAATCGAATTTTTTTTTTTTTTTTAATACACTGGCATTTAAATGACCCGAGGATGGGTTGGTGGCGTCAATGGGTGGGCTGATGATGTGCAGAGGTGGATCAGTGATATCAGGGATGGAGTTATGATGTGCCTGAAAGTTTTGACCCGAACAGCCCTTCCAAAAACCTGTTTGTCCAGGTCAAAACCGTACAGGTGGCAACCCTATGTGTACCGTATACAGTATCACAGAGCATGTGTAGAAAATCAGCAGAAAATATGGGCAGCTACTGGGGCATATTTGGAGTCGCAGATCTTTCCTGTTAGGACTGTGGGTTGCCTTGGCTGTGCAACATTTCTAGCCTACTTCTTTAGTTAAGCTTTAGTTCTTAAAAATAATTTAAACGTTGATTAAACCCAATAGGATTGTTTTGTTTCCAATAAGTACAACTGTAAAGACGGTCCGCATAATATCAACGTTTCGGGGGGTAATACTGAAGAAGGGAGGTATTACCCCCCGAAACGTTGATATTATGGTGGTACACTCCCCGACAGCTAAAAATTGTGTGTGCGGACCGTCTATACAGTTGTACGGTTGCTAAGGGACCTGGCCGGGTCGACAGTGGACCAGCACCACTACTGCAGGTCAGTGGAAGGAAGGTGTGCGGTAAAGACAATACAATTGTTTCCAATAAGGACTGTTTTATTATGACAGATTTTTTTTTTAACTAAAAATGGATTCTCTTTCTGGATAACCGGCTTCCATATAACCGATCCCATACCTGTATTTTTTTATTTATTTTTTTTAGTTTGGCCGGAAAAAGAAAAAATACAGAGGAAAACCTGTTGCACCCAAAGCAATTTTAAAGGGTGATGAAAAAGAATCAGAAGGTGAAGCAGAGGAAGCAGAGGAAGAAGGGGAGGATGAAGATCTTTCAAAGTATAAACTTGATGATGTAAGCAATATTTTACATTGCATTAATCTTACAGATATATAATACCAATACTTTTTTCATACTTTTTCTCTTGCATTTATCGCTTGCAAAAAAGCAAACCTTGTTGAAAACTAAAAACTAGCATTTACCCAATAAGCAAGCAACATATACTAATAGATACATGTATGCCTGCCTGCCATAAACTCTACATTAAGGGAGTTAACCAATTCATCTAAACTCCCATCCACATTTTTACCTTAGTTTGAAAAAAATCTGGTGTGGGAAAAGATTAGATAAAAATGTATAAAAATCGAAATTGCATTTTTTTTATCTTGATAAATATTTGTGTTTTTAAATCATTATTTACATTCATGATTTTTTCTTCAAATAATTTTGATAATCCCCATAAGAACAGTGGGTGAAAGTTCAAGTTCACCATTTGAATATAAATCTGCTCCCAAATATAGAAAGTTTGATTTTTTTTTTTTTTTTAATACCTCTGCTCTATATATTCGTTCCCCCTGCAATATCATTGATCTATAAGACAATGCTGGATGGTAAATATTCAAATAAGTATATTCAGTAGCATGGGAGAAAGAACTAAACATGACCTTTTTTTATGTTCGGACTTTTAAAGGGGAAAACCACAATTTTCTTTGTAGAAGTATAAACTAGATTTTTCGGGATTCATTAAACCCCTATGGTGTTAAGTCTGAATAAAAAAGTACTCCAACTCCGATCTGCTGATTTCATGTAGAACTCAATGTCAGATGTCCTGTTCACATTTTTTTTTCTTTCCTCACACAAGAAATTATATATAAAATATATTGCTGAATGGGTGGGGGGAGGCCAGTGTGGATGTGGTCAGAGTAGTTTTCAGAAAATAGTGTGAACCTTATGAATTTTGGCAAATAACCCCCTTAAAGTTATAGCTAAATGTTCCATCTTTTATTAAAATTAGAATTCAGTTTGCTAAAAAGTTCTTTTATTTTACCACTTTGATCCTGAAGGTAATTTGTTTTAAAAACTGCTTTTGCAATTATTAATGGTAGCACTGAAATCAACTACAATTACCTAGTAACCTGGCTCCCATGGAAACATTCTGTAAGGTATAGGAAATGTAAAACATGGATCCTTAGCCCACTACTCAAATTGCTTCCGTAATATAAGGTTAATGACCTACAATTGGTATAGTTTAATGTATAATCTTGAATATGTTTTATCCTTTAATATACAGAATCACATCCACTCAAAACTTAGCATGTTGTACTAACCATTTGTTGTGTAACTATATGCAGAATATTGTTTGACTTGCCTATAATGTGCTTAAACTACCTATATTCTCTATATAAACACACTTTATTGAAAGCTGTCCCCTATATGCAATAAAAGTTTTCACACGAGCAGTAATCCATAGCAACATATAAGATGTTTGCTTTTAAACAGGTGACCAGTAAATGCTTCCTGTATATTGGTTGTTGATTCTGGGCATATTTTTTGTGTCTTATTACAAAACCAAAAATGTGTCTTTATGTTTTGTAAGACATGCCCAGTTATATATGTAATAGCTTAAATCTTTCATGCAATTGTTTTCATTGTAAGTTTAAGCAAGTACACTCATTTGGCAAGGTCAAAAAGGTCTGCCCCTGTATCTGTATTGGAGACTATGCAAACCCTCATATACAGTTGTGCTCATAAGTTTACATACCCTGGTAGAATTTATGATTTCTTAACCATTTTCCAGAGAATATGAATGAAAGCAAAAGAATTGTCAAAGAAAAATGTAGTTGAACTCTATAAAATAGGAAAGGGATACAAGTAAATATCAAAGGAATTAAGAAAGCCAATCAGCAGTCATCAAACTCTAAGAAGTGAAAATTAGGGGTTCTGTTGAAACCAAACCAAATAAAACTAAAATTTCAGCCACAACTGCCAGAAAAATTGTTCGGGATGCAAGAAAACCCAGCAAATAACTTCAGGTGAAATACAGAACTCTGAAAAAAATGTGTTGTGGCTGTTTCAGGATGCACAATAAAAGGAGGCTCTTGAATAAAGATGGGCTTCATGGTCGAGTTGCCAGAAGAAAGCTATTACTAAGCAAATTCCACAAAGTTTCACGCTTACAACATGCCAAACAGCACAGAGACAAGCCTCAAACCTTCTGGCACAGTCATTTGGAATGATGTGCCAAAAATTTTACTTTTTGGCCACAACCATAAACGCTACATTTGGAGAGAAGTCAATAACGCCTATGATGAAAGCTACACCATTCCAACTGTGAAACATGGTGGTGGATCATTGATGTTTTGGGGATGTGTGAGCTACAAAGGCACAGGAAATTTGGTCAGAATTGATGGCAAATTGAATGCAGTAAGTTATCAAAAAATATTGGAGGAAAATTTGCACTCATCGGCCCGGAAGCTGCGCATGGGACATACTTGGACATTTCAACATGACAACGATCCAAAACACACGGCCAAGTCGACCTGTCATTGGCTACAGCAAAATAAAGTGAAGGTTCTGGAGTGGCCATCTCCATCTCCTGACCTCAATATCATTTAGCCATTCTGGGGAGACCTCAATGCAAGACAGCCCAAGAATTTATGGGAACTGGAGGCTTTTTGCCAGGAAGAATGGGCAGCTTTACCATCTGAGAAGATAAAGAGTCTCATCCACAACTACCACAAAAGACTTCAAGCTGTCATTGATGGGGCAATACACCGTATTAAGAACTGGGGTGTGTAAACTTTTGATCAGGGTCATTTGGGTAGTTTGTGTAGCGATTATAATATAAAAAGCGCAAATACAGTTGTTTCACAATAAATGGTTTCAGCCAACCACTAACCATGAGTGAAAGAAAAGTTTTTGTGTTATCATTCATATTCTCAGAAAAATGGTTAAAAAAATCATAAATTCTGCCAGGGTATGTAAACTTGTGAGTACAACTGTATACATACATGCATTTGCTCCATATATTCCTAACATGAATATGGAGTTGATCCCAGTCTTTTATACTGAAATCATATTTCTTTAGATCTTTGACAACTGTGCCTAAAGTGTCTTCCATTTTAGGATGAAGAGGAGGAGAAAGATAAGGATGATGATGATGAGGAGGAGGAGGATGATGATGATGGGGATCTGTCAAAATATAACCTTGCGAGTGAAGATGAGGATGATAGTAAAAATAAGAAATCCACACGTAACAGTAGATCTAAATCCCGATCTCCTTCCCGATCTTCACGCTCCTCTTCCCACACAAGCTCAAGGTCTAGGTCCAGGTAAACGGGTACAGGTCAAGGGTAAAGACAGAAAAAAAATGTCAGTATCTAACTTTCTCACATATATTATCTCTTAATGTTCTACATTCCTTAAGGTTTTAACTACCTATGTCTTATCCATTAATTTTATTTGCTATTAGATCCTTCTGAATCCCTTTTTCTTAATAAAATAATTTATTGTTTAAAGAAATGTAATTATCTAGTAGCAGGCAATGGCACTGGTGAAAAACTTTTTTTTTTTTCTTTACCTTTTTTTCTAACCATTTAAATGCTTACATAATGTATACTTCAAAAACCTATTTATGGTACTGTTGACTGTTAAAACAATAGCACAAGCCACCTCTCATTCAGCCAAATGTTAGGCACCCCCAAGTGACTATTTTTAACTACCTGATAACAACCTGATCCCACGGGCCGTTGCTCCTATCAGCCGAAAACCTTACCGGTCCAGGGTTCTTCTAGCGAACACCACAGAGAGATCAACTTCCTGCTTTGTATGGTGGTCTTAGGCTGCGAATGCGAAATAGAGCAGAAAGCCAAACTTTAACAAAAAAGTCTTGTTACCTTCCTATTGTTCTTTTGTTAGGCTGCTGGGGGGGGGGGGTGATATCACTCCAGTTTGCAGTACAACAGTAAAGAGTGACTGAAGTTTATCAGAGCACAAGTCACATGACTTAGGGCAGCTGGGAAACTGAGAATATGTCTAGCCCCATGTCTGATTTCAAAATTAAATATAAAAAAAGTTTGCTCTTTTGAGAAACCGATTTCAGACACGCTGAGGTACTAGTAGAAAATACTTGTCACGGCTAAAAAATGCCAGAAAATATCCTGCTATAGACAATGCTAAGAATTGCCACTGCTAAAACACATGTAGAGACCGTTATCCATAAATTATCAGCATTGTCTATTTTGACAAGTAGCTGCTGCTGGTAGCTCAGTGTATCTTCGTGATTGAGGAATTTTGTATGGTAGAGTTAATTTGTAATGTAAACAGTGTAATTTAGAAAAAAAAAACCATGCCATAACAATCTTAACAGAATAACACTATATACCCAGTGGGGATTTGTTTAGGTGTTTTTGGTCTAAATAAACTGTGTGCAATCCATCAATATTGAATATAATATAGTACACTGCGCCAAATATTAGGCAACTCTTGTTGCTTCTGAGGATACACCTTCCGATTCTGTTCATAACATTTCCACCATACAACTTCACTAGATATTTCCTTTATATGTAAATGTGCTTGTTTACTGTTGCCTTTCTCTTTTTTTCCCCCCACATGAATCTAACGTTGCATATCCTTTGCATGTTGCATATATATATGCATAGTTAGCCAAAAAAGTTCTCTGACATTGTCTTCAATGCTTTTCTGCAAAATTTGTCAGATTCGCCCATCATTACTTTTCAATATAAAGTACTAGCAGCTAAATTTAGAAGCTTCGCTTAACCTTGATGGGTTTTTCAGTAAAGTTGTCACAAAGTATGCCAAGTAATATAAATTCTTTTTATTGGTTAGTAAAATCTAACTTTGCAGCAATATTTGATTACTGACTAGACAAACCACTTGAGCGTTTGAGAACTGTGCTAGGGTTCTCCATGTGTTTGACCCCTTTATGCCCAGTAATGAATGGTATACTACACTGACCATTTTAGTGATCTTCTGATTTTCATCAAGATATCGCTGCACTAAAATACTGTCATCGTTTTGCTGCGAACTCGGCATGACCTCAGTGTAACAGCAGCTTTATTTCTGCCTGCACAATCTTTTCAATTAGCTCTATGTAATGTATACTTTATTATTGATTCCATATTTGCTTGCAGTGCAGTAAAATTAACTTATGAGTATTCTAACTTTTAAGAAATATTGTGCAGGCAGGAACTACATAATCATGGTTCATGCCATTTAAAACTGATTGAAGAAAGCACAGTTTGAGGTAAATCCGTTGTTTGAGAAAATGACGGTGAAGAATACTTTAGATGCTGGCAAATATTTTTTTTATTTACTTGTTTTCAAAATATAGTATGTGTTTATGCAATGTACAGTTTGTTAGTAATATTTTATGGTCCCTAGTACTGGAAAAAAATGCCACATGTTGTTTCAGATCCCGGTCAAGAAGTTCTTCCAGTTCCAGATCAAGATCAAGTTCAAGAGGCAAATCTAGATCTCCTGGGTCGAAATCAAGGTGAATAGGTGTGCCACTCTCTCTCTATCGCTTCAAGAGAGATTGGTAGTGTTCCTGGATCTTGCAGGGCCTGAAACTTTTTTTTTTGTAATACTTTGGTTCAATACATATTTATACATTTAGACCATGTGATGTACACAATAATATTTTTCTTTAGTTGTTGTGGATATATATCTATTTGGTAGAACACTCAAATAAATGGTCCAACAGCTTGCCTAGGAGCAGGTAAAAGTTAATGTAATGGCAGGACAGAGAAGTGCGCTCGTCAGGATTATGTGCAAAAAGATTTAATGTTTCAATCACTAATACACTTTGGGGAAGACTGTGCTCTCACTAAGGATTGTACGACAATGTAGCTTTAGTTTTTTTATGGCTTTTTTTAAATGTTTGCGCTATAACTTCCAGGCCACGCTGCACAAGTGCTGTAAAGTCACTTGAAGAATTTGATTCGGCCAGGCACTTGTATTAAGGTGAAAAGGGCAGAATCCTGAACCAGATTCTGGATTTGGTGCATCACTATTGGAAAAACCATATTGTATGAAGCCCAGTTGAAACATTCCATATAATAACTTTTAGGGGCACTTTAACTAAAGGTCAAAGTGAATATACTTCAACTATCGAATAGCCCAAAATTTGATTTGAATAGAAAATGTGAATATTCGTCAAATTTTTCATCAAAAAGTACTGGTCCTTTAAAATCCTTTGACTTTGACACTTCGCCACCTTAAAGCTGGCGAATTGCCATTTTAGCCTATGGGGGACCTCATAGAACCTATCCTGAAAATTTTTCCAAAAAAAGTTCCAACAATTCTGCGCAAAATGTTTCAAAGGATTTTTATTCAATCAAAAATGGACCTATTTGATCGAAATAGGTCAATTTTCGATTGAAAAAGCACTATAAAAAAACTTTGAGGGTCAAATTTCGAAGTTTTTTTTTACTTATAAATTAACATACCAAGGGGCAGATTTATTAAAGGGAAACTGTCATGGGAAAACATGTTTTTTTTAAATGCATCAGTTAATAG
>CM044438.1:63430426-63511969 GCA_024363595.1 Xenopus borealis
AAGTCCCCGGACACTCAGTGGTCGCTTAGTAAGGACATGGACACAATCGCATTGCCCAGCACAATGAGCCAGTCGCAAGACAGCGCAACCCAGAGACCGGGCTCAACCCAGAGACAGCGCAACTCAAAGCGATCTGCTCGAGGGAGAGTGTTTCATGGTGGTGGATGGTCGTAGGTGCCGGGAGCACAGCCGTTATGCAGCATTACTACAAGTGGCAGAACTTCCCTGGCCGATGCAGGTGAGAGCTTGTCTGTCCCGAGCTATCGGTTTCCATGCTGCTGGGCGCTGCTTCAATCCTTATTCCTACAGTCGCTGTCCTTCTCCTCCAGATCCTTCATTTTGCTCCTGGACCTTCTGCTATCCTGCCATCCCGGACATGCTGTCAGTAGAATAGCCAGGAGGAGAAATCGAGCACCGCATAAGTTAATGTTAGGGAAAATAAAATGCTGTTAATATTGCCCATCCGTTATATAAGGATGGTGCTATTTAAATCTTTTATTCTAACTTTGTCACCATGAACTGCTGCCCGTGTCGCACGATGTTAAGTATTTTAACACTGGTCATGTTTTGGGTTTTCACTCCATGACCAACCAATTCTCTTTGTGCCACAAGGGACAGAGCACTGTGTGTCTCCATGGGAAGGGTGCTTGGTTTTAAATGAAAGACACGACATAGGGTGCTCAGTGAAAGGGGTGAACAGGTATATGTTATAAACTGATAAAGCGATTGAATTTTAGTGTATACAGTTGCAAGATGGACCCTGACTGCAATATAATTATTCTTTTTTTTTTTATTCTTGTGCAACACAGTGTGGCCCCCTATATATACACACACCTTAAGACTACTAGAATATCCATTAAATAAACCCAATAGGCTGTTTTTGCCCCCAATAAGGATTCATTTTATCTTGGTACAGATCAAGTACAAACTACTGTTTTATTACTATAGAGAAAAAGGACATTTATTTTTTTAAATTTGGATTATTTGATTATAATGGAGTCTATGGAAGATGGTCTTTTTGGAATTTCTGGATAATGGGTTTCTGCATATCGGATCCAATACCTGTATATAGAAACAGATATATTTTTTTCACTAAATATATATACTGTATATATTTTTTTTTGTTTATCACAAATATAGTGGGAAAAAAAATAAAATGACCATAAAAAAATGTGAATATATCCTGAATGTCTGGAATAACCTCTAGGTGGCCCTGTTTCCAGTCTTGTAAGTTAATGTTCCAAATATAGAGGTTTACATGTACATACGTGCTTGTATATATGTATTTAATGATGAAGTCAGTTCTTTGTCATTATGGCAGCATAGCAAGGTGATCTTATAAAAAAAAAGTTGTGTTATGAAAGCAGATTTGTTATGATCAGTTTGCTTAATACAAGAAATTATATTTATGTTTTTATTAGTGTTGAAAATATTTCATTTTGTATTGTATAATTAATTTGTATTTGTAGCAAACAAGGGAAAGTTGTGCTCACCACTAAGTTTTAAAACCATTAGGCGGGGGTGCAATGAGGCTGTGACCACAAAATACATATAGACAAATACAAGAGGTCCTCTGCACTCAACCCATTAACAAGATATTTAAGACATTGTGATGATTTTTAGTGACATATGTTTTACGGGGATTATAGCTCACCCTCACGCCAAACCTGAATTAAAGGGGTTGTTCACCTTTGAGTTAACTTTTAGTATAATGTAGAGAGTGGCATTCTGAGACAATTTGCAATTGGTTTTTATGGTTTTATATTTATTTAGATTTTTAGTCAGCAGCTCTCTAGTTTGCAGTGTCAGCAATTTGGTTTCAAGGGTACAAATTACCCTAGCAACCCTGCATTAATTTGAATAAGAGACTGGAATATGAATAGGAGAGGGACTGAATAGAATAAGTAATAAAAAGTGTCAATAACAATACATTTGTAGCCTTACAGAGCATTTGTTTTTAGATGGTGTCAGTGACCCCCATTTGAAAGCTGCAAAGAAACAGAAGAAAATTGCACATCATTAAAAAACTATGAAAAATAATGAAGACCAATTGAAAGGTTTCTTAGAATTGGCCCTTCTACAATATACTAAAAGTTAACTTGAAGTTGAACCACCCCTTTAAGTAATAGCAAGACAGGGGCGCAACCTACAATAATACTAAAGAAAGTTGCATGCGTTGTGTTGTATATTTCAGCTTTAGTTCAAGAGCCACTGCAGATTGCTGTTGCCAATATTTGTAACTCACATACGACATACATTCCCATTCTGTACTCTTATGTATACTAGCAACTGCCTATTCTTGCTTTGCCTCCACAACTTGGTGAAAAGTTACAGTGCCCAGTGAAAGGCATGTGAAGCCCCATAATATATTGTGTTTCTGTACCTTAGCTCAGCTGGTATTCTGAGATATTGTATGTTTGATTCTGCAAACTATATATAAATATATAAGCTCAATGCCAGTACTGAAAGTGACACTAAGGAACTAAGACTAATAATTGCCTTCCTGCTGTGATTAGCAGCCTCGGAAGCAGTCCATAAACGACTATTTCTGCCTTTTTTTCTTGTTTTTATGCACTGTACTTAGATGAGTCCTGATTAGTGATGGGTGAATTTGTCCCATTTTGCTGAAAATGTTTGCAAATGGCAAAAATTAGTGAAACGCCTGTGTCACTTCTGATGCTCACATCAGTTTTGATGCCAGAGTTACAATCAATGGGTGTCCGATTAGTTTGGACGTGCGGCGACTTTGCCGACTGTTTTTGACACTGGTGAATTTTCACCTGTTGAAATTTTTTTAATGTATTCACCAGCAGTGAAGCACGGAAATTCACCCATCACTTGCTGAATAAATTCACCCATCACGAGTAGTGATGGGAGAATTTATTCGCCTAGGTCGAATTCGAGGCAAATTCCTGTGATTCGCCGCCGGAGAATAAATTCGCAAAATGGCAGTGAAAATTCCGATGGCATCAATTTCCGATTTTTAATAATTTTTCGTGAAAACGTTTGAAATTCACGAATTTTTCGTGAAAACATTTGAAATTCACGAATTTTATAGTGAAAACATTCGAGATTCACGAATTTATAGTGAAAATGTTCGGAATTCACAAATTTATGAAAACTTGAATTTCACGAATTTTGTGAAATAGTTCAAAATTCACAACTTCATAGTGAAATTGCTTGAAATTCATGAATTTATAGTGAAATAATTCAAATATCCCAGATTTGCCCATCACTACTCAAGAGTCCTGTTTGTGTTATAGTTCATTATGTATATAAGGGGTGTCCAACCTCATGCGGCTCAGCTTGAAACGCTTGGTTCCCAAGGAAACGTCAGATTGCAAAGAATATAGGAGTAGGCACGAGCCCATTGCCCAGTTACTAGTAATAATAATAAGTCTATTTGATATCCAGGTGTCCTATATTCCAGTGAATAGCTTCATCCAGGTCTGGACTGAGAATCAAAATAGGCCCTGGCATTTCAGGTACACAGAGGCCCAATGAGCCCACACAGATGCCCAAATGGCCCCCCGGCAGCCCACTAAATACGGACTTTCAATTTTATCTTACAACAGCCCCTCTGGCATCTGCCAGAACCCACAGGTTGCCAATCTGGGCCTGGCTAGCGTCATCTGGTAGTATAGTTCTTTTCTGTGCATTTTCTTTACTTTTACAAATCAAAAGTGTTTGTGTATTTCATGTGTGGCCCCAGACATTTTTTGCTTTTTCTAACGTGGCCCAGGGAAGACACAAGTTTGGACACCCCTGATCTATAGGAAATGTGTTATACAATATATACAGTATAGGCTTTATCCCACTAAACCTCTCCAAAACAGAAATGGTTCTTTTTCCTCCAACTAACATCCCAGAAGTATCCATCGTAGTTAACAATTCCACTATCACCCCATCTCCCCAGGCCCGGTGCCTTGGGGTTATCCTAGATTCTGCCCTGACATTCACTCCTCACATCCAGTCACTTGTTAAGTCATGTCACTTCCACCTAAGGAACATATCCAAAATATGATCATTTATCACCCCAGACGCTGCCAAAATTCTTATTCACTCTCTTATCATATCGCGTCTAGACTATTGTAACTCTCTCTTAATTGGTAGGGATGGCGCGAACTGTTCGCCGGCGAACTTGTTCGCGCTCGCCGGAAGTTCGCGAACGTCGCGCGACGTTCGCATTTTGGGTTCGCGTCAATTTGGCGCATTTTTTTTGCCGCATTTTTTTGCCCTCTCACCCCAGACCAGCAGATACATGGCAGCCAATCAGGAAGATCTCCCTGGACCACCCCCACACACCCCCTGGACTAAAAAAAAAAAAAATGTGCATACCTCCCGAGTCCCAACTGTCCCTCTTTTGCGAGCTCAACCCTCTGTCCCTCATTTGTACTGGAAAGACCCTCTTTTTGGAGGGCCCTCTTTCACTGGAAAGACCCTCACTGAACAGCCAGAAAAAGAAGCAAAGATTTGAACTTGGCTTTTGGCAGAGAGTCCAGAACAGGTGCAGGTAAGATACTTTGTAACACTTTTGACATAAGAAAATAATGGATTGTTCTTTTCCCTTGATCCCCCTCTGGCATGCCACTGTCCAGGTCGTTGCACCCTTTAAACAACTTTAAAATCATTTTTCTGGCCAGAAATGTATTTTTTAGCTTTTAAAGTTCTCCTTCCCATTGAAGTCTATGGGGTTCGCGACGTTCGCGAACCGTTCGCGCGTTTGTCGCAAGTTCGCGAACGCGTCCGCGAACTTTTTTGCGGCGGTTCGCGCCATCCCTATTGATTGGCCTTCCCCTCCAGAAACTCTCACCTCTCCAGTCCATAATGAACACTGCTGCTAGGCTTATACACCTCAGCAACCGCTCCTCCTCTGCCATACCATTCTGCCAATCCCTGCACTGGCTTCCACTCCCCTTCAGAATTAAATTCAAATTACTGACCCTGACATTCAAAGCACTTCATAACTCTGCCCCTCCCTACATCTCTGAACTAATCTCCATTTACTCACCCAACCACCTACTACGCTCCTCTACTGACCTGCTACTCAACTCTTCTCTCATTACCTCCTCACATGCTCGCATTCAAGACTTTGCAAGAGCTGCACCCCTCCTCTGGAATTCTCTCCCACGGTCTGTCCGACTTTCTCCCAATCTTTCAGCTTTCAAGAAATCTCTAAAAACCCACTTTTTTAGAGAAGCCTACCCTCACTGTTAACCACTCAATGCAATACCGCTTACATTACTACATCTCTCACCCACTTTACTCTAATCTTGCCCACTCCCACACCTTGTGTATCATTCCCTTCCCGTTAGCTTTTTCTGTACAGGGCCTTCCTCACCTCCTGTACCAGTATTTATTGTGATGCATGCACAGTAACTCCATATTTATTGTGATGTATGTAACTCTTTATGTTCTATATATGTAATTCATGTGATTTGGTTGTATAATCACATTCACTTTACAGCGCTACGCAACAAGTTGGCGCTATAGAAATACATGTTAATAATAATAATAATAATAGGACCCAATCTAATAGGAAAGCTATCAGAGCTGCCCTGCCAGTAGACAGTGCCTGGGTATGGTAATCGCTATATATTTTATCAAAAATGCCTTTACAGGGTGGCATGGGGCTGCAATATTGTTACTGTGAGGCCTACTGAAAGATTGCTCCATCTGTGTTTGTGTGGAATCCCCACCTTTCAGGTACAAACTGGAGCAACTGACTGACTATAGGCCGCAGAGTTTTCTGGCAAAGCGCATTTTAAAAGCGGTAAGTGCTTACGGCACAAGTGTGAAGCAAGAATGAGGTGCTGTGTGATCAGCAGAGGCAGGTAAGGGACAGTCATGATCTATAGGGGCGCAGCTCACCTGCTCTTCTTCAGGTACAGGAACAGCACCCAGTCGCCAGCTGATAAGTCAGAGCGCTTCCACTTATTGAGTGGGGATGACGTCGCGGAGGGCCCCACCTCCAGCCCTTATATAGAGGCCCCGCTCCACAGGTCTGCCGGACAGGCAGTAGGTGAAGTACAGAGATGGCTTGGCGGGCGGTGGTTCCTTGGAACCGGACCCTAGAGCAGCTCCAACATGGAAGGTGGGTTCCTGCCCCTTGGAGGGGACGTGAATAGCACGGGCAAGAGGATGCTGGATCCCATCACCTCCACAACTATGAAGGAGCGGGGCAGAAGTAACATGACGGCGAGGGCAGAGGAAGGGGGCAACACGGTGTCCGTGGCATTCCCACTGTCCATGATGATCACGGGTTTGGTGGGCAACGCGCTGGCAATGCTGCTGGTGTATAAATCCTACAAGAACAAGGAAAGTAGCAGGAAACACTCGTTCCTCCTGTGCATCGGCTCCCTGGCACTCACAGACTTCATTGGGCAACTTCTCACCAGCCCCATTGTCATCTCCGTGTACCTGTCCAGCCGCCAGTGGGCTAAGGTGGACCCCTCGGGGCATCTGTGCCCTTTCTTCGGACTCTGCATGACTATGTTCGGCCTGTGCCCACTCTTTATAGCGAGCGCTATGGCCATAGAGCGCACCCTGGCCATCCGCTCCCCTCACTGGTACTCCAGTCACATCAAGCCCCGCGCCACTAAGATGGTGCTGCTGTGCATCTGGCTCGGGCTGCTGGCCTTTGCCCTCTTGCCCATCCTCGGGGTGGGACAGTACACGCTGCAGTGGCCGGGCACTTGGTGCTTTATCAGCACAGGAGACAGCGAGGCGCTGGGGAACATCTTCTTCGCTGCTACCTTCGCCTGCCTCGGACTTGTGTCGCTCTTTACCACTTTCGCTTGCAACTTGTCAACCATCGTCGCCTTGGTGTCGCGGTGTAAGCGCCGCAGCAGCACGTCCCACGCCAGCAGACAGTGGGAAAGGATCACGCTAGAAACCCTCATACAACTCATGGGGATCATGTGCGTCCTCTTTGCCTGCTGGTCCCCGCTCCTGGTAGGCGCATTTCTCTCTATATTCACGTTCCACATACAGAAATATACCCAGGAGTAAACTCCAGCTCCTCGTCTGTGGAAATGTGGCAAATTCTCCCTTTTACTCACTCACTAGTGCACTGTTAGCAATGTGTTCCCTGGAAAATATTACTTCAATATTGATTTAGGAGAAAATGTATATTGCTATATTTTACAACTACATTATAAATAGTGACTGTCTATGGCAACTTGCAGCAGCCCTCAGGCATTTGCCAAAACCCACAGATTGCTAGTCTGGGGCACAGGCACGCAAAGCTACTGGGAGACATTTAGTCGCCTCTTTTTTGGGTGAATAATCTCCCTTTAAAGCCTAGAGTCTAAAATGCTGGTGGGATGGCACTTGGAGCGCTTCTTTTCCAGAGTTGCCTCACTAGGAAACTTCAGGTGACTACGGAAAGCCAAGAGCTCCAAGTGCGGTTATGATTTATTCACACATTGTTTTTCTGCTGGAGTTGTAAGGTGCTATAGCAACGGACTAATGTGTAAATAATATGGCCGCAGTATAACTGCCAGCCAAAACACAGCAATTTCATTAGAGATGGCATGATCATGTATACTATGAGCCTTGCATAATGGCAGATACATTGTTTGCTACATAATGGCAGATACATCAGCCTGATTCATAAGAACATCACGCTTTGTGAAGACATTGCACTATTGTCCAGAGCAGCGATTTTCAACCTTGTGCCTCCAGCTGTTAAGGAACTACAAGTCCCACAATGCAATGAAGGAGTCTGACAGCCACAGTCAGGCAAATGCATTGTGGGACTTGTAGTTTCTTAACAGCTGGAGGCACAAGGTTGAAAATCACTGGTCCAGAGTATATAAATTCTAATATACTAAAAGAAGACTAGATTAAAATTGAAGATATTTGCAGGAGGATAAAAATAAAATATGGGTTGCCTGTGCTATTATCATAAGCAGGAAGGTCATAGTTCTCGATCTAACTACAGGTACGGTACCTGTTATCCAGAATGCTTGGGACATGGGGTTTCCCATAATACGGAGCTCCATACCTTAGCTCTATTTAAAAAAATAATTGACTTCCTAATTAAAGCCAATAAGATTGTTTTGCTTCCAGAAAGTATAAATGATACCTCATTCGGGATCAAGTTCAAAGCACTGTTTTATTATTACAGAGAAAAAGGAAATCATTTCTAAAACTGTGACTTATTTGATTAAAGGGGTGGTTCACCTTCAAATTAACTTTTAGTATATTGTAGAAGGGCCAATTCTAAGAAACTTTTCAATTGGTCTTCATTATTTATTTTTCATAGTTTTTTAATGATTTGCAATTTTCTTCTGTTTCTTTGCAGCTTTCAAATGGGGGTCACTGACACCATCTAAAAACAAATGCTCTGTAATGCTACAAATGTATTGTTATTGACACTTTTTATTACTTATCATTCTATTCAGTCCCTCTCCTATTCATATTCCAGTCTCTTATTCAAATTAATGCAGGGTTGCTAGGGTAATTCGTACCCTAGAAACCAAATTGCTGACACTGCAAACTAGAGAGCTGCTGAGTAAAAAGCTAAATAACTATAAAACCACAAACAATAAAAAATGAAAACCAATTGCAAATTGTCTCAGAATATCACTCTCTACATTATACTAAAAGTTAACTCAAAGGTGAACAACCCCTCTAAAATGAAGTCTACGGGAGATGGCCATTCCGTAATTTGGAACTTTCTGAATAATGTGTTTCTTCATAACGAATCCTATACCTGTAACAGAAAAACATCAATTACCAGCAAAGCATTACCTTTCCATGCTCTTATAAGTAGACATATCAAGCACGGGTATTCTAATCAATTTAAATTTAGTAGAGTTTACTACAGGAAAATTCATCCGCTTTCTATTCATTCCAAGAGATTTTTAGAAGCATATTTATGAAATGATGAACTCTTACTGTAATGTAACCCATTGATAAACATACTTCTAAACATCCCATTGGAATGGAGGGTGGGTGAGTTTTTCTGTAGTAAAACACTAATCTAACATTTTTTTACAGTGTCTATCTATCTACACACACAGTAAGTCCCTCCTGTCATAGAGAATAAATAAAAGTGGAGGATGAAAATGCAGGCTCAAACCATGAGATGACTGGAGATGAGAATGACAAATGAATAAATCAGGCCAGCTGTGATGATGGATTGAGATTATGGTCACAGTAAATCTATGTATTATGCACAAAGTAGCAAGTCACCGTGGAAACCCAGCAGGTTTAACAGAACAAAATCAGGTTGGTAAATCACTTCCACCAAAAGCTTTGATTTGTCCCTAGTAGACATAAACAATATCTCAAGGAGTGATATTCTATAGTGTGAACCAGCATATGTACAATTATTTAAAGGGCAAGGAAAGGCAAAGAAATAAAATCCCATTTTTACTTTCTCTAATGAAACAGAAATCTATCTCCAATATACTTTAATTATAAAATGTGTACCGTTTTTATAAGAAACCTGACTGTATGCAGTGAAATTCTCTCTTCATTTAGTGCTGTGGATATGAATTGTCAGACAGTCCCTAACTTCTGGCAGGGAAACAATCATACTTATAAACAGCAGAGGGAGCCCCCGCCTTACTTACCAGCCATGCAGAACTCAAACAGCTTTGTTTTTTGATCATTTATGACGATCCCTAAGAAGCCCAGACCACACTGAGCATGTGTATATAGTCTAGTCTTGCAAAGATGTATAACAAAGTTACAAGATGACAGCCCCCTGTGGCCAACTTTGAAAGCATAAATCATTTGTTTGATTAGGCTTGTGGTGCAGTAAGTTCATGTTTATGTTTATTATACAAAATACAGCATTTCTAGCCCTATTCTATTTTACACTTTCCTTGTCCTTTAAGGTAAATGAATGCACAGCATGATTTGATATGATAGCATATCAATAAAGTAGCCAGTCTTTATATCTCTCAGTGCCTTTAGTTTTTTCGTGGTTATGCAGATTGGATGAAAAGAATAGCAATGGATATGCCAGAGTTTATATGTTATATATATATACAGAGTCTCACTTGTATCATATAGAACAGGGATCCCAACCCACCGGGCCACGGCCCAGAAGCAGCCTGAACTGGGCCATTAAGTTTTACCCGTATTTAATGAGGCGGATTGAATTAGACACCAGTGCGTAAATTGGACACCAGAGCATCCGAATTGGACGCCGACCCCTACGCTCAAACTTTTTTGTCCCTCTTTTTATTTCCAAAATGTTGGGAGGTATGTAAATGAGCTGAAGAGAGTGCAGAAACTAAACGGGTTAGAGGGATTGAAGACTTAAAGGGCAACTAATGGGTAAAAATGTTATTCCGAACCAAAGGTGTGAGTTAATAGAGCCCATATTCCGGTGAGGGATAACAGTAGTTTTTTTTTTTTTTTTTTTTTTTTAAATGTCGCCTGCAAGCGCTAGGCTACCGACACCGTAAGGGAGATTTGGGTGCTAGCAGCCCAAATTGCTCATTATACGTGTGATGTCACATGCACGTTATGCGCATGCAATGACACAGCCATGGTGGTGAGGGCATTTTTTTTTTTAAACTGCTGTTATCCCCAATTGGAATGCGGGCTCTATTAGCCCACACCTTTGGTTGGGGATGACATTTTTACCCAACAGGTGCCCTTTAAATTATGAGGGTATCCTGTCATATTTGACATTTAACAAGTATATTGGAGGACATTATTGACAAATAGCAGGGGACCTTTTTACCCATAAAGAGGATCACTGCACCAGAGGCCACCCCTTCGGACTAGAAGAAAAGGACTTTCATTTGAAGCAGTGTAGGTGGTTCTTCCCAGTGAGGTTGTGGAATGCACTGCCAACAAATATTGTGATGGCTGATTCTGTTAATGCCTTTCAGAGTGACTTGGATGATTTCTTGGACAGACATAATATCCAAGGCTATTGTGATAAAAATCTGTAGTTCATGTATGAGTATATATATATATATATATATATATATATATATAGTTAAAGGAGAAGTAAAGCTTAACTTATGAAGTAGCTAGAAATGTTGTGCATTATGTTTTGTGTTCTGTACCAACCCAAGGCAACCATAGCCCTTTATCAGTAAAGATCTGTGTCTACTAAGATGCCCCAGTAGCTCCCTGTCTTCTTTTCTGCTGATTCACTGCACATGCTCTGTACTGCTGTCACTTACTGAGCTTTGGGACCCACTCACTATAGTACTCATAGAATAGAAGTGTCACAATATAAGGCTGATAAGTTATTAATACAGATAATTACTACATGGCAGTACAGAAATCAGAGCAACTAGCCTCATTATTTAATAATCAGCCCTGTAGCATCAGCTTATATTACAGAAAAAACTCATTTTCTGCTGGATAATTTGTGATGACCCCTAAGCTTAGCTTCTCAACAGCTGCTCAGAGACCACTGAACATGTGAGTGTCGCAGACACTTTCCAAGATGGTGACCCCCTATGACAAGTTTGAAGTCCTGGATCATAGCTGCTATTGACAAGCTGAAACTCTAGGCTGCTGCAATAAGTTCAGTATATAAAACATGGCATTTGTTTGCCATATTAATTTTTAGGGTTTAGTTCTCCTTTAATGTGACTATATGGATACAGGGTTTTATTTGGAGGGGCTGAACTTGATGCACTTTGGTCTTTTTTTAACCCAATCTTACTATGTACATTATTGGTTTTTTTTCACTGAATTGTGTTGTGCAGAACTTGAGCATTTGTTGTCCGTTTACTTGAAAGCATATTATCACTTAGAAACTTCTAATTTACTACATTGGTGAGAGATGTTAATTATTTGCCAGCTGTACTGTTGCTGAGCAACCTGTGACTTTAGCATGCAATGGTTAGAGATCTCAGGCTCCTTTACCATGTGTCCACCTAAGTGATCAAGCAGAACTTCCAGGAAATGCAGGGAAGAATATACACTTTCATGTAAACAGAACACAACTGCCTTTTAGTTACATCAGCTATCATGTTTATCTTCACAATCGGTAGAACAAAACATTTGCAGAGATGAGCATTTTTAACTATGCTGATTTAAAGGTGTGTATTTTTAAGACCATTTATGCAATGTGTAACATATTGAAGCCTTATAAAATTCAGCATTAAGAGCCCTTACACACGGGCGTTTTGGACCTGCGCTCCCCTGCGTTTCGTTTGGCTGCATTCAGCCGCAGGGGAGCGCAGGTCTAGACGCACCTCATTCTTTTCAATGAAGTTGTACCCATGAGGCGCGTGTAAGCGCCGAACGCAAGTTCAGACGCAACATGCTGCATTTTTCCTGCGTTTGGCGCCTACACGCGTTCGTGTGAGTACAGCCCCCTTGAAAATAATTGAGTGCGTCTATACCTACTCTCTCCTGCGGCTGAATGCAGAAAAACGGAACGCAGGGGAGCGCAGGTAAAAACCCTCGTGTGTAAGGGCCCTAAAAGTATTCAATTCCAGTCTTTATGCAAATTCGCAAGTCTGAATGAAACCATTACACAGCTTCAAAGTTGCATTGGGTTTTATTTTGTGCTCTGTGCCATTAATGCTGAGATGTTTGGTGTATTTTACTGCTGTTCTTTTGGCACCTTTATAAATTTGCTATACAGGGTGAGAGGGTCATAAAGAAAAAAAACCTGAAAACCAGTAAAATCACAAACAAAAAATAGATTTTCGCAAGAAAAGAAGGGCAGCTTCCATTGATTTCTAAATGACCTTGACTGCTTTTACTTGACATACTTGTGTATTTTATGGATTTTACACTTGGTAAATTACAGAAAAAAATGTAGATAAATAGACTATTTGAAGAATATGCTAACAAGCCTGAATCAGAGAAACAAACTCTCCCAGAATATTCTTAAATTTGCCACATATTGCACTTCTTAAAAAGAAACCACCAAACTAAATGACTTTCCTACAATCTATATGTGAATAATGTGCCGAGCCACTCCTTCCTGTAGCTATGGAATAAGGAAGTATGGCAGCAAGATGCAAACACTGCTTCTTCATTTAGACTGAACATAAAGTTGCAATAATTGTAAAGCTATTCTATGCCCCTTACCACATTATCAAATATTTTATTCAGATGTTTTAGATTCAAGGTCTACTGTGGTGTGCATTATCAGGTCCATATACTATTTATTTATTACATATAGATAGCACATAAATATTGTTTCTAATAGTGTTTCTAATGCAAGAGACACCATTTCATAATACTTTCAGCATTCATTGGCAGTTTAATTTAATGTGCTCCTTATTTATAGGGCCAGTGAAGTCAGCATGGCCAACTCTCTACAAAAAGTCCCTGAAATATCCTCTGTGTTAAGTCATAGCTCAAATGTCTTTAGTTGACCAGTTCTAGTTTTTATCTATAGTCCTTTTATCTTTTTTTAAACCAGAAGGAACACAAAGAGATAATAATGTATTTCCTGCGTTTATGAAAACTGTACAGATTTTGTATGTAAAATACACAATGGGGCAGATTTATCAAGGGTCGAATATCGAAGTAAAAGTTTTTTTCATTTCATTTGGCTATCCTGCAGTCAAAGTAAAATCGCTCAATCGAACGATTTTAGTGTATGATTAAACAATTTTTCTTTGCCTTTAAAAAACCTAGACAAATGCTTTAGAAGGTCCCCATAGGCTAACATAGCACTTCGGCAGGTTTAATTTGGCGAACTATAGTAGTCAAAGTTTTTTTAAAGAGACAGTACTTTGATTATCGAATATTCTAACGACCTACTTTGAGTCATATTCGTAGTAGCCAAAAAATTACTTCGAATTTTTTAACTTTGAAAATTCCCTCGAATTCACTTCGACCCTTGATAAATCTGCCCCTTTGTCTTTCTTCCAACACTCCAATATTAAAAAGTGGGTCAGTTTAGACCATACAGCAGTCCAAGCCTATGCATGTTCCCCAATTCACATGAAAATCTGCCTGGCGAGCACCGGCCCTTTTTATGATGAAATACTGTTCCACATACCATTACGACAAGTGTAATAGGGTGGTATCATGGCCTTAACCCACTATGGGAACTCTGGAGTTGCCTGCCAGTAATTCCAGGGTTCCTTTAGTGAGTTGCCATCCCTAGTGTTCCCATCTGAATATTCTAAACATTACTACAAGTTGCTAGGAGAATGTATGACACAAATATCTGTCTGCATACATTCTAGAATTTTGCACTTTTTGTAATAAATGTTCCCCTTCAGTACACAAATATTTCTACACAGTTCATAGAGCAATAAAGGATTTAATTTGAGTCATGATTAACAAAGATAAGTGCTAAATTCCACCAGGGCACCTAGTTTTGCTTTTATATTTTATTGTAGACTTATAATACACCTTTTGCTGATTGACTGTAACAGGCAATTTTGCTGGCTCAATTCCATGCCTAATTTTGTGTTTCTACATGGCAGCACTTGCCCTAATTAATAATGCTTTAGAGAATTTGGAACCCTTCCATGAAAATATTTTATGGCATTTAATGCAGCCTTTCTCACGTGTGCCAAAATCTTTGGTCAAGTTAAATCAATTTCGAAATTAATTCCTTACAAAAGAGGTCAATGTTTTTAATGTGAAAGCCAAAACAAAAGCCAGACATGTGGCGCTGCTTACTTTTTTTTTTTTCATTGCAGTTAGGAGTTGTTATATGGAGAGCTTGGGGAACAAGCCTGACTGCTTTTATAAGCATTGGTATATAGGAAATAATATAATAATAATATAACAATATGTTATGTTAAAAAAGAAAGACTAATTTCTGTTAAATACCAACATATGCTCTTAACAGCTGTATCCCAGATAAGAATGTTTAAGAAGGCATTCCAGTGATTTGCTTGGTAAAGGCAAGGAAACACAATTCTTGTGATAATATGATTATTTATTCATTGAAGTATTTGAAAATGGTAGTTTTGTCGAGGAAGTTATGACTGCACCCACTCATAATATTGCCCATTTGCTGCATTTACAGCATTTCTGGCACACACTAATGACTATAAATAGGCAAAATATACATGACATTATGATCAGTCCTGATAATATTCATTTTATTGCATTCGTGGCATAGTTTATTTTCATTATTTAACACTGTAACCACTTTTTCATTCTCCAGGATAAGACAATTTGCCATTTTACAGTAGTTTAAAACTAGGCAGGTTTTTCATTACTGACTGTTGAAATCCAAAAATGTTTGGAAGCAGACACGAGAGATTTCTAGGCCAGCCTATTGCTCAGGCTTCAGCCTTTAAGGTCAGATCCCATAACATCATAGAAACAATCAACGAATCACACTTAAGTGCTGTCATACAATGTGTTCTGTGACTTTAATCATAGTGAGCTAATGGATTTATGTTCTGTGTGTTTCCAAATAGGTAATCATGCTGAAAATGATGTCCAATCATACTTCAGTTGAACACTGCAAGCCGAAAGATTCAGAGCAAAATGCAGAGCTACAGAAAGACTGCAATTTCTTTTTGACTGCTATCCGCCTGGCCTCACTTAACCAGATACTTGACCCATGGGTTTACCTCTTGCTTCGACAAATTCTGCTCAGGAAATTTTGCCAAGTAGCAAATGCTGTATCAAACTGCTCACATGATGAACAGAAACAACAGCCAATGATCCCCACAAATGAAGTAAGACCAGCTGAAGGATGATCTATATAGTTCTTATTTATTGGACTTTGTTACTTGCAGAAGCCAAGCAAAGCTTTAATGTGAAATGGCTTGGGCGGTCTATATTTTCAGTAAGCAAAGTGCTATTTATAAACCTGCTAAAATATATCTTTTAAAATGTGACAAAATGTTTCTACTGAAATGACTGTAGTGACTTAAAGGATAAACTATACAAGGAATGTGATATCGTAACAACATGTTCCTCAAGAAGATACACCGTTAGCAAGACGCCCTACCAACAGAGGTTATCAACTGTGTGCCACATATGCTTATATAATTAAATAAGAAAATTAAACATAGTTTGGCATGGCCTACAGCCTATTTATTATTAAAATACTTAAGATATTAATTTTGAAAATATGTACAGGTTTACAATTAAACTAAAAATACAGGGAGATGTGAGTACTCTAATGTACAGATCTCAACAATATAGTGCCCACACATAGATGAACTTCTAATCAATGCAGATTCTAACTATTGTTTGGTTTAAAAAATATGTGCCCATATCCACTTAGAGACAAGTTATGATGTGTGGATGGGAAACCAACAATCAATAGCACATAGCACCATTTTTATTGAGGTAAGTAGCAACAATCAAACCTTTGTAGGTGTCATTGCTCTTTTATCTGCTATGCTTTTAAAGCAAATATGTCAATTACATTACAGTATGTTTCAAGCCCTATGAAGCACTTTCTTCTTTATATGTCTTTGGAACTTGCTTATCTTTAACGGCAAGGCTTGTTTCTTAGCAGATAAGGACATTGTTTGATTGTTTAGTTCAATAACTTGCTCTAAATAAGCAACAGGCCTGGCAAATTGACAAGAAACTTGCTTTTTCTTTTTGTCAATGCAAATGCAATTTTATATAATTGAGTACTGCCAGTCTTGGAGATACTTCTTCAAACTGTTTACCTTTAGAAACCTAAGCTCTAAACAGACATGTAAATCTAATTTTAGGCATTTCTCAACAAAACAAACAAATATATTTGCAGGTATCTGAGACACTTTTCTGTTGCTTCACTGGGCCAAATCAGGAATGTAAATGCCCAGATTAAAGGAGCTTTTTAGTCTTAAGATTTCCTTTTGAGCTTTGATGGATAGGAATACATTTGAAGAGGGCTATAGGAATGGAAAAGAAAGGTTATGGTCAAACATAGAAGAGCAGAGCCTGTAAGGCCAAAACTGCACTAATCTTCTCACAGAAACTTGATTTCATCGTAAACACTAGGAAAACCAAAGAGAGAAATAATTATACATTCCACTGGGCAAATACAATGGGAACAGAAAATATAGTAAAGCATTTGTTGGCAGTGTGTTTACCAAGCAGCACACTTATGCTTTAGCATAACCATTAACACAGAAACATTCATTCTTAAAAGCATCAGTAGGCTGTCAATTGTCTTGCGAATAACACTGAATCTGCTTCACGGACCGAATAAGAGGGTCTAGAAAAATGCATCCCCATTTGTGAAAGTTGCCTTATTTCCAGCAGAAATCGATTATTCTGAAACTATAAAGTCAAATATTTACTTAATTTTATCAGTCTGCTTTATAGCAGTGTATGACTTCTCTTTCTGTAAAGGACAGATCATTTTCCCTAACATCTTTACCTTAATGAGAAGGGGTAGCTTTTGCTTGCCTAGACATACTGTACATGCCCAGAGGCTCAGCCACTGTGATTGCCATTACCTTCGACTTCCAAACTTTAGGTATTGAAATGTAGTTGGTTGCAAATTAATGAAGAAATCACAAAATGCATATTTACAGTAATATAGGGTTAGAGGCAGATTTACTAATAGTTGAATTTCGAAGTGAAAAAAACTTCTAAATTCGACTAGCAAATTTTTTTAAAGGACCTTTTCAATCAAAAATGGACCTATTTTGATTGAATAGGTCCATTTTCGATGAAAAATTTTTTTTTGAATCGTTCGATCGAATTGAACAATTCAAGCGATTTTGCGCAAAATCCTTTGAATTCCTAGGGCTTAGAAAAAATTTCAGGAAAAGTTCTAGGAGGTCCCCCAAAGGCATTTCGACAGCTTTAAGGTGGGAAAGTGGCGACTTGTCGAATATTCAAATTTTTTCTATTTAAAATGAATTTTGGCCTATTCAATAGTCGAAGTAGCCCAAAATTACTTCGAAATGTGTTAAAAGTGTGTTAACATATTAATGGTGTCTGTGTTTGTGCCAGGGGTTCAAATCCAGATCTCAAATATCAACTATTCCCTGGATATTCCAGAGGAAACTGGATATTGAAAGCTTTATTGATGTGTGAAAATTTTCTATCAAGGTGTTTGTTCATCAGACTGTAATGGGTTGCTTTGAGCAGCTGAACATGTTAATTTACAATTCACCTAGCAACAGGAATAAATATGCAATGGCAGTATCATTCTTCGCAGAGTCAGTGTTTGGGTGATGCCCTAATATTTTCGTAGGTGTTCATTTGCAACTTGTTTCCCTGACAGTCAAGCTAGACATCCCTGATATACTATTATATATATATATATATATATATATATATATATATATATAGCTATAGCCCTTTGCAAGTAGCTATTCCTGCCCTGCTACACACTTTGGTTTTTCACAGCTAAGATGTTAAACGTTGGAGCCCAATTGAATGGCTCCCTGCATGGATTATATAATTAGCATGGTTGTGAGCACTCACAGTTTTGCAGTACCCCATCCAAGGTTTCCATGCTGCTGTTATTATTTGCATTTAAATGTACTGTAGAAAAAACTCATAAATCTAGCTGACATTTAGGGCAATATAATTAGCAAGTGATGCTAGTTAAAGGGTTTGTCTCCTTCCAAACACTCTTTCGGTTCAGTTGTTTTCAGATTGTTCCCCAGACAAAAAGACTTTTTTCATTTACTTTCCATTATTTATTTTTTTTACAAAATCTAAGTTCAATGTAATGTAATTCAGGTGCAGACAGAAAACTTACAAATTTGCAACATTTAGTTGATACATTTCTTGTCATCATCTCTGGAGTATTAGCAACTATTGTTTCAATTCTAACACTTGCCTTTAAAGAACAAGTAAACCTTTTTTTTTTCTATCTGTAAATTTGCTCTAAACAGCCCCCCAGATTAATGTACCTTAGTCCCTGCTGCAAGTCTGCTCTGGTTTCTGTGTTATCAGCAGCTTGTTTCCTCTTCTTCCTGGTGCAGAGTGAAGCCCCGCCCTATAGCTTACTGAGCTGACCTTATCTCTTGGACTAGTCCAGGAGATCATTTGCATAATGTGACAGAGCAGAGACCAGTGTGTTTAGCACCTTTTGCTTGGGGAAACTAGCTTACTAATGCACACACTGGCTCCCTCTTCCTCTCTATTGTGGAACAGCAGCAAATGGACTGCTCAGTAAACTAAGGGGCTGGGCTTCACTCTGCACCAGGAAGAAGGGGAAACAAGCTGCTGATAACACAGAAACCAGAGCAGACTTGCAGCAGGGACTAGGGTACATTAATCTGGGGGGCTGTTTAGAGCAAATTTACAGAAAGAAAAAGAAAAACATTTACTTTTCCTTTAATGAAATTCAGGGATTCTGCTCAACAGGGCAGAAAAGTATCAACTAAATGTATTAATTTAGAATAGTTTACAGGGTTGGTGACCCCCCCTCCCAGAGCTGCTTAAGTATAAGAAAAACGGTCACACATAGCAAGTGGAAAATATTTGGAAAAGTCTTTATTTCTGGTGATCTGAAAACAACTATTTGTTTGAAGGTGAACAACCCCTTTAAAAGCAATTCTGAGTACTTGTTATGTGTCCAGGTCATGGTTTTTTCCAGTTTGATATAAATAAAATTTGTGGTGGCTGCATATGCTGCCTGGTTCATGGTGCAGATGAGAGTGGAACCATCTGGTTCTCTGGTTGTGAATAACGGCATTTTCTTGTGACTACAGACACTTCTAGTCTCTTTATTTGTAGTTCTTATTATATTTTCCATAGCTACCAGGTCAAAATATGTTCATAGGGCAGCTCTTCAAAGTTCAAACTGCTTTGAATGTTATACCTTTCTCTATGCAGGTCAGGCTTCTTGACTTCTGCACAAAGCTTTCTGTATTTTACATTATTCATTTAGTGATTGTTACCAAGTTTTCGAATTTCAGGAGAAATGGGAAGGGGACTACTCTCTTCTATGCTTTGCTACTTAAATGTTTTACCTGCTTCTGTTAAGGCAAAATAGTTTTCTTATCAGGCTTAGCCATACGGTATGAAGAGAGACTTATAAATATATTATAATATATACATTGTAAATATGTTTAAAAAATACTTTTACACCAAAAAAACTCTACTGTCCTTATGTACAGTATGAATTTACACCATGCATCATGATCACGAAAATAATTTATGCCAAAGAGCTGTTTTTATAACGGCAAGTATATTATTATACTCGGCAAAACACCTGTAATTGAGCCATCCTATTACATAACTCTAGACTTGTAGTAAACTATTGAAGTGTCATAGCCGGCACCCTAATTCCAGAACCAATGCTAAGCAACCTGTTCACGGCTCTTGCTTCTGCCTATAACAGCCGCCTTTCACCTCGGGAGGAGCCCTCGGCTAATCTGATGCCGCCAGGTCTTATCAAGCGAGGTGCCAAGCTAAGGGTTCTGGATGAGCAAAGGGGCACGAATGTAAGGCAAAGTCTTTTGGGCAGAAGGTCATAGTACAAAGCATAGACAGAAAGCCTAGTCAAATCAGGCCGGGTCAGTGCAAGCAGAGTACAAGCGGAGTCAGACAGGCAAGGGTCTAACCAGGAGATCAATCAGAAGGGATACGGATACAGAAGAGTCAGTTACAAGGCAGGGTCAGGATTACAGAAGTCAGGATGGTCACAAATATGCAGGGGTCACAACAGGTAATCAGATATCAGAAGCTTTAAACAGCACAGAAGCACCAGGATTTCACAAGGAGGAAACCTATAACAGGCAATGAGAAAATACAAAAATCCCCTTTAAATACTTTGAAATTGCACCCCAGCGCGCATGTGCCTATAAATATAGAAGCTCACAGGAAGAAGAGCGGGCGGCGGGCATCCTCACCGCACCACTAGACCACTAAGGTGAGTTATTACTTGAAGTCAATAAGAAAAATTTAGATGGTTCTGAATTTCTGGCATGAAAACTGGTTTAAAATGCTTTGTAAAAAATGCTGGTTTTGTGTGGATTATTTTGAACTGACACCTGATTTTATGACAGATTTTACACTTCACTTGACAAAATATTTACATAAAATCATTACCCAGCTTCATAAAACTGCTCGACCTGGGGAAAAGAGTAGCAGAGGAACTCTGACATTTTACTTATATTTTCCCCGGTATCCCTAGTGCTCATTGACAATGACACATACATAGCATAATCTTTATCTGTGACATTTATGAACATGTTTTAGTTTGCATAGTTTTGTGTAATTGAATGGTTCAATTCCCTGACAATATTGAAGCCCTGTCATGTTGTATAGCTAGGTTTTGTAATAAAGAATAGGCTTATCAGACAAAATGGTCACTGTGTGCAGGACAGATGTATTTCTGCTCCCTTGTGTAACTTGCTACATTCCTGCTCCTTCACAGAGCACTGGGCACCAGTAAGATAATCCTAAAAAAAATAGAGATCACTTTATTGAGTAGAAGTAGAGTCAAAAGGCAATGGGTTGATATCAACATGATTTAGCTTTAGAGGCATCTAAGTTTGATCTTACTAGTGGATCCCTTCATTAGAGGAATGAGGAAACCATTAGTGCTGAATGTGGATCATTCTACAGCTGATAAGTTACTAAGGTGGGTAGCAAAAGTGAGTGGGAGAATCCAGATATCTGAATAAACCTAAGAAGGTATAGAATCAGCGCTACGAAACAAGTTGGCGCTATAGAAATACATGTTAATAATAATTATGACTACAATGTCAATTAATGGGGAAGTTATGCTTACAACAGAACAATTTAAATCCACAAGAGTAAAACCCATATGGTCTATCTGACTCTAAAGATTTTCTATACACAAATGGTTAACTGGACATATTATTCTAAGCGTTGTTCTAAGTAGAGATTCACATTTCCACAGCAGTCTGCTATATACGGATAATAAATCAGCTCACTGCTTATAAACTGTGATTTGGGTGCATTCTCAGAATATTATCCTGTACATCATACTAATAGTTAATTTAACAAATCCAGATCCCAGAGAAAATCATCACCCAAAGCAGAAGGATCCAACTCTCTATTGGGTTTATTTAATATTTAAATTACTTTCTAGCAAACTTAAGGTCCCTAGGATTTTAGATAACAGGCCCCATACCTGTACAATATTTTTTATTTAGTAACTGCAAACAACTTACAGCCTCTTAAAAGCTCATAAAACTGGAATTCTCTGACACGATAGCTGTTATTGAGTCACTGAACACCACAATGATATTCTTATATTTCACAGCAGGGGGTACATTGTCCTTTATATAAGCCTTATATCAATGTTTCTAATAGAAAACAATAGTAGATATTTGATATTATTTGAAACTGAGTCTACATTGTTTAGCCATTTGTTTTTGTTCCAAGGCAGGGTCATTTTTTATTTATCCTCTAGTCAAAGGAGGACGTTTATGACTCACAACACAGTGCAATTCACCCACTTTAGACATTACTATAATGATATTGTTTTTCTGGAGCACACTGAGCAGAATTAATCTTAAACAGTTTCTGTTATGCCTCATAGGCATAGTCCAAAAGCTCAGTCCAATGTGCAAAATTACATTCATGTCTGTAGACTTGAAATTTATCTTCTAATGCTTGTGTTTTGGGGATATAACTTTTAACAACGTTGAAAATAATGGCAGAATTGCTGGAATATCTGTTGTAGATATCACTTGATGTCCCCGAATAAATGATATTTAGGAACAAGGTTATGAAGAAGAGTTTTATGGCTTGCTTTAGGCACAGCACTGGTTATGAGCAATACACTTGAGGTAAAACAATTTGCAAACCCTCTGTGATGAAAAAAACAGTGCCAGTGGTATTCCGTTTGATATATTATTACACAGCACTTCTTGAGTACACTTAATCAAAATACTTACACTTGGGTTTGAATCATGGCACCAGCAGGTATCTTTACTCCACCTACAGATTTGACATCACATAGTTGGACTACACATACTTATGGGCATTGCATTCTATGTGGACAAAATGCCATAGTGCACAAATGTCCCACACTTGTCTTGAAAGACAGAAGATATAAAAAAAAATGTGTAATACATAATTTTATATATGTATGCATTTAGTTATGTATTATTTTTATATGCAGTTTTCATAGTAGGCCCAGTAAAAGAGTTATGTTAAAGGAGTGGTTCAACTTTAAGTTAACTTTTATTATGTTATAGAATGGTCAATTGTCAGAAACTTTTCAATTTGCCTTCATTATATATATTATTCTATTACCTGCTCGAATAGCATTTGTACACCTCGATCGTTCAAATTGTATGAATTTTACAAACGATCAAAGGAAATTTCATGATTTTTTCGTGAAATCGAACGATCCCTGTTCGATTGTACGAATTTTTCGAGAAATTGAATAGCGCACAAAAAATTGCCTAAAACTATTCGATTTCCATTCGATAGTCGAATTTCTGCCGAATTCGAGGGCTAAAATCCCTCGAATTCGTGAATAATGATAAATTTGCCCCTAACTGTTAAATCAAAGATGAAAAACTCAATTAAACCTGTTTAGTTCCATCTCAACATCCAAGTAAAAACCTGTAACCTGAAGCATCCTGTGCTCCCCTGTTGTTCTCAGAGGGGAGCTGCACGGGTAGCTTTGGGTGGGTCGCTGCTTGTAGAATAAGCCAGGGAAGAGACCATCTCTTCTGGCATTAGCATAAAGGGCTGCACTAGTTAGTTTATCAGATGTTAAGCATTAAGCAAACAAGTAACTATTGGGGGGAGGGGTTATTTATTAATGTCCGATTGTTTCTGGTTGGACTTTTAATGGGGAAAACATTTCCGAGTCGATGGTGTTAAAAGTCCAGATAAAAGAAAAAGGTAATGGCAATTGTTCCGTTGACATTTTGAAGATAGCCTGATCTGCGCTGGGTTTTGTTCAATAATCTGAAGATTTTATATCACAAGTTTCAGTTAACAAATCCGAAAAAAGTCGCAGTTTTCAGCAACAAATACAAAAAAATCGAACAATTCTGACTTTTCTTAGTCTTTTCCCGCTCAAGAGATTTTTGTGTAAATATATTGTTAAAGGGGGGGGGGGAGTTAGTGCGGATTAATCTGAGTGGTTTTCAGAAAATAGACAATTTCTGATTTTGATAAATAACCCCTTACAGTTAGTCTTGCAAGGCACCAAAGTGGGTAACGAAGGGTGCCCGGTACTGTGGGGAGGTGCTGGGAGCAGAGGGAACCCTGGGACAGGCTACATGGGGTGGATGGATTGGTTAATGGCACTGAGGGCTGTTTATAAAATGGGGAAGCTATATCCCACCTCCTCTTGCAACGTCAAGGGAATCTGGAGCGATGTGGCGGCTTACAGCATGTCTGGTCGCCCCTAATGGCGGATGATCATCCCACCCACCTATTGCACTGTTAAACTTAAAAATGTTTCACTCATTTGTTTAAGAAATTTCAATGGACTGGTTTCCATATTGTTAAAAATGTGTTATATAACAAAATATATTATTGTCACAGCTGTTGGTGGGTAATTGTTTTTGGTCCGTGCCATCTGAGTATGGCCAGTACATTTTCCCTTTACATGCCCACCGCGGCTGCGGTAGCTTGCATCTGTGGTAAACTAGGCTTGGTATAATATGGCAAGGACAGGGTTATATATGGTTTTAATAAAAGCTGTGGCCGACCTTCAACCACAAAAAAGGAAAAACTGAATCCTGTGTTTTATTTGAATGTTATCTTACAAGCAACTGCCTCCCCACAGTCATTATAGGTCTGTGTACATGTATTGATATATCAATTAAATTATCAATAGGTATTTATATGTATATGTGTGCACTGGTTGAACTTCATGGACTATTTGTTTCCACCTATATTAATGATGTAACTATGTTGCTATGTAACTATGGGATTAGAATATTAGCTATACTGTTGTCTTGCAAAACACAAGGAGTCAAATAGAGTAGGTAATAAATCACAGTGAATAAAATAAACATATTCCAGTGCTGCCTAACTAATCATATAAGCAGTGATTAAGAGTGAATTCAAGAGGTAATTACAGACAGTTACACAATGTACAGTACCAGGGATCTGACATTCTTCCCCTACCAAATCTCAGATTTTTCATATTGCTTGTACTTCTTTGCAGACAAACTCAGAGAATGTATTTGTTATTATATAGAATGAAAAATAGATACTGTAGTTTATACCTGAGCAATTAGTATTACACATGCACATAAAAGGATTGCATGCTAGCAGCTGTAAAACTGAATTCAATGTGTTACTGTAATTTAAATGTCGCAGACACATCAGTGAAATGATGTAATGTAATTAAATTTAAATGGCCTTGCAGAATGTGTAATTTATATTTGTCTGTTTTAAAGGAATAACCTGGCAACTTTGTCTTTTTGAATCATCATGTTTAGGCCTATGGCACATGTAGGGGCCGTTTTACTAAATTCACGTGAATAGATCGAAGTTCGATCAAATTCCAATCGTAGGATTAATTCGATTGGTCGAATATGCAAATTAGGCTTATTCAATCATCGAATAGCGAATGATCGAATATTCGATCATTCGATCAGCGAAGGATTTAAAATTTATTCGACTGCCTACTTCGCCAGATTGAACCTACCGAATTGTAATAGAAGCCTATGGGAACACTCCCATAGGCTTCTGAGGCTAAGTCCTGATCGAGTAGGATTTGTACGCTTGAAGTGTTCGATCGTTCGAATTGCACAAATCATTTGAATGATCGAATAATTATTTAGATTGATCGTTATTCGATTGTCAAATGATCGAAGATCGAATAAAAGGGTAGCCTAAAACTATTCGTTTAGCATTCGAAAATCGAATGCTAATCAAATATCGAGGAAAATCGAATATTTTTTGGGGAATAATAGTAACTTTGCCCCATAGTGTTTTGACCAAGATGATGGTCTGGACCACCACACATTTAGGGGCAAATTTATGAAATTCACGTGAAATGATCGAAGTTCGAATACCAATCGTACTAATTTTTCGTGAAATCGTAAATTAAAATTTGGCCTCTTCGATCATGGAATATCAAATAGATCAAATGATCAGATATTCAATAATTCGACCATTCGATGATCGTAGGAAGCAAAATTTAAAATTTATCCGACTGCCTACCTCGCGAGATTGAACCTACCGAATTGTAATAGAAGCCTATGGGAAGCTCCCCATAGGCTTCTGAGGCTAAGTCCTGTTCGAATACCATTCGTACAATCGGAGCGTTCGATCGTTCAAATTGTACGGATTTTGGGATTTTTTTCGTGAAATTGAACGATCGGTATCCATTTGTACGAATTCATTGAGAAATCGTATTGCGAGCAAAATGATAGCCTAAAAAAATTCAATAAGCATTCAATGGTCAAATACTTATCGAATTGTGAATTTGGTCGAGCTATTTTCCAGGAATAATAGTAAATTTGCCCCTTACTGTTAGACCATTGTTGTTTTCAAAATACCAGTTGGCTTATTTGCAAAGTTCAACCACAGTTCCAGCTGAATAAAGCCACTGAGAGGATGGAATTTTTCACCTACAGGTATATTTCAGCCTGGCTTTATATTTTACTGAAAAATTGTCCTATATTATAGAGTGACTGAGAAAAAACAAACTGTGTTAAGGCTTATGCATAAGGGTAAAAAAAATTTTATAAAGCAGAAACTATGGATTCTATCCTTCTAAGTCATGGGTGATAAATTAAGGCAATATGTAAACCCCCAGGGAAATACCAAAAAGATGGCCGCGCAGCAGTAGGTAAGAAGTGCTTTTTTTAAAAAAAAATAGGTCTGGTGATGTCTCTATCACTGGGCAACCATCTTTTTTTTCCATTGCTCCCTTTCAGCTCCTTCAGACATCCAGATTTGCTCATGTGCACAATTAGAAGGTTTTTGGATTTTAGAAAACTGCCCATGCGCAAGGCTAGAATGGGGAACATGTGGAAAACATGGAGCATGGTGCTAGGTATGAAAGATCCCCTAACTTGGTCAACTATTTCCAAACTGGAGCACTGATCTGGAGAAGAAGTTAGCAATTTAATAAACTGGGGTTGACTAACAAGTATTTTAACCTTTTTTTGTCCTATAAATGTTCTATAGAATTTGATAACAAAAACGTAATTTTCTGTAAAAAATGTTTCCTTACTTTCCCTTTCCGTTGACCTTCCCCTTCACATAGATGAGTAACTGTACCCTGTCCCTGTTATATTATGAATATAACAGGAGATACAGGGCATCCTTGAGTTACATACACCCGATTTACATATAACTCACACTTACATACGGGGGCTATTACAATAACATACTATGGTTTGCTTGGCCTTTATTATCCTTTAACTTTAATAAATCAACTGCCCCAATCCCATCTGGCACATGCTGTCTACTGCAGAGCACAGAAAGGGAAAATAAATATGCACAGAATGGTAAAAATAAATACTATGACATCTGTCTAATTTAATAAGTAACTTTATATGTTTCAACTTACATACGAATTCAGCTTAAGAACAAACCTATAGACCCTCTCTCTCTCATACATGACCCGGGGACTGCCGGGGTTTGTTGTAAAGCAATACGTATACCTTTCAAGATATATAACAGATTTCTTAGTATCCACAGGCAAACTGATAAATGGGGAAGGTTTGAAAAACAGGTGTATAATTTGGATGAGAGCCCAGCATATCCAGAAACAAAAGAAAAGAAAATATTATTTGCCTTCCATTGTTCTCAAAGAAAGTCTCTTAAATAATTGAGGTAGACTAAACTGACGTTTGTATTCTTTATTCCAAATTTGTCATGTATATTTTCAATATGTGCTGCAGATGTTTGTGGTCACTTTTTCAACTTTGGCTCAATAAATAGGGGGTATGCTAAACAAACTTGTTGCCTATTATTTTAATTAAGAAATATCTGTTTATTTTGTTAATTAGTAAATTATCTCTGCAACAAAACACAAATTGTATAGTTATTAATACTATTAAATAAACTGAAACTAATAATAAACTTCATGCATGTTCTAACTGACAGAAATAGTCCTTATTTTTTAATGGTTTGTCAAGCTGTAAGTCAAAAGACCTACAAGGTCTAGACAACACTGTGAGAACGGAGCTCTTGAGAGAGATCTGGGTAGTAGAGCAACTGCATCTCTGAATTTTTAATTAAATACATATATGTGTGTTTTTTTTACTTTTTCACTGCCGCCCTTAGAAATAATTCCAAATAAATTAGGAAGGGCAGAATACAAAGAGAAAGTGATTGGTTTGCTTGAGGCATTGAGGTGGGGCAGGCAATATAAGGCTGATAGCTGAGATGTTTAAATATGTTTATAACAGTTTTACATATTTCATTTAAAAAGGACTTGTATTATATAGTTATTTATGTCTTAGTGACAGGTTCCTACTCAAATAATGAATTTGTACCAAATGTTAGTTATATTATACTTCAATTATTTTTATCTCTAAGGACATTTATGAATGTATTATTGTACTTTGTTGTACAAGTATAACATTACTGTGTACATTGGACAATTACTACCCCTTGAATTAAACACACCATGGTATAAACATATTCATTCCACTTTTGAAGCCAGACTTTTGTGGACTCTGAGGACTATCAGTGTTGCTGCAGGTTTCGAGCAAAACTTGAGGTTCATTCTGCAGCAGCAATATCTGTATTTCATTCACTAGTACTTCACAGATCCACAAAACCCTCTGACACTTCTTCTTCTGACAAAATACAGATATGCTATATTGCAAGTTCTATCTCTTTTCAACAAAAAATACATTTTTAAGGGTTAGCATAACTTTTTAATATCCTGAAGCTCCCAGCACATCAGACATTTGAATGGTTATAATATTTCATACCATAGTATTCATTCTATAAGTATGTAGTAAAATGCCATTTCTGAAGACATTTTCAAGTTACTGTTCTAGGTGTGCTGTGACATTATGATCACAAGCCCTTGACCTGTTTGACTCATTTTTTACATCTATTCCATTCACCGTCATACTAGAATGAATTTCAGAATCCCACCGTAACATCCTTCATATCTCTATTCTGTTCACATCATATTCCTTGAGGACACATTAACGTCTAACCTACAAGAACTTCATGCGAGTGGAAATCTGGAGGAGGCACTGTCAAATTTCTTCTTGCTTCACACATGTGATGTAATTAGAAAGCATATTAGATGTAATCAGAAAGCATATTGGCAGCATAGTAATTGAGTGTCAGGTAGTATCAGGGTCCTAAGATTGATTATAACCTGGATAATATCTGTTTGTATGTTCTTCCTTCTCTTTGTATCCTGGTTTTCTCTCATACTCGAAAATCATGCTGGCAGGTTACACTGTTTGTTGAATAGGTAAGTTACTCCACTGATATGTGAATTATCTATGTAAAGTACTGCATAAATGTGTCAATCCTATGTAAATAAACCAGTTCTCCAGTCAGTGAGAAGCTATACAGGCAAAATATTATTATTCAAAATGGCTTAAAAAGAAAAGGTGCAGGTTTTTATACTTTTGTATCCATTGTGATCCTCTTCTCCCCTTCTTTTCCTTTAAACATTTCTACATTCAACTGTCAGTATCTGTAGGATCAAACTTCCATCAGAAAGCCTCACTTTCCAAATTATTTAAAATTTTCTCTTCAGGAGGATTAGAAATGATATATGTATATAAAGCAAATGGCTGGGTGAGCAGGAGCGCCCACAATGGGTTTTCCTGGCATCTCAGTGGGCCAGTGCAACACTGAGGGGCTGATTTGATAAAATTCAAATTCGAGGGTTCTCCAAGTTGGAGAACTGGCCTATCGAATTTTTGTTTTAAAGGGGAAGTACTTCGACCATCGAGTATTCAAATATTCAAATACAATTAAATTCGATGATTAGAATTGGTCGAATTTGGAAAATTCGATGGTCAAAGTGATCATCTGCATATTTTTTTAAAATTCGATCGAATTTCGAAACCTTCATGTGGATTTAGTAAATGGGCCCCTGAGTATCAGTATTCTATTTAATTGAAGTATGAAGTCTTGATTGGCAGTCAGGACAGATAAATACATTAATACACAAGGGAAGAGAGTAAAACTACAGAAAATAATACAACATAAATTATGCACTGCATTTGATTCTTTCTTCCTCCACTTTTATTATTATTATTATTATATACAATAAAAAGGCAATTGCATTTAATTGCTACATCTTGATTTAGCAAATGTGTTTTGATGAAAGTTTTTTTTTTTTTTGGTTTGTAGTTATATTAGATATAAATAAATGTATGTTGCCTGGGGGGGGAAATAATAATCTGTTTTCTGCATAATTAATTTTTCTTTCATTATATGTGACAGTCTTGGAATTTAAGAATATAGTATGTTGGAATGTATCTGAGAACATAGCATGGCTTGTGATGCATTTTGGGATTATTCAATCTTTGTAAATGTATTTATTATATTTATTAATCTCCATCCAATGACCTATTCAGTATATATAAAATATGAAAGAAACAGATGTTTTATATTTTTGTGAAATCTTTTGCCAAGACAGATAAAAACAGACTTTCTTCAGATGCAGAAGATATAAAAAATGTAGCCAAAAGAAAAAAAATAATATAAAACAGACTGTTTCCCTTAGCATGCTGTTCCTAGATACCTACACAAATAAAAATGGCTTATGCATACTGTATACAGGGTTGCACTGGTTTCTACACAATTAGGCAAACTCTCTTTTTTGTGTATGTAATAAATGGGATTAACAGGGCCGTGACATGAAGATTATTGGGGAAGGATGCTATTGCATTCTTTCAATACTTGCACGTGCATTTCACATGCTGTATGAGGTAGAAATCTGTAGCCCTAACATTCACATTTTAATTTAAATATTACACCATGAAATGCTATGCTGAAGCCTGTGAATGAAAAAAAAACCAATAATGTGATAAAAGGGGAAAGAATGCAAACAAATATCCATCTTTTTTATTCATAATTCAATGTTTCCTACATTTCTAGCATAATTACAGGCAATGCAAAATAGCATGTGCAACAACTTGTTAGTGATTTATCAGTGCAGATACAAAACAGCTTTCACTCTGGTAAATTGCAAGCAAGTCGCAGGCCAAGATTTTCTTAGTCAATAAGTACATGAATGACATCACTTCTGGTGTTCCCTTTTGTGAGGTCTTGTCCCCTCTGGCAGTGATGATGAAAGCCTGCAGAAATGTGTGCGTACAGGCTGTAATATTTTCAAAGAAATATGAAAATCATTTACTTTATAGATAGTTTACAAACTATCACAGGCCAACTGCTATGTGCATGCCAACGGGATTAATCACAAGCTAGTGAACTAGAGCATGGGTTACACTTGACTCTAACACTGAAGGTAGGGCCTTTGCAAATTGGAAGAAGTGAAGGTGCGTGTAGGAAAGTTTTAATTGCATAAAAACAAAGTATAGTACCAAGCAGAGCCTCCTGTAGGCTGCCAGTCCACATAGGAGCTACCAAATAGCCAATCATAGTCCTTATTTTGCACCCCAAGGGAACTTTTCATGCTTGTGTTGCTCCCCAACTCTTTTTACATTTGAATGTGGCTCATGGGTAGAAAAGGTTGGGGATCCCTGCTCTAGATGTACTGGTCCGTCTAGGGCACATGGCTTTACTGGGCCTTGTTGTACCCAGGCTCCCTGGAAACATCCAGCTGAGCAGTGGCAGAACTACCAGGGGAGCAGGGAGTGCAATTGGGGAAGCTCAAGTTCCACTGATTCCCAGCTGGAAATTGCGTATGGAGGGGGGCAGCTGCAACCAGTCAGCAACCAGAAACCAAAGAGGAAGAGCCACCCCTTCACAATCACTATACAAAAGTGTGACAGGAAGTGGTCATAACACCTCCTGGCCAATAACATGGCATATTACAACTAGCTACATGGGCATCTCCCCAGCCACTAGGGAGATCAGAAAGTGTAAGGATTTAAAGCCATAGGGTCACATTACCTTATAGATCCCCACAGATACAATGGGGCATCATTTTCAAAAAGTGAAGTTAAGAGATCGTCACAATTCGCTAGAGTGAAATTTCACCTCTCTCCATTAATTTTTATGGGATTGTAAGGCTCAAGCCCTTGTATTGCCTCATGCTACAAATTATCTGTGCTAGGTATATGGGAGAAATATATGTGAATAATTTAAAACTTTGCAAAATATTTAGCAACTCATCCACAACTGGAAAAAAGATTATACACTATAGTTTGCCCCAGCTCCAGAAAAAGTATTTCATATTTTGCACCATAACAATATTCCATCTTTATATTATGTTAATTATATAGCATCCACACATTTATTCAGCGCTTTTACTGAGACTGCTCAACATTCACATAAGACCCTGCCCCAGAGAAGTTTACATCTAAGGTTCAGCAGGTCTTAAAAATGTGTCATGTGCAATTAAAATTCACAATGAAATAACTGTCTAATGAAGAATAAGAAGAGACCTTATGCAGCCATATGCAACCCTTAAGTCACCTCGTACATTCAATGTTATATGAATTAAATCATTGCAATGCTTATATATTCACTGCATAGTGTATTCTGAGTTCCCCATTAATCTCAATGACAGTTATCCCGCAGCTAATGCCATAGAGAAGGTTAATAATATAGTTAGGAAAAATTCTCAGAATCATTATTGACTTATTATTTGCTGTCATTTGAGGAAATGAAGACCATTAAAGGAACAGTTTTAAAGGAACAGTTCAGGGTAAAAATAAAAACTGGGTAAATAGATAGGCTGTGCAAAATAAAAAATGTTTCTAATATAGTTAGATAGCCAAAAATGTAATGTATAAAGGCTGGAGTGACTGGATGTGTAACATTACAGAATACAACACAACATCCTGCTTTTCAGCTCTCTAAACCTGAGTAAGTCAGCGACTTGAAGGGGGACCACATGGGACATAACTGTTCAGTGAGTTTGCAATTGATCCTCAGCATTCAGTTCAGATTAAAAAGCAACAGATATGACCAATGTGGCCCTCCCTCAATTCACTGATTGGTTACTGCCTGGTAACCAGGGTAACCAGTCAGTGTAAACAAAAGAGAGCTGAAAAGCAAGAAGTACTGTAGTTTTCTGTTCTGTTATGTTAGACTTACAGTCACTCCAGCCTTTCTACATTACATTTTTGCCTAACTATATTGAAAACATTTTTTTATTTTCCACAGCCTATCTATTTACCCAGTTTTTACTCTTATGCTGAACAATTCCTTTAAATATAAAAAAACCAGTCTGGCTAATGAAGTGGTTAGAAATATTTTTTCTATTAATATTAATTTATTCTGGCATCTTGTAGCTGTAGCTTACTTTTTCAAAGCAGCACTTAGCTTTAACTGAACAATTGTTTGATATGCATATGTGTTTTGTTTTATTTTGTTATTTTCTTCATGTTCCCTGCATTTCTTACTGCAGTCCAGGTCAAACCCGGTCATTCTGGGAAATATACACCAACAGCGCGGAGCTCTTAAATGTGACTTTCAAGGGCTATTTACATTTTCACAATAAAGGACTTATTTGTCAAACACAGCAATGTGTAGGTGTCTTTATTTCTGTCTATGTCCAGTGAGTATGGATATGTCCCAGTTATCTATTTTCTTTCTAATATTTTTCAACAGAGCTGCATTAATAAATTGAGCTGCATTTTTAAGCAAGTCCTGTGAGTGCTTGCTGTGGATGTGCTTGCTGGACTACCATTTGGCACCTACGTGAATTTTTTTGGTGTGCCCTCTCCATTATAAAGTATGGGATCCGTTATCCAGAAAGCTGTTATCCAGAAAGCTGTTATCCAGAAAGATCAAAATTACATAAAGACTCTCCTAACTCAATTATATTCAAAAAATCAAAATTTTCGATATCATTAATTCTTATTGGAAGCAAAGCCTGCATATTGGGTTTATTTAATGTTTACATGACTTTCTAGTAGACTTAAGGTATGAATTTCAGAAATATCAATCATCTGGAAAACCCCAGGTCCCGAGCATCGTGGATAAAAGGTCCCATACCTGTATAATATATCTGGATTATTTCTGGAAATTGGGTTGAAACCTAAACTGTACGAGTATAATCGTCTTATTTTAATTAAAAATTGTGTTTTTCTACCTTCTGTCTCCTTAATGATACAGCCAGCCTTCTCCTACATGTTCCAACTATATGAATAACTGACAATGGGGAATCAGTATGCCTATAAAAGAGTTCCCAACAAACCAAGCATCTGAATCGACAAGGGCTATTATAGCTGGAGAAGCTGAGGTACTTACAGTTCATCAAGTCAAAATGCTGCTGATTTACTCAAGTGTACTCATACTGTTTCTAAGAAACACATTTCATAAAGCCGCCTCTATCTCCTTGCTTTGGAAATGGCGCTCAGTCACATGTATGTGGGAGCTGATTACACACATAGATGCTAAACTGCAAAAGTGCGGCTGCTAATAGCAGATTATTGGCAATTAGTTTTGAACTGTGTACTACAAATTACACACTGAAATCAAGGACCTGATTTGTTTGCAAGTGACAACCACTCTTGTGCAATTTAGCACCTTCAGATCTCCAAATCAAATATAACTTTTGTAACATGTTCCTGCCCATCTGCAGTAATATTTAAACACAATGAAGGGTTCAAACATATTACTGGAAAAAGTACCTGAAATATAACTGAAATGTGTTAAAATAATTGAAAAATCAACAAGAAATATATTATATATACTATATTTCTTCCGGAAGCTTATTGATGCAGAATAATGTTATCGCGCATGACTTCAATCCATCTTTAACATGGTCAGACAGTGCAGGAAAGTGATCTTAACACTAGGGGGGGGGGGGTTATTTATTCCGATTCTTTCAGATTGTAGTTTTAAAGAGGAAAAGAACATTTTTTGAAGAAAAACAAAAAGTCTTTGTGATTTATTAAACCCCGCTGCTGCTAAAAGTCCAAATAAAAAAAATACTCCATTTCAAACCTGCTGAGATCATGTAGAAGTCAAGGGCAGATGTTCCATTTATTGGAAGATATTGTGATCTGTGCTAGGTTTTGTACAATAATCCAAATAATTTGTGGCTTTTGAGCAATAATCTGAAATTGGAAAAAATCATAAGATTTCAATTTATTGAGTCTTTTCCCACACCACAAGTTAATTTATTGATAATTATGGTAAAAATGTGAATGGGAATTTGGAGAAACACAGGATTCACCTGAGGGTATGGTGCTTAAAGGGTCCACTACACACTGCTTGGAGTTTGCCCATAGCCGCAGAGTGCCTGAGATACACAAGCAGCAAGTCACATTACTCATGCACTTCTCAGGCCCACCCACACGTGTGGAGGAGTTCAAACAGGCAAGCAGCAATTAAGAGAGAGACAGACAGACAGACAGGGAGAGGCAACACACATACAAAGTGTCAGAGAATATACAGTATGATGGAAGTTTTTTAAAAAAAATAACCCGGCAGTGGATGAGAAGTGAGTCTTTATAAACAGTTGTGCTTACAATTCTTTAAAAAAAATTATGAACTTGTTGGTACAGTAGCGACAAAAAGATGTTTTCGTTATCGTAAGACCAAGCTTATCTTAAAATGATTGTTTAAATATATGATTTGTCCATCAACTAAAAAGACCATTTCAAGTGATATCATCTAGCTCAGTGATCCCCAACCAGTAGCTCGTGAGCAACATGTTGCTCTCCAACCCCTTGGATGTTGCTCCCAGTGGCCTCAAAGCAGGAGCTTATTTTTTAATTCCAGGCTTGGAGGCAAGTTTTGGTTGTATAAAAACCAGGTGTACTGCCAAACAGAGCCTCAGTGTAGGCTGACAATCCACATAGGGCTACTAAATGACCAATCACCGCACTTATCTAGCCCCCCAAGTACATTTTTCATGCTAGTGTTGCTCCCCAACGCCTTTTACTTCTGAATGTTGCTCACGGGTTCAAAAGGTTGGGGAAAAATCAGATGGCACTCACTCCAGCAAATGTGCTAAAAACGACGCGACGCGTCACGTTTGACGCGGCGCGCGTCAAAAACGACGCGACGCGTCACGTTTGACGCGACGCGCGTCAAAAACGACGCGACGCGCGTCAAAAACGACGCGCGACTCGTTTCGCGAACCGGCGAAAAATTCGTGAATTTCTCTGGAAATTCGCGAATTTTTCGGCGAAGCGAAACGCGGCCGTTTCGCCCATCACTATTATAAACACTGAAGCAAAGAACTGATTTGGCACATTTTTCTGTATATGTTACAACCATGTTGGTACTATTTTTTAAAGGAGAAACACTCTCAACCAAAATCTTTTTATGGTAGGTGGTCAAGGTAGACAGCACAGTTATAATCAGGTCTCTCTCATCTACCCTTCAAAATCCACCAAGGTGTTGAAAGATGTGCACATTTCCAGATTCCATCCTACACACTTTTAATGCACGTTTACTTTTTTTTTTTCTTCATTGCCTGCACTTTCTATTCTCTCAAAATAAACATAAGGCATGCTTGTACAACCTTGTAGAAATGTACTGCAAAGCAGCCATCCATGGTAACCAATCTGTCCTTTGTTCTTTGTGCAGTTCTCTTTGGCATGTGCACAATATTCGAAGCTCAACTTTCCACTGAGTGTGCCAGCTTTAGTGCCTTTTTAGTCTGAGTCCACTATGTGATGCAAGTGACATTGTTGCCAATTTTTCAGAAACATATTGTACCAGTGATGGATAATTCTCTGTACAGTAGAGGAAATGTTCCATGCAGCCACCATTAATATATATAAGTAGCGAGTTGCTGACTCCCAATGAGGCCTGCTATAATGCTATATTGCTTTGCAATGCTGTATTAAGTAATGCTCCTTTATATTTATGTACATACCAAAGAGTTGATACTTGATATTTATTGTTAGTTTATTCCTTTGATATCAGACTATATATACTGTATCACCCTAACAAAAAGTGCTTACCAAATCTCCTTTCTTCTCCCTATTATATAATATTGTCCCTGCTGTTTCTAGTCCCACAAGACACTTTGGAAAACATTAATTAACACCATAAAAGATTTAAGCCAATTGCCTATTTTTAAACCTGGAAATACTGCCAAAACCTTGTTGTACATTTAGGAATGAATAGGTTTACTTTGTTTGAATATGTGGACAATCTGTAAATGTGTCAAAACCCCTCCACCTCCACCACTATCATCAATTTTTCTTCAAATCAAGGCTAAGTACATTTTTCTTGCTTCAAATAGTGCTATGCACAATCCAGAGTAAAAACATTTTCTAGCTTCAATGATTCACAGATGTTACCATGTGATGCCTTTTCCATGTGTCACAAAAATAGTAAGTAAAATACACAGAGTATTTAATCACAGTCATTTTGCATAACTTCAAACAATCACTCATGTTAACATTTATCAAGTAACGTATTCATGCACCATTGAGTGCAACATGCCTCATTTACAGACTTAAATACCATTTATACATAATTTGGATGAAACTGTAGGTTAATGTGGCTCTTGGAGTTGAGGAACCCAAGCATATATTTTATAAAACAGTTCTAAATGGTAGCCTCATTATGCAAGAGATCTCATTACATGGTGCATCATATAAAGCATATTTGTGCTGTGTCAAACAAACATTAGGATAATTATACTGAAGATAAATCAATGGCGTCAATAAGGGTTGGAGACCAATGGAGTAGATAAACTTGTATTGTTAAAATATGGCTGCTCTAAAATTCTAGTTTCAGTTAGTTGTTTTACTAGGGACAGATAACCAACCTTCTAAGCTGATAACAGGGAGAACTGCTATTTTTTAACCACTTTATTCTCTATTTATAGGCTACATTGGCAACCATTGGCTAAAGTGTTGTTCAAGTTGTGCCACCTGAAAAGGGTATAAACACAAGAATTTTCTCTGTTACTGTTGAGCTGACATGTGTTTTAAAGTTTTATTTAGCAATTGGCATTATATCATAACATCAGAATATTACAATATCACGTATTAATCTTACAGTGTATAAGGCATATTGTTTGCACACTATTGATTACAATTACACATTCTGTAATAAATTTGAAAACTTTCATACATCTGTTGGCAGAGGATAGATATCTAACCATTGTCCCCATATCTTCTCAAATTTGTCAGGGAGGTCTCTTGCTTCATAGATCAGTTTTATTAATGGGAGCATATGATTTACTAGGTTAAAGTGGACCCGTCACCCAGACACAAAAATCTGTATAATAAAAGTCCTTTTCAAATTAAACATGAAAACCAATTTTAAATTGTTATTAAAGCATTTATAGCTGTTTTAAGCTCATTTAAAAATCTCAGCTGTCAATCAAATATTGTTTGCCACTCCTCTATGCCTTAGGCATAGAGGCGGGGCAGATAATTACTTTCACTTTCCATTCAGCACTTCCTAGATGCCACTTCTCCCCACACATTCCCCCAGTTCTCTTAAACAATTAAGTGGTGTAGCCAGGGCATGGGGATAGACCATTCTGGTGCACAAACAAGATTCTGAGATGATGCAAGACTTGCCTTAATAACAGTGTCCACAAAATGGTTCCTGATCATTCGAATAAATCATTCGATCATTCAAATGATTTGTACGATTCGAACGATCCAAGGCTTCGATCGTACGAATCCTATTCGATCAGGACTTAGCCTCAGAAGCCTATGGGAGTGCTCCCATAGGCTTCTATTGCAATTCGGTAGGTCCAATCTGGCGAAGTAGGCAATCGAATAAACTTAAAAAAAACTAAATCCTTCTCTGATCGAATGATCGACCATTCAACCATTCGCTATTCGATGATCGAATATGCCAAAATTTGCATATTCGACCAAACGAATAAATCCTACGTTCGAAATTTACTCGAATTCGATCAAACTTCGATCTATTCATGTGAATTTAGTACATCGGCCCCATAGTATACATGAATAAGTTATGATATTTTTTAAGTGAATAAAATATAACTCATATTTCTTTTATATGCAGAAAGGTTACCGTTCAGGATTAACAGTGGCAATAATAGTCGACTCAAAATAGCTCAGTATATCAGCAGTGAATGTAGTGCTTTTAAAGTCAGGCAATATATCATTGTTATCAAATATTGGTATATGTAAAGAAAGGTTAGCAGCTGATTAACAGAGGCAATCTCATTACTATGAAGATAACCACTAATAGTTGATCTAATGTGTAGTACATTTCACTAACAGTGTAAATAACATGTTCTTTGGCTCTGCCATTCCTGTGGAGAAGGGGGCATTTGTGGAAGAGCTGGAAGATTATTCAGAAAGGTTTTTTGAAGGATGTCTAGACACAGAGTCTCCTTAACAGCATCAGAGTTACAGTCACTAAATTCATCTTAGATTTTTTAACTAGATTGGTTAGAATAACTTCCTATCTGCATTTCACGCCTATGTGTGGGATTTACTTGCATGTGAAATTGTTTGCGATTCCTGTTTATGCTACGTAAAACATCACAGCAGGCAGACTATTTATTTTGCTTTAGTGAATAACCAGGAATATTTGATGCTCATTTAATGTTTTATTTTTCCCTTTTTCTAGGCAGTGCGCATTAGAGGAACATTCTTGGGACTTGTACAAATGTGCCCTGTAATTGAGCTTGGACATGTAGAAAATAAAAGGAAATGCATTAATAAGTTAGTATGGGCTATATGATTAACAGAAAGTGAATACTGTATGTTGGCTCTCTAAAAATACATGTTAATAAAAAATACATGTTAACAACACAATTAATACTGGTAATTACAAACCAGTGTGTGTTTGTTTCCATATTCTGGTGTCTGCCACAAGAATATGTTTATCAGACTTATGCTATGAGTATAGACCTAATGGAATATTAGAGCTCACCTCCAGGGTACAATGCCTAAGTATATGTGCCTGTTACAGGTTTAAATGAAATTGATTCTTTTTTTATCAAACAGAACCTCATCTTATTGATCATTTTAAACACAATGAACACTGACCACCCTTGCTCTGTGTTACCTTGCAGAGGCAGTGCTCTGCTCTCTAATGGAGTCTTTGGCCCACCTTTCCCTGCCAAGACAGTTGTTCCTCTTCTAACCACTAGCAGAATAGTCAGAACTCCACCTCTTCTTTTCCATTAATTAACTTCCTGCAACAAATACATTTTAAATGATCAGAGCAACATCACATCAGTAATAATGATGCTGTCCTTATTAGAGTCTGTTCTAGTCGAAAGCAACTGCTGCCTCTCAGTCCATCTCCCTAATTTTATTAAGTACAGCTTTCCCCTGATCAATCATTAGCTGAGGTGGATCTGTCAGATCTACTAATTGATTAACTGATCCACTTGTGTTGCTGAGAGATATTAAATAAAAAAAATAATGGTAGAGAGGTCTGGGATTGTTTGGGAACTTATTTTAAGTCCTGAGTAGACAGATCTACCTGCCTAGTCATAAGTCAATAATGTGTGATATTGTGTCACAATTCTACACATTCTAACATTTATTTGAACTTACAGTAGTAATTCATTTCAGTGCAATAAATAATGTCAAGAATTTAGTATGAGATTTTTCAAAGCAGTTCTTGCTGAACAAGACTTAGATCAAAAGTGTAGATCAAAAGATAAAGCAATATATATGATCTTTTGTCCATGTCAGTGATATTACACAAGTAGAGTGATTATCAGTATTCTCCCCACAATGTCAACAATGCCTATGTTAAAAATAAATGAACATAAATCATGCTACACTATCAGAAAAGGAAGTCAACTCTCGTCGTGTGTCACTCACCTTTTCCAGGTGGGTGTAGCAGTCTCTTTCTAAAAAGATGTGTATCTTTCAAATGTCCTTTAAAAACTGTGCCACATTTTATAATGCAGCTCATGGTATTCATGTACATATTGTAACATTATTGGATTTCTCACCAGTTTTATAGTCATTATTGAAGAACACATTGTTTTGCCATTTATGGATTATCAGAGAAATACCCCATTTTGCTGGCTGCTAATTTTTCAGCTGCAAAAACATTCGCCACAATAAGAAAAGTCACCAAGACAAAAATGTCACAGACAAAATAAGTCCTGAATGAAAGTAGGCACTCGCACACCCTGAATGAAAGTCACGATACCTGGTGCTCTTTGGTAGAGGCACGGCTACCTCAATATTTCATAGACATAGAAAGAAAAAAAAAGTCACCATAAGAAAAAAAGCCTATTGACTTAATGCATTTGGACAAAAATTTGCGAAGACAAAAAAGTGAGAAAAAAAAGTTGCACACATAAAAGCTTTTGTTCACATTTTAGCCAAGACAAGGCTTTTCCAGGCCTACTGCTTACTTGGGTCTCTTCCAATATATTATATACTTAGAAGTTAATATAAAATAATCACAGGGTCTCAAACTTTATATTTCTTTATGGAACTCCTGATTGATATCTGAGCTTCACGTGGGTGGTAAGTCTTATTGGAGTGCTAAATGATGCTAAACCTGAGAGAGAAATTAAACCTACATGAGAAACAAATATTTTGCTGATGAACTTAAAGGAATTAAATGATCAGGGCTACACATGTACATTGCCCATTTGATTTTAAGGCAAATATCATGCTACAACCTAATGACATATGCAGTATATGACCAATAACCAGATCATCATCCTGCTTTATGGAATTCTTCTCTGTGAATTCGTGAATTGGTCTATCGACCAGTATCTTTACTGATCAAAGAAAGAAAGCTGACTTGTGTCAGTAAACAGATAATTGGAGAAATTAAAAAGAAATCCCCTCTTGATCAGAATGAATTTATTACAAAAAGTTTAAATTTTAAAGTGCTAGTGCTTATAAAGTGAATTAATTCAGCGAATAAGTTATGGTGACTAATAAATAAAGTTTCCTGATGAATGTCTTGAATTCTTGAACTCTTAATTATAATATTCCGTTGGTAATGCAATTAATTAATTAATGTTAATCACACCCCTTACCCTACAGCAGTTATGAATTACAACCCAATACGTGACTGTATAACAATTGATTTGATACTTCCTTTACATATAAATCAAGGAAGACAAACTTAATTAATTATATATACAAAAACCACAATTAATTCATCCGAATATCATTTCCATATTGATTTTGCAAACATAAGTTGTTTGGAAAAGGAAATTGAAAGAGGGTGGAGAAGTCCCGTAGAAACTGTCTGATCTTTGGCTGCCTTCGGGACCCCACAAGGTTGGAGAAGTCTGCCACTCAGCGGCTGTGGTCTCAGTAGTTAACTGTCGCTAACTGTGGGTATTGCTGACTATCCTAAAAAACCACAAACCGCCGAGCGCATATAAAAGAGTATAGATTGAAAACGAAAGGGTTTGTAAAAATGCGTATAGGTTGAAACGAAGAAGTTTGTAAAAAATGCGTATGGAAGAATAAAGCTAAAGTCTCAATTGCTTAAGATCCTCGTAGATTCTATAAGAGTTTTTTTTAAAAGAGAGCGATTACACTTAAAATCAAAATTCTTCTCTGTATCACATGGTTTTCTGGAAACTAAATTCTACTAAGCATTCCCTACCCATTAATTTTAAAATAAAGCTGTCTTGCAGGCAGAAATAATCTCTTCCTTCATAAAAATTTATTTATTTACTGACACTGTACAATTTGCTATTAATTTATCCTGTTTAATTTGTGAAGTTACAGTATTACTGTATGATACCATAGATTTATATCAGGCAGGCCCGTTGCTTGCTAGACTGTATATATAAACTCTTAAACCAATCATGAGAATCCCTATATCAACACAAACAACATGTAAAAAATGTTTTTATCATTAACTCAAGTTTTCTTTCATGGGACACATATATTTAGAAATGTGTTCAGTCTGCTGTCAGAAGATTCTCGGTCATTCATGAAAGGGATCATTGTGTTTATACAAGTATTCCTCTCATTTCCGCAGGGGGAGGCTCCACACTGTGTCATGTACTTCAATAACAGCAACTTGCTAATAGTATATGACAGTTCTGAAATGTACATTTTTTATATATTTTTTTTTTCAGTATGAAAACCCTTGGTGTGACTATTATGCATGGTAAGTTAGAAATCTACAATTGCCATTATTTATCCGCTGTCTTCATAAGCATGGAATATTCAGAACTCTCCAGGATGAATCCAATAATGACTTCTGATGAAATGAAAGATAACAGAAGAAGTTAATAGTCTATAAAATCTGTACTTTGTTCATTTCCTTGTTAATGACCTTTCATGCAATCCACATATTTTCACATTTAGTAAATTGTGATTCACTCTCTGCTTCTTCTTTCACAATCACAAATGAAATACATTAGGAGGTTTCACCCTCTTGATGTTTGCCCTCCAGTTATTAAATCTGATCCCACACAGCATGTTTCAAGGCACAAGGCTTGGTTATCAATGTTCTTTTAAAACATATCTACTGTGAACAATCATTTATAGGTGTTCAAACATGAAGTAGCTGTTAACAAACATATAAACTCTAGGGGTCCCATAATATTTGCCCATACCTATTTGAAATCTTATGTGACAAAGTCCAGTGCAAAGTCCATAATGAAACTATAAATAGAATACCAGAGCCTGGTACTGCCTAAAAAAACCTAATGATAAGGCCAACAGCAGAGTCTTGATAATTGAACATTCCAACTACAGTTTCTTTAACAGCCATTAAAAGATATGATATGATGAAAGGGTATGATTTGAAATATGTGGCTGTGTATATTCATTTATGAATTCGTGTGTATAGCAGCTCTTAGTGATGTCATCAGTTATAAAAAGAGTTTAGTGATGCCATTTTTGTTACATGACTAAAACATGCGTATTATATTAAACATAGTACCCCTTGTTGGAAAATATGAGTATATTAGAAGTAACCCTGGGCTTGTGCTTTATATGGTCATGGAACCCATCGGTGACTTATAATATCCATATATTTTACAATTTATTCACTATATGTACAACCACACACATGCACACAAGGAGGGACACAGTAATGAATAGAAGAGTAATGTGAAATACAATGAAAGGCTGAACTTTACATTCTATATACAATCACAAATGACCAACAGAAGAACAGGAATGAGAGCTCAGTGTGAAAAATTAAGTCCTATCAATTGCTTTTCTACTTCATGTCTGTACCCTTTATTAAGTTAGAATTAACAGCATGTCTAATCAAGTGATTTATTTTATGAATTTTTAAGTTGTTTCAAGTATGTTTTTCAAATGGTGATGAATGCCCTTAAACTTTGTAGTTATTCTATGAATGAATGTATTCATCTACTTATTGTAATGACTTAAAGCGTTTGCTCACTTTTGAGTTAACTTTTAGTATTGTGTAGAGAGTGTGAGAGATATTTAAGATTTGTTTTTTATTTGCTATTATTTGTAATTTTTGAGATATTCTGATGCTAGTTGCACTGGTTTCTGTGCTGCCATGTAGTACTTATTTGTATTAAGTACTAATCAACCTTAAAGAGATACAGACACCTGAAATTAAACTTTTTTATACATCTATTATAATATTGGTTTTGAAAGCGATTTCTAACTTTGCCATAAAGTATTTGCATAATGCTTTTACATTACCTGTCTGTTGCCCCATGTTCCTGTATGAGGGGGCTGACATATTTGTGCAGCAGGAGTCCGTTAGCATTAGAAACTGTAACTAACAGGCTGAGAGGGGACAGTCAGGTTGTCAAAGTCAGAGTGTCAGAGAGTCAGGCTTAGGAACTTCAACTAACAATGATATACAAAAACAGACCTCTCAGCAAAAAATGATCATCATGACCTATAGGTAACATTTAATGTACATTCATATGTTAAAAAGTAATTTTTTAGTGTCAGTATCACTTTAAACTGTGACATTTCTATTCTATGTGTACTGTATATTGTGATTGGGTCCCTAAGCTCAGTAAGTGACAGCAGCACAGAGCATGTGAATCAGTGAATCAGCAGAAAAGAGCTACTGGGGCATCTTTGGAGACATATCTTTATTGCTGTTGCTGTTGCTTTTGGCTGATACATAAGCCCAAAACAAAATGGACAACGTTTCTAACCTACTTCTTTAGTTTACAGTAACTTTCCTTGTCCTTTAAGAAATATAATAATCAAGTGTGTTAACAATGAGACGCTGTAGTGCTTGGAATAGCTCTGTTAATTGTAACCTATTTGTGTAGCAATCCATAATCATGCAAGGGCATCTGCCATCTTTATTTATGTACTTCCTTTACTATAGCCGAACAGAGGGAACACTGAAAAGGCACTGCCAAAGTTCCTGTTTTTGGGGGGGGGGGGTGTTTTGCATTCGGTCCACCATTTCTGAACGTGTGGTCTTTGCACTTGGTGCAGTTTTGTGCCACTTCTGGGATGCATTTCATTTGCTGATCATATTGAGGTTTATATCAGTACATGCCTACATTTTGTAATTAGCCATTCCATTGTATGTAGATATAACTCCATGCTAGAAAATAGAGGACTTGCAATGTAAATATATCCATCATCATCAGATTATTTTCTCTGTTGTCATTATATATGTCATTAACTCTCCTTTTGGTATATTCTTGAGGATGTGAGGCATGAAAATCATTATTTCTATCAGTGATTTTATTGAACATATTGATGGGTATGTGGCTATATGAATACTAAGTTAATCTAAAATATATTTTCTTTCATTCTCACTGTGAGTGTAACTGTTCAATATATACTAAATAGTGCAGCAAGAAGCAGCTTGGTAGAACAAAATCAATTTCAGTAAAGAAACCCTACAATGTGTGGTTATATGGACACTCAAAAAATAATTGTTGTTCTATAACGTGAAGAAATATATTGGCAAGTGACAGAATGACTGTTGTCCCTACTTAATATCCCTTGTCACTACCAGTAATATACTGTACACCCACAAGCAGGAATAGATTTTTGCAGTGACAAATAATCAATTTTAAAATAAATAGTATGGTGAAATTTCTGTTTTGTGCTAGTATCTCATTCATTTCTCCTGCAGAACTGAGGTATAAAGGCTCTGAATGTCGGAATTATAAGGGGCTATATTCCCTAGTATGGGCAGTTCACTAAACAAGTATGCAGTTTATTTATGTCACATGGAAATATTATTTAGACAAAAGTGTAGTGTATATATCCACATGTAAGCATTTGCAAAGGTTCAAGGGCCTTATGGCTGAAAGTATGTATGTGCATATTTAATTTCCACTTATATTATTGTAACCTGAAAGCATATATAACATTGTACTACTTACCTTACTTATCCTTGCATGGATGCTGATTGTTCATTCTTTTGTTGTAGTTGCTTAACCTACATAACAAGTAAAAAAAAAATTATTTTACACTTTTCTGCAGCTTGTTCTGCTTTATGCTTAAAGGGATACTGTCATGGGAAAAAAAATGTTTTCAAAATGCATCAGTTAATAGTGCTGCTCCAGCGGAATTCTGCATTGAAATCTATTTCTCAAAAATGCAAACAGATTTTTTTATATTTCATTTTGAAATCTGACATGGGGCTAGACATATTGTCATTTTCCCAGCTTCCCCAAGTCATGTGACATCAATCACTCTTTACTGCTGTACTGCAAGTTAGTGTGATATCACCCCCTCCCTTTCCCCAACCCCCCCCCCCAGCGGCCTAACAGCAGAACAATGGGAAGGTAGCCAGATAACAGCTCCCTAACACAAGATAATAGCTGCCTGGTAGATCTAGGAACAGCACTCAGTAGTAAAAACCCATGTCCCACTGTGCACTAGTTACACTGAGATGGAAAAATAACAGCCTGTCAGAAAGCAGTTCCCTCCTAAAGTGCTGGCACAAGTCACATGACCAAGGGCAGCTGGGAAATTTACAAAATGTCTAGCCCCATGTCAGATTTCAAAACTGAATATAAAAATATCTGTCTGCTCTTTTGAGAAATGGATTTCAGTGCAGAAGTCTACTGGAGCAGCACTATTAACTGATGCATTTTGAAAAAAACATGTTTTCCCATGGCAGTATCCCTTTAATCTTTCCCATCCCCTTTTTACTTAATGGCATGTAGATTTGGCATTCAAAGGAAGGTTGCACATGAGAATAGTTTTGCCAGGAATCTTATATATAGTTCAATGTGTTCTTTTAAAAAGACTCTTCCAATTATTGGTGCCTGGATATCTACAAACTGTGTAACTATTTTCAGCCTACTCAATTCTGGCTTGCAACATTATAGAACTATTAAGCTTTAGGTGAAGAAACTGAATTTAAGACCTAATGTGAAGGCATGCAAGAGGGAGGAAGTTATGAGAAAAAAAGATGGAAAAAAAAGATGGATGCAGGACAATTATATAATTAGTGATGTGCGAATCTGTGGCTTCTCAGAAAAATTCACGAATTTCTAGCGAAATTTGCGAAACGTTAAAAAGTTTGTAAAACACCGCTGGTGTCTCGGTTTGGACACCAGTGTTACATTTCTGGATGCCCGTGCACATTCACTGGTGAAAATGTGCCGGCATCCAAAAATTTGGTCGCCGGCATCCGTTTTTTTCTAAATGCAGGAATTCACCCATCACTAGATATAATACTAACCACTAATAACATGTAATCATGTAAGTATGCATGTATGTATGTGTATGTATATATATATATATATATATATATATATATATATTTTTTTTTTTTTTTTTTTTTTTTTTTTTTTTTTATATATACAATACCAAAACAGGGGGGTTGTGGGAGCACTCTAAAGGCTTTAAAGTATATATAAATATTATAAATGCTAATGCATATAGACCCAAAACAGGGGTTATTTTGTTACAAAGTTATTATCATAAAATTGATAAGCCACCATGCCACGTCAAGGTAAACCCCGAATGGCGGTCCCTAACTTGTTTTATTTATTATGTGCACTCTAGCATTACCTGTATTCAATGTCTATTGAACGCTGTTTTTTCACTGAAGGCTATATATATATATATATATATATATATATATATATATATATATATAGTCTTTCTAGTGTATGCACTCTTGCCAGTCTTTACAGCAAATTTGGGTGCGTTGGTCAATTATGTATATACAAACTGATTGGAAAAAGCATAAAGAATAAAAAAGCACGTTTATTCACTTGAAAATGGAGTGCGAGTCCTTCAATCAGTGTATATCTATATATATATATATATATATATATATATATATATATATAATACACACCATTGCTTTGTGATATCATTTGTGATGATTTTGACCATAACCACTTTCTTTAATTGCCCTAACTGCTTGTGATTTCCTTGATGATTACCGATGCCCTTGATTCGTGGAGTGGCCGAAAGAGATCAATTTCTCTGATTGTGTGACAATTTGATGGATATGAACGATGGCCTGTTGTTCTCCAAAGGGGTTCGGCTGGTTATAAGTCAGGGCATTCCCCCTTGACATACCTTGAAAAGAAGACATTATCCTATAATATGTGAAACAGAATATTTATGAAGTATAGGATTAAAATATACATTATATATTGTGGGTTATCGATTGATCTAGCTCCAATAACTCTGAATTAATAGAACCTAGGCTGTTTTTAATTTAATGCCGGCCCTTTTTTATGAGGCTGGTGTTAATTTAATAGTAAATCCACTGTATAACGTTATTAGTACAGGTTATAAAAATATGTACACTTATTTAAATGAGATAGCACTTTTTGGCAATATAGTTGCACTTTATTGTTATACATTTTATCTCTATTTAGTATACTATTTATGTCTGTGAATCAGATGTTTGGATTTGTGTTATATATAAAATGAAGGTTTTTTTGTATAGCAAATGGAAAATAATGGGTTAACACTTGTGCACTAGTGATGTCATAATTAGTGTATGATACTGATTGGGTGGATATGGTTTATAGGTGTGTTTCACTTTGTAGCACTATCCTGATGACGATCCTGTGTGGGTTGAAACGCGTAGATGTAAGCGTGGAATAAAAGAAAACCATGTGACCAATGATGGAATGAGCTGTGAGTGCTTTCACTTTCTGATTATGTTTTCTTTTGGTTAGCACCCAGCCGTGACTTTTGAATGGTGAATGCTGTTGGATTTTGATATATATGAGACCGACTGGTCTGGAGCATGCACCCCAGACAATCTACTGATTTGTTTGTACTGGCATTAGAATATTGTTACAGTGAGACCCACTATACGGTGTAACTGAGGTCGGGACACACAGAATTCAGAGTGCCTTGGAGTTCGGGAGACTTGCGTCGCAATAAACACACCAGAGGTCTGACCCCGGTTTTCACCTGCCTTGTGTGCTGGCTTTACTTGCTGTACCAATGGAGGAAGGATCACGGGTCATTACGTTTGATGTTGATGTATCACAGGAGGACGCTACACGCATCTTGTTTACAGACTCGGCTGCAGCACACCATGCTGGTAAGCTCCCTAAAGATATTTTCAACCAGTTGAATACTCTCAGAAAGCGGGAAGTAGATTTCAATCTACATGGATCATATCTTTCTGATTATTATCGACAACGGCAAATACCAAGGGGGTTTAGAGTAAGAAATGTATCCACATTAGGGCGTTCTAATGCAGAGTTCTGCAGCCGCTGGTGCGGTATTTTGAATAAATGCTCGTTTGACCTTATGTTATTAGTGATAGAAGAGTCGGGTAAAGAACTAGTTAAAGTTAGAGCTGAAATTAAAGAATTGGAAGGGCAATGTTTGTCCATTTCGAAAGTGGCCCAATAAATTGGAAGCCAGTATCCAACAGTACCGACAGGAATTGATTTTATTTAAACAGGCTAAAGTCATTAAAGTGAATCAGGCCTATAAAGATAAAAGAGTATATGGTTGGTTGATTGGGAGGTCCAATATAGACAGGAGACTAAGACGCAAATTAAGGAAACCGAGGGAATTATCTACCATTGACAGTTCTGGGGATTCGCCCTCTTCTGACCTTGATACCCCCCAGCAATTAGCACTATGTGCCACACAGGAGGAAACAAGTGTGAGGGGCCAGACACAGACCCATTTTTTAGGTGGAACAGGGGGAAAAGGAGCCATGTCAGGCGAGGGGGTGGTAAATCGCAGGGGCAGACCGCCAAGGAAACTCACACAGTAATATTCAATTTGAGTAAGCATATTTTGAACTCTGGTGAAATTTCTCTTTTGTCACGTGGTCTATCCTTTGTACCTTTAACCAAGAATGATGCTTTCGGATTGGAAGTTGATCTTTATAGATTACAGTGCAAATGAAAAAGAATGACACACTTGAGAAATTTCGCCCGGTCAGTTCTTTTGATCCACCAAATATGGCAACATCAATTAAAACATACTGTGGGGTCATACAGAGGGAGAATAGTTAAATCCTCAAAGGGGCTAATAAATTCTTCTCCAATTTGTCTAAAATTGAAAGGGATGGTATCAAATCCCTACAGGATGATACTGAATTAATAATACGCCCTGCTGATAAAGGGGGCTCAGTGGTTTTATTGGATCGCTCCTATTATAGGAATGAAATATTGCAACAGCTTTCAGATAGTACAGTATATGAGAAGTTACCCCGAGAACCGACTGATATGTTCAAATCTAGGTTGGACTCATTTTTACAAATGGCAAGGTTGGCCGGGTGGATTAGTGAGAGTTGCTGTGAGTTCTTGGTGTGTAAGTTCCCGAAGTGTCCAAATATATATACTCTACCCAAAATACAAAAGGACCCTGCTCTTCCACCCGGCCGTCTGATCATTTCAGCAAGGGGATCTTTATTCTCTAATAGCTACAACCCCTTTGTGCTGGAATGTCATCCTATATTGCTGACACTACCTCACTGCTGGAGACATTGAAGCAAGTAGGTACCTTACCAGAGGACACAGTTTTTGTTACTATTGATGTGTGTAGTTTATACACTATTATCCCGACAGAAGAGGGTGTGTCAGCTTGCAGGAGGGCATTGACAGCAAAACATAACGGAAATCCACCGGTTGACTTCTTGTGTGACCTATTGGAATTGGTGTTGACCAGTAATTATTTACGTTTTGAACAGACCTTCTATTTACAAAAGATGGGCACTGCAATGGGCTCTAATGTTGCCCCCTCTTATGCCAATCTATTTATGGACGCTTTTGAGAGCCAATACATCTATCCTGTATATGCAGAACATTTAATATTGTATCGGAGATTTATAGATGATATTTTTATGATCTGGCGAGGGGACCTCATTAGTGCCCAGCAGTTTGTAATATGTTTGAATGAACTACCTACCCCGGTGAAATTCACTATGAATTGTGACAAGGACACTATTGATTTTTTGGATGTGAGAATATTTCGAACAACAGAAGGGGTAGGCACCACGTAAGCCCACTGACCGCAACACGGTACTGCATGCACATAGTTTCCATCCCCCTGCAGTTCTGAAATCAATTCCATACACCCAATTCCTGAGAGTATTCAGGGTTAATTCTGATGGGGCTACAGCTATGACACAAGCATTGGAAATGCCAGATAGGTTCCTTGACGGGGATACTCTCGGCCAATACTACAATTGGACTCAAATTTACCATTCACCAATATGCTGTCCCCCATATGTGCTTACCGCCGGGGTCATTCCTTGAAGGATCTACTGGTTAAGACGGATCTAAAGAGTGATAAGGGTAAAATGTGGTTGAGAGGTGGGAAAACTGGATGCTTCCGTTGTGGGGGTTGTAAAATGTGTGGATGTCTACTGACTGGGGAGACATTCCCCCACCCCCATAATGGTAAAAGGTTCCATATATGCCATCGCCTGACATGCACTCCGGATCATGTGGTCTATTACATTGTGTGCCCATGTGGGTTATATTACATTGGAAAATGTGTCACCTCATTCCGTTTGAGGATGAATAATCACCGTTCAGCCATTCATTCAGCATCTAGTACTGGTAAAACGGAGATTCCCCTGGCTAGACATTTTCTTAACAACAATCATGCCCTTCCATCATTGAGGGCTATCCTGATTGATTGTGTCCCTCCGTTGAGGAGAGGTGGCGATAGGGGTAAAATCTTATTACAAAAGGAAGCCAGTTGGATGAGGACTTTGGACACTATTTCCCCGAAAGGGCTGAATGAGATGTATTCCCTGGCATGTTTTCTTTAACTGGACATGTGTGGAATGGAAATATAGATCTGTTGATTTTGACCATAATCACTCTCTTTAAATTGCCCTAACTGCTTGTGATTTCCTTGATGATTACCGATGCCCTTGATTTGTGGAGTGGCCAAAAGAGGTCAATTTCTCTGATTGTGTGACAATTTGATGGATATGAACAATGGACTCCAAAGGGGTTGGGCTGGTCATAAGTCAGGGCATTCCCCCTTGACATAACTTGAAAAGAAGACATTATCCTATAATATGTGAATCAGAATATTTATGAAGTATAGGATTAAAATATAACATTATGTATTGTGGGTTTTCGATTGATCTGGCTCCAATAACTCTGAATTAAAAGAACCTAGGCTGTTTTTAATTTAATGTCGGCCCTTTTTTATGAGGCTGTTGTTAATTTTATAGTAAATCCACTATATAACATGTTATTAGTACAGGTTATAAAATATGTACACTTGATATTTAATGTGATAGCACTTTTCATATGGCACTATAGTTGCACTTTATTGTTATACATTAATTAGTGTATGATACTGATTGGGTGGATGTGGTTTATAGGTGTGTTTCACTTTGTAGCACTATCCTGATGACGACCCTGTGTGGGTTGAAACGCGTAGATGTAAGCGTGGAATAAAAGAAAACCTTTTTTTATGTGACCAATGATGGAATGAGCTGTGAGTGCTTTCACTTTCTGAATACATACAGTCTTTCTAGTGTATGCACTGTTACTAGTCTTTACAGCAAATTCGGGTGCGTTGGTCAATTATGTAGATACAAACTGATTGAAGGACTCACATAAAATGCATAAAGAATAAAACAGCATGTGTGAGTGCGAGTCCTTCAATTAGTTTATATATATATAATATATCCATCCAAGTAGTAAGGTCCGCACTCTCAGGTCTTAAAATAAATCAAAAATGTATTTATTGTTTGAAAGACTAACGTTTTGGCCTCCTCCGAGGCCTTTCTCAAAGTACAAAATGACACAATATGAATGCATTAAATAATTTAGATGGCGGGAAAAGGTTAATAAACCTGAGAGTGCGGACCTTACTACTTGGATGGAAATGCTAATTTATGGACACTGCACCCAGGCATATAATAACACAAAGTGTCGTGAGTGCCGGCTTTTCGATGGAGGTGTATATATAATATATAATATATATATATATATATTGAAGAATAAACTACACGATTATTCACGAATATTTGGAGTGTGAGTCCTTTTGCAAATGAATGTCGGTTATATGCGCAAACAACTGGAATCGCTACAGAAACTACATGTCGACTTGGAGCTACATGGACTTACACTAGCTGAATATCACAGGAAAGAATGGATTCCACGTGGCTTGAGGGTGAGTTTATCCCCTACACTGTTTGCCAATAATGAACAATATTGCACACGCTTTGCACAGATTTTAAACAAGTGCTCAGCTGATATCATGGTGTTAACTCTTGAATTTATCAAAAAGGAACTTGCCAATGTACAGACTGAAATTGTAAATATTGAAAAAAAATTCAAGTCAATACTACATTGGAAGATCTTAATACTTTGAAAGAACAGGTCAGTTCCAAAATAGAAAGATATCGGAAGGAGGAAGAGAATCAAAAACGTATTAAATTTGATAGAGATGCCCTGGATTACCAGAGGGGTCGTGTCTATAGTTGGGCAAGTGGAGAAGTTAAGAAATATACTTTTCATCCGAGCCCAGAGAATCAACGTCCACCATTTGGCACTTACTCAAGTAACAGGAGGCGAACAAAGAGCTGATAACTCAGGCCTTAAAGAACATTTTTTGGGGAAAACTACCAAAGGAAACACAGGAGGTATACATGTTGAGGAGGCACCAGACATAGGAGGCGGGGCCCGACACCCACAGCGGGGCTGCAGCAAGAAAGTGATAAGCAAGTGATCTATAATATATCCAGTAAAAAGCTAACCAAGGCTGAAGAATCCATGTCCTTGGGACTGAATTTTTGCCCAGAGACTACACCTGATTTACTACAGCTTGACATTGATATGTACCCTTTTTTTCGCACTTTAAGATTAAAAGTACACTTTGCAGTCAATCCCTCTAAAAAGACCAATGCTATACAGAAAAGTCATTGCTTAGATATTTCTACATGGAATCTGTACAACAAGAGAAGGTTTGTTAAGCCCACCACCTATCCCCCTGTTGAAACCTATATTAAAACTATACAGGATGAAATTCGACAGATGGGATGGAGGGAGGATAGGAACAACCCTGCCTATTCAAATATAACTAGAGAGCAAAGAGAGGCTTTGAATGATTAATCACATAGAAAAGACATCACTATAAAGCTCTCCGATAAATGTTCGTAAAAGAATTACCAGATTATTAGGTAATATGGTGGAGGAGCAGGTTATTACTGAAAATTTTAAAAAATTTTGACGGTTGAAAACCCTAGATGTCCAATACTGTACACTTTACCTAAAATACATAAGGATCCACTACATCCACCGGGTCCTCCCATTGTCTCATTGGTGGGTTTGAAATTTAACCCGATGGCTATTATGTTGGAAAAAATTTTGGGCCCAATGGTAAAGAAAGTAACCTCATATGTAAGGGATACAGGTCATTTTTTGGAATTGTTACAAGGCATTTCTGATTACATTGGGAGTGATGTCATCCTGGCAACATTACATGTTGCCAGTTTGTGTACTTCAATACCTCATAGAGGGGGCATAGAAGCATGTAGATGGCTGATACAGAAAGATGTCAATTATTCTATGCAACAGATTGATTTTTTTCTTGAAGATGCTTGATATTATTCTAAGTTGTAACTATTTCACTTTCAATAATGACTTCTTTTTACAGTTGCGTGGGACCGCGATGGGGTCCCATCATACGCAAATGGCTAGATTGGAAGAAATTCACATCTATCGCGATGCTGACTATGCCAGCCACTGTGTGGTCTGGCTTAGGTACATCAACAATATCTTCATTGTGTGGCGGGGCGATGCTGAGTCCCTCTCGAGGTTCCACGCAAAGCTGTCATTCCTCTATTTCCTTCACTCTTTCATATGATATGCAACAAATACAATTCCTAGATGTGATGTTATGTAAAAAACAAGATGGAGGGGTAGATACAACGTTATATGTAAAACCGACAGATCGTAACCAACTCCTCCATTATAGAAGTTATCACCCTAAACATGTTAAGAAGTCTATTCCAGTCAGTCAACTCACTAGAGTGCATAGAATTGTGAGTAATCCTAGCGAGAAAGTGAAACAACAAAATTTTATGTGCCAAAAACTTCGGGAGAGGGGATATCCCGAGGCGGTGATTAATGTGGCTAAGAGCAGAATTGATGGAGTAAGAATGAGAAAAAAAGATCAAAGGAGGATTCCCTTTGTCACAGACTACAATAGACAATATTTATTAATAATATATTGAGACGTCACTGGCATATTCTACAAACGGCATATCCCCAAATAGAGGAATTCATTGCCCCACCCCTTATATCATATAGGAGAGGTAAAACCATTGGTACAAGGGTGACCTCTGCTCATATAAAGAGAAAGACTAGAGAAATTGATACATTCCTAGGGAAAAGAGCAACAGGGATGTCACCGTGCCATAATTGTAATCAATGCCCATACGGTCATAAGGGGAAAGACTTTGTACATCCCCAAAACAGGATACGTTGCACATTTAAGGGGCCACTATACTTGTGATTCTAAATATGTTGTATATGTGTTGGTTTGTCCGTGTGGTGTCATTTATGTAGGAGAGACCACGCAGATGATTAAATCACGGATCTCCCAACATAGATCTTCTATTAATCTGGGTAATATGAGTCAACCTGTGTCCAAACATTTCGTAGAGAAAGGACACAGTGCTGACCAACGTAAATTTATGGTGTTGGAAATGGTTCCCCCTCTTAAAAACGGAGGAGATAGGGAACTCCGTTTGAAACAAAGGGAAGTGTGGTGGATTCACAAACTTTGTTCTCTACAGCCTGAAAGTTTAAATAGAGATTATGATTTATATCTTTTTCTATGAATGCCCGATAAGGGAAGATTGAGTAGTTGACATAGGAGGCAATAATTATGCTAGCATATATTGGATTATAACGCAAACAGTTGTTCAAACTATGTATGTAACACTGATGTCATTTCCTGTGTGTGCCTTTTTAAATCACATGACCATGCTTATCTGTATACATTTGTTGACAAAGGGCACGATGCATGTCTGAAACGTAGCATGATGTTTTATCTTTAATACACCATTTTGATACAAGTGAGTGCTGCCTATTTTTGTGTTTATATATATATATATATATATATATATATATATATATATATATAGTTTGACATAATACAGGACTTAGCAAAAAAAGAAATAATAATAAACTACAGTTATTAAATTTTATTTATAATTAGTGCATAAAAGGAATCACAAGTGGGCAGACCTGGGCCAAGCTAGCTGGGTGCCCTAGGCAAGATGGCTGCCCTCCTTGTCCCAAATCCCCTGTGCATGCATGCTTGCAATGCCATGGAGAGTTGGGCGGGGCTCTACAACTAATTGGAGTGGAGAGACAAGTGTCCAGACTAGGACAGGCAGATAGAGGAGGTTTGTGCCCAGAGCCCCCCACAGTTGCATCCTAGGCACGTGCCTCTTCTGCCTACACCTAGTTCCAGCCCTACATATATATATATATATCAATCAAAACAGGGGGGTTGTGGGAGCACTCTAAAGGCTTTAAAGTATATATAAGTATTATAAATGCTAATGCATATACTGTACACCCAAACCCCCCCTGTTTTGATATTGTATGTACAGCCAGTGGTTGCTCTGATGTCATCAGTTATAAACGGTGAGTTCTGATGTCATTTCTGTCACATGACTCACTGAAACTTGTGTATTATATTAAATAAAGTACCCCCAGTTGCACAATATGAGGATATTAGAAGTTACCTCTGAGTTCCATGACCTGTTTTTATATGGTCATGAAACTCGTCTGTAACTTATAATATCCTTATATTTTACAAGAGGGGGTACTTTATTCACTATATATATCTGAACAAATAAAAATGTGCTTGACAAATAGGAGCAAGGACTGCTGAACATAAAGTGATAAAGTGAAACATGCTGCACAAACATTTTGCTTGAAGAAATTGGGAGGATCTGTATCTATTAGAGCATACATTAAAACATTGTTTTAAAAAAATAAAAAATGCAATTTAGTTCAGTAGCAATCATTAGAACCATTCATTATTGAACCAAAATTTCCTTTAGAGAAGAGCAAACTTACTCATTAATGTAAGCCCTTCCTAGCAGCCAGGGTGCTCAGAGAAATGTTATCACTTAAACATAAGCTGTGTCACAGGTACATTGTGAGTGTACTTTTAGAAGATCATCATTTGAATATAGAATAACCATTTATGGCCAAAACAAAAACAACTAGTTTTACATGCAAGTTAAAGGGATCCTCATCTTTTTTTTTTAGAGACAGAACAGAAAGGGATAAAGAAACACTACTTGGAACCTATAGTCAATTAAGTGAGAAACATAAATTCAGGTTTCACACTACTACTGCTAATCTGCTGAATTTGTGTGGACCTACTGGCACCTACTCTTAGGGGCAAATTTGCTATTATTCCCGGAAATTAACTTGACCAAATTCGCAATTCGATAAGCATTCGACCATTGAATGCTTATCGAATTGTTTTAGGCTATCATTTTGCTCGCAATACGAATTCTTGATGAATTCGTACGATCGGATACCGATCATTCAATTTCACGAAAAAATTGTAAAATTTCATTCGAGCGTCCGAAAAATTAGTACGATTCGAACGATCGAACGCTCCGATCGTACGAATGGTATTCGAGCAGGACTCAGAATCCTATGGGGAGCTTCCCATAGGCTTCTATTACAATTTGGTAGGTTCAATCTGGCGAAGTAGGCAGTCGAATAAATTAAAAATTTTGATTCCTTCGATCATTGAATGATCGAATTATCGAATATCCGATCATTCAATCTATTCGATATTCGATGATGGAAGAGGCTAAATTTGAATATACAATTTCACGAAAAATTAGTACGATCGGTATTCGATCGAATTCAATCGAACTACGATCATTTCACGTGAATTTCGTAAATTTGCCCCTTTGCATTGGGCACATAACATTTGACTACAAAGATTTGTATCCAGCTGTTGGTGAACTATGAACAAACTAATATTCACACAGTGAATATCAGAATAGACACATAAAGGTATGCACTTTTGCACCAGAATATTCCCAGTCAGGCCTGAATTTGTGGAAAGGCCACCTAGGCCTGGGCCTACCGTGGCAGAATTTTAGGGGGCAACATGCTGCCAAACCACACTCACATTGGTTCAGAAACACTGGAGATAAGCAGGAGATACAATAGTTTTTTTAATTTCCCATGCACCAATCCCCATTACTCCAGTCCCGATGATGAAAATTTGCAAATAAGAGCAGAGTATCGGGGGTGACGAACGGCAGTGGGCCTAGGGGCGTCCACTATGTAAGTCCAGCCCTGTTCCCAGTCTCACTGAATACTCAAGACAGGTTAAAAAGGAATGTATCAAGAAATTAACACCAGCATTTGTGACACTTATTTGGTGAAGACCAGCTCAAGAAAGTGAATATGATTATGAGTGGCTCTTTTGCTTACTTCTAGAGAGCAAAGTACAATATTAAACAGAAAAAGCAAGCCTGGAGATTAAAGATAATTGCAAGGATGTCCAGAGAAAAAAAAGAGAAATGGCATTCGAATAAATGCAAGAGAGTGGGGGAAGATGATGTGGGAGAAGGATCTGAAATGGTTGTGCTTCAGTGAAGCAGTAGTTGAAGGTGATTTTGTAGATAACCAAGCCAGAACTAGGCAGAAGAGGCGCCTGCCTAAGGTGTAATGATGTGGGACACTGGGCAGGTGCCTATTCAAGGGTTTTCTGCCTACTCCTAATCCAGATTCAGTCCCCTCTTGCCTCCCTCCTCTGTCACTCTCCCCTATCTACTTCCCTCCCCTCTGATGCTTGCCACTACCTCTCTCCCCTTTTGTTGCCCTCCCTGAGCTCCCATGTGCACGTGGGGGCAGCATTAGTCAACTCGGTTGCCTAGGGCGCCTGGTCGGCTCAGCCCGGCCCTGGTAAATATATATAGAAGCAGAGATAAATATAATTCAACAGAACAAAGGTTAAATGGTGGGAATAAAGGCACTACTTAAGGAAGCACTGAGTAGACAAACAGAATAAACAATAGTAGCAGAAATTAGTAGCAGAGTATTGGGGCAGGCAGGGTTTAATTGTCTGTGATGTATATTGTCATATGAGTTTATGTGTTTATCCAATTAGGCAAGCTGCAGAATTTTCTAATTTAGCTCTTCATGTTGCTCTCCTAGATATACTCCTCATTAAGCTTCCTTTTTCACTTTGGAACTATTCACTCCTGTGCATTTCATTCCCCTCTGCAGTAGAACTATAGTGATATTTTGATAAAATTTACAATTTTTTTCAAAATATCAAACTTTACTGGAAACAGGAAAGATTAAATTTCTATAGATACAAATAAAAGATAAAAATAATAAGTGCAAATAATATGAAAATACAGTCTGGTAACAGAATAGATGAAAAAACACCACCAGCACGATTATATGAAAATAAAACAAAGACATGTTTGATTTTGGGACTTTCCTCTCCATAGCTTTTGTTGATTGTCTAGCAAACACAAATGATGAATTAACGTGATAAAATAAAAAATGTTATTTAGATACATACTAGTGTGCCACAGGTTATTTAATGGACATTGATTTATAGTAAAACAACCACAAGGAAACCATAACACAAAGGAAACTGTAGCCAATCTTTATGATTACAGTGTCTGCTCATTTTATAGAAACAAAGGTCTAGATGACTATTTAAGTTAAAAATGTATTTGGTGATGTAATAAAAGTCACTAAATTAGCCCAGGTTTAGTATTCCAAAGCAAACAATTTGCTTTAAAACAGTTGACAAGTTGATGCTACCTAGTAACTAGACCTTATTTATAACATATATCTCTAGTCTACAGTATACAGCTATGTGCTGTTTTGAAGCAGAATGATTCAATATGCCTAAAACTGAAGGTAGGGTCGATATCTTAAGATCAAAGTAGATCTGTTTTTAGTGAGCATTTGTGAGCATAAGTGGTAAGTTTTTACTTGTCTTCAGTGTTTCAGCATTACATTTCCAAAATAAGTGGAAATATACTGAGGTCAATGAGTTTCTTCTGTAGATAATTTTTATTTAATCTGAAAAACAGAACCATAATATAATGAAAGCTGGAAGCTATAATTTGGATTCTGACGAGAGAACCATATGTATAAATTTTCCTCTTCTACACTTTTTTGAGGGAGCTTAGTGAACTACATTGCACAACTCTATCTTAATGAGCCACATATATCATTGAAACAGTGGGTACTTTGTATTTAAATAGATTGCCAGATGGCTTCCTTAAATTGATCAATCCAGTCATTTATTTCAAAAACCTATTCAAGTATTTCCCAAAGCAAATCTTGACCACATTAGTTTTTTATATTTTAGAACGTATTGTATATATTTGTTGAGCATGATTATATTTTTAAAGTCTAGAAAGTAATGCCAAGTTACGTTGTATAGAAATTCCAGCTCTGAAGTAAAAATATAATTAATTAATTGTTGGCCTTTCATGTCATGCAGCTGCAAATCATTAACGCCCAAGGACTTATAACATATACATACCTTTACATCATTTCATTCTCTTTACATTCTCTTAACACGAATACCTATTTACTCAGTTAATATTTAACAGCTTTATAGAATCAATGTCAAAACATATTTAAGGTTGAAAAATGACTTGCTCTATCTACACATACCATTCAGTCAAAAATATCTACTTTATAACTATTTGGTCATTAGCTACAATCAAATCAAAATTTAGAAATCCTCTTCAGCAGGTGAAAACCCTACTACTTTGAAATGGCTCTAGCTAAAATATCAGTAGGTTCTCTTTAATGGTCTCCAGGAAAAAAAACCTAATTATTTGTATGCAGTCCAAATTGAATCCATATAATTAACTTAAAAACTAATGCTGTGACATAGCGTCAAACCTTAATTTTAGTCATCATGGCAACTACCATTCTTCAGAAACAAACCACAAGAAACTTGCTAATGTTTCCTTTAAAGTATGAGCTGGTAAATCTTCTTTCGAATTAGAAGCTACTACGGTGAATGGTGCCAAGGGCACATTTATGAATGCAAGTGAAATGTACAAAGTGCTTTAAAAAAAACTACAACCATGTTTCTTAAGTGTAGAAGTAAAAAACATAACTTTGTCCATTAACGGACTTATGTGACTGAAAATGTATATCTGCCCTTGGTTTGTTTATGTGCACTATGAATCATATTATCCCAGGGGGCAGCCTATAGCAAACTTTTCTATTTAGAGTTACCTAATAGCACATAGTACTAGAACAGTATATTTATATACTTAAGATGAAGCAAGGTTTTACATATAATTTTTTATGCAATTCATTTTTTTATAAAGACCTACAATGTTTGGTGGGTATAGTTCCAGCTCTCTGTACAGTGGTGGAATGACCACCTCCTCCCACTTACCTATGCCCCTTTTAATACACCTCAAGACCTTATTTGCCTTTGAAGCTGCTGTCTGGCATTGCTTGCTACAGTCAAGTGTATGATCTACTAGGACTTCCTTGTCCTTTTTCATTATGGCTTTGCCATGTGAAGTCCCAGATTGCCAGTTTACTACATATACCTACAAACATTGATACGCTACCCTCAATATCCTCCCTGATTAATTACTGAACAAGTTAAATAAAAGTGAACCCAATACTGAGCCCCGAGGGAGCCCACAAAGAACCTTACTCCTAGTAGAGAATGTACCATTAACAACCACCCTCTGTACCTTTCCATGTGCAGACATTTTCATTAACAGCCCTTTGTTTAGAAAGCAGTCATTACTGCTTACAGGGTCAGCCTGTTCCATTCATGCCAGTTCAAAGCTGTCCTCCTAAGTCAAAATGGTGAATCTGTTGCTTTGGATGAGCTGTGGACCAGCCCCCCTACTCTTCCGTCCCCTACTTCCCCTTTTGACTATAACAAACCTGCCTCCATCATTTGCCCCTGCTGACTCTTCTCCACCTCCCTCTACACTGGCCGCTGCCAGTGGTTGCTCTGCAAGCCTCCTTTCCTCCCCCACGTTTGCAACTGCCGTCAGTGCTGCACATTCTCCCTTAATGTCTGCAGTTCAGATACCAAGATGAAAACCAACCTGCATCCCTCACATATAAATACTGCATGGAACTTCTTTTCCAACACCTCAGAAGCTACGGTACACCACAGAATGCATAAAGCTGATGGCATAACGTCCTGTGTGAAGAGATCTTTTTTTAACATTGTGAATAAAGTGTGATTTTTAATTGATTGATGCCCTCTCCAAGGAAGGAACTAAGCTATTCGGTAAGTGCTTCCATTATAATCTCATTTGGACAGCTTCCACTCTGTGCCTATGTGAAAGGAAAGCTACAGTGCATGCAAGCCCAATATTGTTCATACCATTTTTTTGCCATCATTGGCAGCTTCCCTTGCTAACCAGCCAGATCTGGTATGGAAACTTGGAAGAATCATTCTGAATACATTTCTATTTTAGTTGTACAAAGACAGTTATAAATACGTTTTAAGGTTCTTACTTCTCATGCAAGAAGTTTTCTGAAATGCCAAATGAATGGCCTTAATTAATGTGAAATTATATGTAACTGTTTACATAGTCTTATGTTTTATTTATCAAACCTAACTTTAAAGCCTGCTATCTGATTTTCTACAAAACAAACAACTGATGTAACTAGAATCAGCAATCATAGTGAGTAGATACATTGATTGAGTAATACATCATTTGGTTTCTTTTGTAAATAACTGCTTGGTGGCTTGAGTCGATGACATTGTTCTGCTTTATCCATACTTGAACAATTAGATAATAAATATTAGTATAATGTTTCTCCTTGGTGTTTTATTATATTGAGCGGTATTATATTATAAGGCTAAGTGTATTTTAAAATATGTCATGTTATTTCTAAATAATATTTCCATAGATGAGCTATAACACAGCATTATAGGGTCCATTTATTGAAAAGACACAACTAGAGTGCGAAGCGTCTAACACTAGCGCTAATTCACCAGTGTGACGTCATTTTGCAACTTCGCTGATTTACTAACAGTGTCCCTGGCAAAAATTCGCTAGCCAAGTAGATAGACTAGCGCAACTTTGCACCCTTATGGCAGGCAAAGTTGCGCACTGACCTAGGGACGTAACTAATTCACTAAGATGCCCATTTTACTGAACGTTAGACTCTAGACTTTACTTCACCAGGTCAGACCTGGCGAAGTTCAATACTATACATATGAGTTTGAAAAAAAAACTTTTCCCCAAAAAATGGTGGTGTCTTTTACTTTTTTTAGGGTGATAGTCTGAAAAATAGCGTAATTTTTTTTGGGGTTACCCTCCTTCCCCCCAACATTTCCTAACATATGGCAACTCAACTATACAGTGTGCAAATGTTTAGAGCAATAGGCCAACTTTATTTATTTATTAAAGGTTTCCTGGGCTTGTGTAGTATAATGTAGTGGTTGTAACTGTAACATATATTTCTATTATACTTTTAACTTTGCACCATATACAAATTAGGCATTGCTAGCATAAATGCGCTTTGTCAGACGAAAGTAATGGTAGCGGAACTTCACTATGTTTGTCTCCCTGAGCACAAATTCACATTTTAGAGAATTAGCAGTGGACTGGTGAAAATTCGCCTGGCAAAGTGTGGCGAATTGTGGCAAAGGCATCGCTAGCGAATTTCTGTACTTTAGTGAATTTGCCCCAATAATGGATGCAGATTTGCAGACACAATTGCATCCTGCATTATAGCATTTATTGTTAATTAAATATGTCATAAGCAAATGCTGCATGCTTATGCCTGTTGCAGCTATTTTTGTGCTTAACACATGCCTATGCATCAGGGTTCATGACTCTTTATATCTATACAACATTTATGTTGCCAGTGGACCTTTAGCCATTGAGTTCTTCCATACCGCTGAATAATTATCTTAAGATATGGCACTGAACTAGTTACTCAAACTTACAGCAGATAAAGTATCAGGGACAGAGAGTGTACCTCATGAATATTGAAATGCCTGGATTTGGAAGATGCTAAACATTTGGAAGGCTGGATTTGGTCTGCAATAGTGCCCAAGATAATAGCTGAAGCTCTACAAAATTAAACAAGGCCTAAAGCTGTATCAAAAGGGATCAAGACTTGAGATAAGGAACTAGAGACCAGTAAGTCTGCAATCTACAGGGTGTAAATTATGTAAAGGCACATTAAGGTATTTTCGCAATGAATACAACATGGCTTTTTAAAGAATAAGTATGTCATATTCATTTATTTGCTTTTTTGAGGAAGTGGGAATCTTAAGACAAAGTTATTACTTTTTCCATAACCATTCGGATACATTTTTCAGTGTAGGCATTATTCATCTAAGTGTTTCCTTAATTCAAAGCGAAAACACTTCAATAAATGAGAATAACAAATACAAGTAAATAAATGTATCTTGAACAGGGAACAGAGAGAATGTCAAAAGGAGAAATTATGATCTTTACTTATTCCTGAATATATTTGCTTAATAGAAGTGTTAAGAGCTGAAAGAAGAATTATAAATAAGAATTGTTATAAGGGTGATTTTGCTTCCAGGCTAGAAAATAGATGCTTTGCTAGTTATTTATCCAAAACTGAAATATGTGAGACAAAAACAATTCATAATTACTGAAAAATATTTTCAAAATGAAATGTACAGCAGTCTTCACAAATAACTCATGGCATAATGGAACAGCACTGCTGAATCATAGAAATATACAGGTTAGATACGTTAAAACATTTTTAGAACATCCTGCAAGACTATGAACACTGATTATGTTTGTTCAGCTGTGAATGCTAATATATCACTCTTTATTTAACCATGACATTTTTCTGTTTATATTATCCGATAGGAACATAAATTATTTAAAAAAAAATAAACATTACATAGCAAAATGTATTCTAGAAAAACAAGATAAAACGGGATGTTCAGAAACATGGTTGCAACCAAACGGAAGGCTCATTTAAAGGTGCCATTGAAGTGCAAGGACCCATTCTTTCAAGATGAATTAAGTGCTGCTTGTAATTGAAAGTGCAGTATTCTTGAGGGGCAGATTAAGAGCGACACCTAGGAGTAGTGATCAGTGAATCTGACCTTTTTCACAAAATTTGACAAATGCATTAAAGTCTGTGGGCTACACATTTTTTTTGACATGCAACTATTTTTTTCACCCCTTGGAGTAAATGGTCATCTTTTTTACAGAAAAACCTGACAAAAAAATTCTCTCATCACTACATAGGGGCCCTCTGTCCCAGCCCTTAGTATATACTCCCCCCCCACCCAAATTTCTCATTATCTAATCCAATTGCAGAGGGCAGCAATTTCCCTACACAAATGCTGAACAAATGAGCAATAAGGGACATTTGTTTGCTCTTGCTGGATAGGTGTGTTACCTTATATGTGACTGAGGGTGTGCAACATATAATGACACTTCAACAGTTCTAATATAGGATTTCATAATCTCAAAATAAGCGATGGAAGAAATCTATGGCTCCCTTTCTCTTAACCCCATGCCCCTGGGACGATTTGAGGAATCCGGGCTTATTGAAAGGAACAGTGGGCAGGGCAATGAATGTGAATGGGAGCCCTGTGTGGTTGTTTGTAGATTAAATGACTTTACTGCAGTCCAGGTGTTCAAATAATGCTGTGCTTTGGTATCCCTGCAAGAAATCCTTACCAAAGCACAGATATGATAGTCATTGCACTTGTTGCTTTGTTAGTGACCTGCAGCAATGGAATCAGGCATTGTATTTCCCATCAATCTCTGTTTATACCCAAACAGACTATAATTTAACTTCTAAATAGCAATTAGGAAAGGAAATCATAGCAAAGCAAACATTATAAAGTATTGGTGATTGTCTGGAGTGCACCTGAATAAAAGGAAACAGGCAGTAAGGCCTCTATTTGTTTTATGCTCCATTAACCCTGCATTAACGAAAAGTGGGATCACACAGCTGTAAAACATTTTCTGCACAGGCAATCAGTAAAATAAAACATTTCTATTAAAACACAAATACCTAGTGAAGAGATGGAAAGCCTGCTGCTCACCAGATGGTGTCATAGTATGATTTCCAGAACACAATAGCATTCATCCCATTAGGAGCTGCCCAACTATCTATACTGTACTTGTTCCTACCTTCATAGTGGTTGATGGGATTCTGGAAATTTACTGAAACGATACCCCTGGACTTTTAAGGCCTATAAAATATATTTAGTAAAACAGCCCATATCTAAATGCCACTGGATAATCTTGAATAGAAAAGTCCATTTTTAGTACTAAGTGCCGCCCCTGGCTTGTATGATCTAATGTGCTCACACACAAGGGCACATATACATACTAGGTGACATCAGCCAATGAATGGACAGAGCTCTGCCCTTTCACAATTCTTTCCATTACAGTTAGTATTGGGATTATTCCTGCTAGGTGATCCCTGGGGGGGGGGCACATAGACCATCACAAAATGGCAGCTCAAGGTAAAAGATGTAAAAAGGCAATATTTACCAATATGCGTGAAAATTGATAAGATTCCTTAATAGGTCACTTATTAGGATATAAATGATCTGTTATGTAAGTATTCGTTCTGTATTGGGCATAGTTTTTCTTTAGGGGCTTAATTACCACATCAACATAAATTGCTGTTGTGGAAACATGGACATAGTTATTGCATGCAATTGGCACCAAAGGGGCTCCTTGAACTTTCCTATAGTTCATTTGGCACCAGTGCATCTGTACTGCTTCATGTTCTAAAGTCATCTATTGATGCATTGCAGGGGGAACCCTTGAGCTGCCAGCACCTTCAAGCTAGCAGTAATTCCAGGTTTAACACAGAATCACACTTCATATATATCCAGGGACTGGAAAAAAAAACCTGGTGGGCCCCTGGCTCTTGTGGGCCCGCCAGCCCAGATCTGCACCCAGATCCCACATCTGAGGGATTCTTCAAGCCACAACCTCCCCTTTTTAGACAGGCATGGCAAAAAACATAGTGTGCACTGCAGCGCGCAACAACAAAGCAGCGGAGGGGAGCCCTAGGACAACATCCCCAGTGGGCCCCAAGTCCGACCCTGTATCTATCTCAGGAAATGGCTGTACCCCAACAGCATCCCATCTCCTATCAATTTTCAGCATAATAGCATTTGATTTATGTAACAAAACATGCAAATGAATCAGATAAAACTCCCCCTCACCCATAATTACATTTCAGGGGAGATAGCATTATGAGGAGAGGAGCTTGGATCCTGCTGTGACTTGATGTTCTAGCTGATGTACTGTATCTGAGTAACTGTGCAAAATCCTTCCAATGAGCCTACAGTACAATCATTTTGAAGCTTTAGGGACCGAACATTTTCATTTGTTATGGTACTTGACTCATGAGATAATTCGAATATCTGCAGTTCCGAATGTATCAGCAAACATAATGTTCAAAATTAGTGAATGTGGTTCCGAAATTATAACTATAAATTGGTATTTTGGTATAAATGTTGCTCATTACCAAAAATAGTTGTACTGTATTTCCTGACTTGCCATTTACAGATTTCAAAACAGAACTAGAACATCAAAAGAAACATTTTCTAAATACATTTACTGAACAAAATACAAATATTGTGTTTTCCTCTCTTTGCAAATTTCTGTCTTTGTCATGAATTTTAGAAGGTTATGAATGTTAAAGTGGTTGTCATTTCTAGTAAGATGCTTATTAAGCAAGTATAACGTTTATTTACTGCTCTTACAGTTCATAATCACTCAGCTAAAAGTCATTGTCAGTTGTTTGTCTCTGCAGCTGAATCTGTATATATAATAGTAGTAGTCCTATATAGTATGGGTGTTGGAATTTCTTTTGCTTGTTTATTAAAATCACTTACACTAACTGAGCCAGTTGAGTTCAATATTTTTGTTATTTTGTACACATTTTACATGCACCCAGGCATGCTTTGTTTTTGTTTGGGGTGAGTGCTCCTCCATGTTCCATATCAAATCAAATAAGCTTTATTGGCAGGACCAAATACATTCAGTATTGCCAAAGCAGGCATCTCTCTCCAAAAATGGTCTCTTCCAAAGACATCATCGCTCTCCTTAAAATGGTTGCTCTCCCAACCCCCACTTAATGATGTCTTTGGAAGAGATCATGCTAAGTAAAGAGAAAAGCAGGTACAGAATGGTCTTATATATATAAAATATAGGCCAATAACTGCACTTGATGGACTTTCTCAAGTATTTGTGGAGTAGATGCCGGCACTCACTAATAACCATCACTGTTGCCTGGGTGCAGTTCCACATGATGTCTAGAAAGTTGCTGAAGTAGCCGCACTCACAGGGCTTAAATTGTAAAGAGACTTTTTTTATTGCAGGTAAAAAAACTGACAATATCAGTGTTTTCACCTGCCTGCAATAAAAAATTATATTTATAATTTTATATACTGTAGATATATGTATGTAACACTTTTTTGGGCTATGTACAGCACAAAGGATTAAGTGTCCAGCTAGTGATGGATAAGCATGGGTTATATAGATATTCTTTAGGAGGTAGTATAACTACAATACCCAGGCAAACTGTAATAATAAAAGATGAAATGGGTGCCAGGAGGTTCTTTAAACAAAGGGTGAACGTTTATTAGCACAAAATGCAATTTCCCCAGGTTTAAATACTCACACAGGAGCTTTCATAGAGTAGCAGATATTATACAGGAGTAGTTGAGATGTTAGCAGATTTCCATACAAAATATATATACAACAAATATTCTTCAAGAGTCAGGATAGTCAAGGTACATCCATTCCAATACAAAGTGCCTAGTGCCGTAAATGTGACTTGATGGGAATACCAGGTAAGGCCGGATAGCTGCTGCTAAGTCCTAGTCCCTAGCACAATGATATCCCTGCACTAAAAGCTACACAGGGGAAGCTTTGTAAGGAAGATCTCTTCCTGCTAACACTTCTCATTGGAACATAGAACTGTTCATACTAAATAAGCTAACTATCTTTCTCTCTCTCTAGAAAGACTATTACAGTACTACCCTGCTCTTGCTATCCCTCGTTCAAGGGGTGGCCTAGTCCCCGACTTGGATCACTAACAGTTGGAGGTCCTGTTAGGGCATGTGGCTTACTGGGGCCTTGTTGATCCCAGGCTCAATGAGCAACCAGAATGTTTAGTACCAGCAGCCAAAGAGGAAGTGGCCACTCCTTTCCAGCACTATAAAACTGTGTGGCAGGAAATGGTCATTACACTCTGGGCTGTAGAAGTATACACTTGTAATATAAACTTCTGCCTAGTGACAGAGATGCAGGGACTTAACTCCATAGGTGCCAGACAGAAACCTATGGGTCCCTACATGTATGAAAGCAGTAAACATTTACTGCACAGTTAATGCCTATATGCATATTTTATTTCACAAACACAGCACATAGACTGCTCTCCTGGCCCAGTGGTCAAGGACAGCAGCCAAACACCCAGGGGTTCCTGGCTCTATTACCAGAGGAACCTTTTCTCAAAAAAAGATTTTTAAAGCTGTATCTGTATGTTTATTGGCAAATATACCTATGCCAGCAAAATTATCTTTTGTGTGTTGGAACATCTCACCATGGTTACCTGGCTATAGTACACACAGGTTGTTATAAATCAATTTTACCTGAATGGGGGTCACATCATATAGAAAATAAAAGAAACTCATTCAGCATAATGTAGAGGAAAACATAGAACTCCTGCAAATGTATTATCAGTAACAATTCATTTCAAGGTAATGTTAGAGACTAGGGCTGAAACAATTACATGTTGGGAAGTCAATTAGCTTTTTTGTTTGCAGGTCATGGTCTCCTTAATTCACATGTTGGTTCCTGTGAGTATTTGCTTGTTCTGTCTGAGACATTCTGATTTCAAATGTTGCTGTTAGATAACAAATAAATCAAACTGTATAAATTAAATGTTTTTTCCTCATCTCCAAGATGTTTGGACATATGTATATCATAATTTTAATTTATGTGTTACTAGCTCTTAAAGGGTCCAATTATAGCCTATTCATTTAAACACTCATTTAAACATGTTTACTTAAGCATAAGTCTTGTTTTTTATTGCAATGAATTTGCCATCAGCTCTAGTGTGTTGACCATCTGTTATCTGTTGTCAAAACAGATATCCCCTGATTTATTATGTCCAGTAGAGCCTTAGATAATACCCTACTGTAAAAACTACAGTTACTTTTTTTAATGTGAATATCACACTTTTTAGATGATGTCAATTATGTCCGAAATAAGTGAAAATTATATTTATATGGTGTTGTCATTTTCATTACATTTTGCTGCTGCTTCATAACTATAAAAGGGAATGTCATTTAAGAAGAGAAAGGAAAGCACTGCAAGAGAACAGTCACTGCCCCTCTTCTATGCAACATTGTTGGCAGGTAAGTATAAATTTTTGCTTTCACTTTTCACCTTGATGTAACTATGTTTTGTGTGTGTAAAACATTTTAGGAACAGAAACATTTTACATTTCTTAGGAGACCAAAAATGGTGTTATATGTAGGAGAACGTTTAATTATGATATGTATCACTATGTATAGTTCAGTTACAAGTGATACTGTGATGTAATTCAAGTCAGTGGGGGAGTTCTTGGGCAGTAATTAGAACACCTGAATGCACCCTGGTAGGTTGCAGTTTTTTCTTTTGCATATGTTGTTTGTGCTGTTCAGGTTCACTAATTGTGCCATGGTATTCTTTTCCTGCTCGTAAATTTGCCTGACATCTGATAGACAAGAAAGTTAGGGGACAGATAGGGGCAAAAGGAGGTTGCCTAGGTTCCTCTCCAACCTTTATCTCATGCTAGACACAGGCAGAGCTGTATTCATGGGGTTGGTCACAGATCTCCTTGCAGGGAAACAGAGACCTGTGTCAATTTGCCATGCATGACATTGTGCAAAAAATTTACATTGTGCCCATGTTTTCACTTCTTCATAAAAAGCCCTTAGGCTTAACATTGTTGCAGGGGGGAAAGTAAAGGTTGACCCGTAGGTGGAAGGAATAGTTTAACGGCATTATGAGTTGATGCCCTTTTAGTCAATAAAAAAATTGTTGCTATGCAAACTACATACCAAGAAAATAATATTATCTATTTAAAAGAGACATCTAGGATAAATGAAAAAAACTAATTTTGTAGGCAATTATGGGTAATGTATGATGTTGCTTTTACAAGGTGCTAAAAATTATATTATCTTTAAAAATAGCCCCTTTATTAGAGCTCCCTATAGATGTTCACTGTCCCTATTTCAAATGAGGAGTGGTCATGTCCTAACTGCACCAGCTAGAAAACAGTAAGCAGGGGACAGCCAATCCTAGCCCTGCAGTCACACAAGCAAAGACAGGCTTCAGTGCCCGATCAGGTCCTGCTAGCTGCTGATTGGCTCCAGTCCTTCAGTGCAGTGAACTGAGTGCCACTGGCTCCACTGCACAGCCTAGGAATCCATGGAGCAGGAAGTGGAAGAGAAGGGAGGGATTATTAGGGTTTGTGCATAAATATTCAATAAATCAGCCTGAAACACTACTTTTTTAAGCACAATCCTTTATCTAAATGAATATAGTGCACTGGTACATTCTTATTTTTCAATGTCAGCTAGTCTTAAATAAATTCAACTTTAGCAGTATTCTGCTAAATTCAGTGCTCTCCTGTTTACTACAAACATAATTCTTATTTTTGTACACAAAATGTCTCCTTTAAGGTTTTGAAATGCCATATAAGGAAAGCATACTTCAAATATGCAGTAAACAGCTCATTATAGTGGCTAAAATAGCCAGGAACATTGGTATAAAAATAAATGTAAAAAATACAAATCCCTGTGTAATATATCTTGAAATATGTTCGGAGCATTGTGTGCACAGGTCATTGTGTTTTCTAGTTAGGGACCCAATATGTTTTCAGTATGATGAATTAAACCATGACTTTAGACCCTGTGTCTATACAAAGGTCCATAATGCCTTTATTTTCTTATCCAGTGCTATTTATTATTTAGACTTGCACGCAATGCTTTGTCTTTGTTATGGCACAAAGAATAACCACAAAAAATATGAAGAGGAAAAAAGTAATTCAAAGCAAAAATGTTATGGTAATGATTCTGGAGCCTTTGCTAAACTTTGTCAACAATAATCAGGAATACTGTGCTGTAGTTTTCTCATCATTTTTATTTCTCAGTGTCAATTTACGTTTTTTGAAATAGGTAAACAAATAAAAAAATTTCTGCTTAACCATTTCAGTCTCATTCTTGGAGTTCATTTAATACACTCTTTAACTGATACACAAAGGACACAAGCTAATTAAGAAACTGAATGGAGAACTTCAGACAGTAAAGGTTAAACTTGTTAGATGTCACATAAATGCAATGACATTTTTTAAATGAAACAGAAAACTCCATTACCCCCCCCCCCATAGTCTACCCTCCCTGCTTCCTCCCCTTATAGTACATTAGTGAAAAAAGTATCCTCAAATGTCAATTACTTCATGCAGAGTAGTGCAGCAGAGCTCCAGGACACCATCTTCCGCATCATTGGTTTTCTTTGTACAGGAAATGCCGACACTGAGCTATTTGGCACGTGCATTTGGAGACAATACAGTATTCATATCAACTGCACCGGAAATGTGCCGGAAATCTTTAAAAAAGGAAGAAAGCAAAGATGTGGAAGATGCCACCCTGAAGCTCTGCTGCACTACTCTGCATGAATTAATGAGATTGACATTTGGGGGACACTTTTTGCACTAATGCACTATGTGGGGAGGAAGCAGGGAGGGTGGACTTTGGAGGGGGGTAGTGAATGGGGCTTTTTTCATTTGGAAGTTTAGTTCTCCTTTAAGAGGACAAAGAGTTAAAATAAAGCAGACTTGTTTTTTTCATTTCGTGAATGAGTAAATATTGGTGCTGCCTTATCATTAGAGAACTTGTTTAACCAAGTTAATTAAATGTTAATTTTAAATCACGTAAGTATCATATGACTCTTTTTGGCATAGATCATTGTGTTGATAAAATACTGTCTGACAGAAATTTTACAAAGTTCAGAAAACTACTTTGATCTTATTGGGTGAAAAGTACATTCTGTATTAACTTGTCTTTCAACCTGAATATTTAACTTTTCAAATAAGCTTAATAGGGCAGATAGATATTGCTGGGTCAAAACTTACTCGGGAACATATGACAGCAGTGGCCCATGCCCAAGTAGAGATGACAAAGTTTCCTTCTACCCAGAGATTAATTTCATAAACACTACAACTTTGTCCCTATATTACAGGCTGGAGGTAATTCCAGGTTTTCTATCTATGCAGCTGTGCACAGTTATTCAAAGCAGGCATATTGGTTCTCTCTGCAAGCTGGTAGGAGCATGGTAGGGTGCAATAGTACAGTGCACATTCCAATGTTTATCCAGTTTATTGGTTTACACTTTCCATTTCTTATTTTATAATAAACAGTCAGGTAAGTATTTGAATTTTAAGCCATTTTATCTTTCTACTTAAAGATAAAGAAAAATGATAAATGTAATATTCAATTATTTTATTAATATTTCTAAATACCACCAATTAAAAATTCTGTACCGTTTAAAAAATAATCAAGTTTTCTTCCCTATCCCTCTCTCAGCATCTGTATCCATTCTCCTCATTTAGGAGTTGGGTGTCAGATGAATGATCCAATATATCTTATAGGGGGCCCTAGAAGATGTATTAGAGCTCACCAGAAATCCTGTCTCTCTACATGCAGAATTTGTGCAAAAGGCACTTATTTAGTTATTTGTACTTGAATCATTTATTTGAGTGAGTTCTAATACATCTGCTAGGAAAGGAAGCCCCCTATAAGATATATTAGATCATTCATCTGACTCCCAATTGCTGCATGAAGACAGGATTATGAGAAACAGATGCTGAGAGAGAGATACTGAATGTAAACCTGATTATTTCAGAAACAATGCAGAATATTTAATTGATTGTATTTAGAAAGTTTTTTTACTTCAGTTTGAGGAAGCTTATATTACATTTTCATTTTCACGATAGTTCACCTTTAAGGCTAATTCATATATACTTTGACACTCAATTAAAAAAATTATTTTAAGGCTGAAATTCCCCTGACCCCAACCTTTTCACCTTTGGGGTGGAATGACAAAGCTAAGAGAATTGCATATGCAATTGCTGGGTTAATGTACATTTTCTTTACATTTTAAAAATAATTCTTTTAATGCTTCACATCCTCCTTCCTACTGGCTTCATGCTGTCACAAGTTCCACAATTATTGTTTAAAGTGGTTAAATAATCTGAAAACACAAACACACAATACAAACCGAAGCTTGTCAGTACAGGAGATTATCAAGCTCAAGTAGTTTCCTGTAGGTCTTAGCTGTTTGTTGAATGTTTGTGAATTTACATTCAAAGGTCTTGTATGGCAAATGTAGACTGTTATTGCTCCATTTACTACTACGTTCAATCAATAAGATGATGAATAGTCCGTATAAATGAATATTAATATTTGTACTTTAGAAGAATAGAATGTACAGGATTAATGCAATAAAAATGATTGGCTTCTGATGACTGGTTATATTTGCCATTGTTGATCCTCTGGTTGCTGTGTGGATTTCTTTTTAAAAATCAAACTCACAGTGGGATTAATGAGTATTTATAGAATGGCTTAAGCACATGTACTTCCAAGGTCATAAACCATCTAATAATGTTTCAAAATGTAACTCTCTGAAAGAAAGAAACATTCTGGTCAATTAGAGGGAATCAATGCATATTGTTTCTCGCTATTGTGCTTACAAGTGCAATATACTTTAATTGTAAAATGTGTACCGTTTTTATAAGAAACCTGACTGTATGCAGTGAAATTCTCCCTTTATTTAGTGCTGTGGATAGGAATTGTCAGACAGTCCCTAACTTCTGGCAGGGAAACAATCATACTTATGAACAGCAGGGGAAGCCCCTGCCTTACTTAACAGCCATGCAGAACTCAAGCAGCTTTGTTTTTTGATCATTTGTGACGATCCCTAAGAAGCCCAGACCACACTGAGTATGTGTATGTAGTCTAGTCTTGCAAAGATGTATAACAAAGTTACAAGATGACAGCCTCCTGTGGCCAACTTTGAAAGCATAAATCATTTGTTTGATTAGGCTTGTGGTGCAGTAAGTTCATGTTTATGGATAGTATACAAAATAAAGCATTTCTAGCCTTATTCTATTTTAGACTTTCCTTGCCCTTTAAGGAACAGAGAAGAACATGCCCTTTAATACTCCTTTTGGCAGTCAGAGATTTTGTGGTTTTAAAAAACAGGGAGAATGTGGTTTGGCATTTGGTTCTCACTTCTGGTTATGCACCATTTCCACTTCTCTTTGCACCTGAATCAGAGTTCCACCAACTTTTGGTCAGAATTATTTAGAAGCTTACTGGTTGTTTTTTCTCATATAGCAAGGGTGTTACATGCCTTTTTTAAAAAGATAACTTTACATACTGTAACCCTTATTTGGTTACTGTTTCTTTAAATAGCAACTTACCCTTGCAATCCAGGGTCCCTGAGTTCCTTTTGCGTATGAAAAGTACTGGGAACTGGGAATTACAGCGCAGTGCCTCCACCTAGGGAACACTGAGGAACACACCTCAGGGAGGATTCCACTAGGAATAATAAAACACACAAAGTTGCAAATGAACAAATTTAAACTTTATATAAATGTATTAAACTTGGACAAACTAATACACCATGCACTCCTACACTGGGGAACCGTGGGACACTACCTAAATCACTACAAGGTACTTAACTGTTGCTCCCATACAGTCCTTTGTAATATCAAAGTCCCAGTCCTCTGGAAGGGGTTAATAACCACACTGTTCAAATAAAATGTCCCTTCCCCAGAGCTCTTATTCCCCAGGTAGCGCTACCTTTTCCCAAAAGTACCTCTCCCTTTGGAATCCAGCAGCAGCTTCCGTGTAGCAGGCAATTATAAATGAGCTGTCTTCACTTTGGGGCCCCACGCTTGCATCCTTTGCCAATATCCTCCCTTGGATGGCTCACACACAGGGGTTCTCAGAAGAAATCACACTGGAGATTACAGCAGCTCTGCAATAGGATAAATCTCCACAGTGGCACCTTTCTCCTTCTGAGTCTCTAGCAGATAGGCAGGGAACAGGCTGGGCTCTGTACTGGACAGTCTCATAAAAATCCATGCTGCTTTCTCTCAGCTCTCCTGAAGACTTGCTACTTTTTGGCTCCAAACTCAGGCACACCCTTTCTCCCAATAATGCACTGGGGTGCCCAGCCAATCAGGTCACTCTCCAGCCTGTTACTAGGCAGAAGGATATCACAGACAGAGAAACAGGGGAAGGCTTTCTCTTCTCCCCTACATTCTTCCCTTGGACAAATCGGTAAAACGTCTTCGCTTGCCGTATGCCCTGGCATGCCTGGACAGCAAAACAGTCATTAATGTCATTATCACTACTGTTACCTGGGACCCTAACACGTAACACGTAGGAACTCTCTTAGTCTCAGCTCGGGGTTTTGGCTCTCTCAGACAGTTGAGCCTTTAAGTCCTCCAACTCTTTGCAAAGTTTCTTATTCTCTTCTGCCAGTTTTACTTCAGTAAGGGATTTCTCTGTATGCCCTAAAGTGGAACTCCGTTTGACCCTCACATAGGCATCCGCCTCTTCTTGCCGAACTCTCTCCATCAGAGCAACAAATCCAGGGGGTAGCTTATCCTGGTAGTGAGCTCTAATTGTCATGGCAACAGGATCACTGTTCAGGGTCCCTCTTTTCAACTGGCAAATTCTCAGAGAATCCAACTCATCGTCTGTAATTGCACCACGGCTCATTAGCAGTCTCAGGCCTTGTTCTAGCCGCACAAGATAAGCAGACAAATCTTCCTTCTCTTGCTGGAAGGTAGAGTGGAAGCGATAAAGCATCTCTGTAGCACTCTCCACAGGGCCAAATGTCACCTCCAGAACTTCAATCAGGTCACCCGAAGTAGCGTCAGGGTGACCCACCATATAGGATTTAACAACATCCAATGCAGGACTGTGGAGACTCTCAAGGATCTTCCTCCTCATAGTAGTCTCGGGACCAGACCAATCTCTCACAGACACAACAGTGGAGTCTCTCCAACTCTCAAAGGACTCTTCACCTGAGGGTACAGGATCGGTACCTGAAAAAACTTTAAGTCTCTTAAAATTGCCATTCCAGGCCAGCTGCGTCAGTTGGTCAGTAAGTTGTCCCAACGCACTCACAATCTCTGGGGTATCCAGCTGGCCACCAGAACTATGCCGACTCCCCTTGGAGACCACGTTCTCACTTGATGGACATCTCTTTACTTGACTCCTTTCAGCTGGCAAATCAAACAATGTCTTGTTCAGCTGCACACTCTCCGGTGTCTTCACTGCATACTGGGTAGTAAGGGCTTCACCCTGGGATGTGAATTAATCTGCATCATCAGACATGTCAGGCAGAACAATCTTCCAGGGCCCGTCACTCTCAGCATCAATATCAGGGGGAACCCGGTCACGATCTATCTCTCTGGGGCTGTCTATAAGAACATTCAGCAGGACCCCGGCAGAATCGCGGCGTGACGCAGCCACCCTTGGGCGGTAAAAAATCTGTTCCCCATCCAGAACTTGGTAAATAAACTCTTCTTTCACTCTGGGCACCATGGGCCCAACAGCGTCAACCTTTCGGGGGTTAAGTCCCAATGCAGCACACCACTGGCGAACACTTTGTGGAGTTTCAAAGGCAGACATATTTTCATCAAACAATGTAATCTATTATATATATATATATATATATATATATATATATATATATAATATATAATATAATACTCAACCATTTGACATGGGTCCTGGTTCTTTTGAACAAGCTGACAAATAATCCACACCAATAAGCGTATAGTAAAGGAATTATATTGTTTAGTAAATCAATAGACTGTTACACATAAACAATTACATTTAAACAAACACAGTATTTACAGTTACACTTAAACAGTTCTACATATTTGTTACCAAAAGGCATGGGAATAGAGGTCAGCTGGACATGGCTTCCCTCTCTGTTCTGTAGTCCTCACATGCTGCCAAGTCCCAGGCTCCTCTGGCTTCCCCAGCTGCCGCCTTCTTCCTTCCAGCTGTCCAGCTCAGGCCCTTCAGTCTCCCCTCAGCCCCCCTGTGCATGTTCTTTTATCCTGGGTTTCTCACCTGCCCCCACAGAAACACTCCCAACTAACAAGATGCTGAGATAAACCCCCAACTTGAATACATAATATATCCTGTAGAGCAAGTTCTCGCAAACAGTATTTTTATGGTCCCTTACATCAGATATCAGACTAGTAGTCACAGGAAACCCTTTGTTATGATAATTTCCATGGACAACTGCTATTCTATCAACCCAAGATGGCAATTTCTTACAATCTTGTGGTAGATCAATACGAACTCCTGCACACCCTACTCCAAATCATATAACTGTTACCTGGTGCTCCAAAAGGTAGAGGCTCGGCCACCTCACATAAAGTCCAACAAAAAAATACCAATGGCACACAGGGTCCGTGCAAGCAAGTGCTTTGCGTGTTTATTGCTGATGCAACGTTTCAGGGTCACGCCCCTTTCTCAAGCAATTTTAATTTGACCCTTCACCACCTTAAACCTGCTGAATTGCTGTTTTAGCCTATGGGGGACCTCCAATAACCATTAATGTGTGTTTTTGAAATGTTTGAAAAATTTAATTTTTTGGAGGAAATCATTTGAATCAACGATTCAAATGATTTTAATTTGATCCTAAACGGTATGTTTTCAATCTTAAAAACACTGTGAAAAATTTTTATTTCACCTCGAAATTCGACCCTTCATAAATCTGCCCCAAAATATCATGCTCTTGTGCATTCACTCATTGTATCCCAACATGGCTGCTTGAACTGCGAGCTCCCTCAAGATGCAGGTGGTCTAGTGCTGGTGGAGGGCATTTTTTTTTTTACAAATGAAACTCTCTTAGCCCACTTAGGGGATAATATATTTAGCCAACAGTTGTCCTTTAATGTGTTTTTTGTTTTATACTGAAGCTTATTTAGTTGCTGTTAGTTTCAATGCCTACTAAAGATACAACTGACACTGAATTTACAATTACCCACTGTAAAAAGCACTTTATTACCCCTCCAAATTGTGTCCATAAGTTACCCTCCTATTTAGACTGTAAGCCCCAAGGGGTAGGGTCCTCCATCGTCTTGTCTCCTCAACACTGTGTAATTATATTTTATATTTATGCAAACTGTATTTATAATAATGCACTTAGTTACTTATTAATGCAGTGATCCATTGTTTGTTACTACTAAATTATTGTTGTTGTACAGTGCTTTGCCCTCAAGCTATACAAATAAAAATATACATACATACATACAATTAACCATTTAAAGATGTCAATAGACTCCCATTTGAGAGCATTTGCAATAACCTTGATATATATTTAAATGCACAAAACTATAATCTTGAATGCAAATTTTGCAATCTGAAATTTTTTTGTCTTAAATAAATAAGAGCCTGATCTTTACTAATGATAAAAAAGAAATTAAATGATAAAATGTGGAGCTGTACATGTTCTACTCAGAACAGTTTATCTTTGTGTGCTTTCTTCTTAGCTCATAGAATGGCCTTAGTCACTACATTTATTTACAGTGTAAATTCCCTGTGCTGCAAGTACTCTTGAAAAATTTATAATTTATAACATTTGTATCGTATGTACTTTTTCACAACTCTGTAGACTATTAAATATTTTGTTTTACATTTCTAAATATCCCATAGTATTTACTTTTGACCATTTTAAATCTGATTACTGTGGTTAATTACTGAGGTAACCTTTTAATGAAATTTAGGTGCTTGGGGTAACATACGCCTTCAGAAAATTCTTAAAGAATTACTTGAACACAGTTATGAAAGGGGAAAAGAACCTAAATAATATTTGATAAACATTTTCCATAAATACTCAAGATACCAGTCTGGGTAATAATCCAGAGAATATTGTAGAGCGTTTACATTTTATCCTTTGATGAACATGCCCATTAGTATCTTGTAGGGCAAGAAATTTAATTTTCCATTTGGTCTTTATATATTTATTTTATGATGAATATGCATTATAACATTATTCAACTGGATTTCAGTCTTAAAAAGTATAGTATTTGGCTGCAAATGGTCGAACTTAATGAAGGAATATGTGCTAGGATGTAAAAGAAGAAAATGACTTGGAGGCTATAATATCAGAATTACATAGATTCTTCAGAGAGCTAGAGAGAGAATAGTAAATGCACAGAAATCCTTGGCATAACATTAAAACCATTATAAGAATAAAATACTGGCCAAAGTAAAATAAATCTGATTACTTTTTGACAGAGAAATATCAACACTTACATGGATTAATTGAATGGAAATGATAACAACATAATGAAATCAGGGGGCAATGTATTATTGGATGCTATTTTTGGCTTTCAGAACACAATTGAAAAATAATTACAATAGTTTGTGATTGCTACTCAAGGGTACATTTTAGTTTGCAGTTATTCTGTTGGTTTCATTCATTAGTGAAAAGTGGTGCCTTCTGGGAAAATGCACATAAGCTACATAATATATGAGTATCCCATTCATTTAACAATATCTGTTCTCTGCTAGAACTGTCCAAATCCATTATACTAACATCCTGACATTCAGGAAGGTTTTGCTAAAAACATAATTCTATCTGCTGGATATCCTTTTAGATTTCACATTTCAGTCTGATAATCTAGACCCTTAAAGGAGAACTAAACCCTAGCCTACCCTGTAAATTGTATTAAAAAAACAAACTTTTTGATGACTTATATCGGTCATAGATTGAGGAGTTGAGGCTGAATGCCTTTTGGCTGGAAATTGTAACCATGAATGTCATGAAATTTATTTTAAAAAACTGAATTTAAAAAGCACAAGCATAGCTTCTATATCACTCCAGGAAGGATTAGAGGTCTTGGAGTACAATCAAGGATTCAAGTATACAGACTTAAGGACTATTATAGTTTTACTAGGTTCCACTTGAAGTGCCTAAGACTTGGGATTGGATATATCTGAGTTGACTAAATGCACTGTTCAATAATTTACCCCTTATGGGAAAAGCGCCAACTGTGTTCTTTGTATGTGAGTTAAACTACAGGACAAAACCATCTGTCTGTGGCAGTGACGCCTCTATTGCAGATGTGCTAAATTACTTCTATGCAGGGTTTGAAGCACAGAGCAACACAGGAGCGAGGAAGACCATCACTCTGCCTAGTGACCAGGCACTGTGTCTGATGATGGCTGACGTGAGCATGGCTCTGAAAAGAGTAAACCCATGGGAGGTTCTGTTCTGGTGTCCAATAAAAGGGCAGATTGGGAAATTTACTCTGAAAGCAGCAAGTAAGTTGCG
>CM044438.1:63517331-63612940 GCA_024363595.1 Xenopus borealis
TATAAAACTGCTTATCAATCAGGTTCTCTTTAAGTTCTCTGCACTGTGGGGACCCCATGTAGCAACAAGGTCGGCTTCCTCTATTAGCATGTCCCTGCTCTTCATTTTTTTTATACTTATATAAATCCTCACACTACATTTGAACTCTCTAATCAAGTAGTGTTCATTTTTTGAAGCCCCATAGGATCTTTACTCTATTAATTATCTGTTTTAACATAAAATGGCAAGAATTTATGATATTTAGTAGAAGTAAGGTCCTTCACCCATTTGTATCCATCTGTTCTAATGAAAAATTATTAGCTAAGGTCATATACTACTCTTTTTCAATGGAGTATGACTCCCCCTTAATTACATTAATATTCATACCATCCATTCTACAATTCAATAACTAACTGACATTATTATTAAGAACGTTACCAGTTAGAACATTATTTGCAGTACTTCCTTAAAAAGTACCTTAATGAAGCATATGTCTGCAGCTCTTTTCAGAATTAATTTGTTTATCCTTCCAAAAGCACATTATAAATAGATTATCTATATTTCAGTTTGCTTTTGTATTAATCTTGTTAAGCATTGTTCTGTTGAAGCATCGTTACCTGAAACTGAGCTGGTATGTTTTGATAAAGATATGATTCCCACTACCAGGAGCAAACACAAGGCTTATGTAATATACTGTGTGTATGTTTATCAGAATTTATTAGAGAATTCTTCCTGCTCTCACTCACAGTGAATAGAGGACATGTGGCATTCTCTATCTTTAACAAAGAGTGCCATCAACACAGTAGCTATAACTAAAAGCAGATGAAGGTGCTGGAAAGTATAGGAGGCTTATTTATTAAAGGACGGATTTCAGAAACTAATTTATTAAAAGTTACGAATATAAAAAGTATCAATGAAAAAATAAGAATGATGAAAATTAAAATAAGAATAAGAATACAAGTTTTTAGTACATCTTTATATACACACTCATAACAACCTACAGTATCTATACATTCACATAAAATATATATCAAAATCTATACAAATTGCAAAAAAACCTGTGATTTCAGCTTAAGAGGTCAAGCTCCCTTTATTGACCATCTCTCTATTTCACATATACTGTATTTGTATATTTGTAAGTATATTTAAGAAAAGAGCTTTCAGTGCAGTCACAAAAACACTACTATAAAGCTAGCCAACCTATAGTTAATGCGTGAGTTAATGTACAGTTCATATGCCAGTTGCTTACTAAAGGCCAGTGGGAATTTCTGCAAGGGCTTTACTAAAGAAAACTACAGCAGCATACCATAATGTAAATTGCTGACTGCAGACATCTCTTCACATTTGTAGTTTGCTTCAGATCCAGCAATTTGAGTTGAGTGGATCAATTTCTTCTGGGTTGAAATTCGAGTGAGCAAAATTGATTCACAACTGGTTACTGATTCTAGAAAAATCGATGATTTGCTCTTCGATACATTTCAGTCCTAACTGCATGGCTATGTTCTCTTAGACTAGCAATGTGTATTTAAGGAAATTATAATAATGTATTTAAAAAGAACCATTCTTCAACTTTAAAGTGACTGTATAAGGCAGCTTGAATCACCCAAAAACTTTAGCTTGTGGGACTGATTTATTAACTCTTTACGAGCACCACCGATGCACACTTTTCGTTAAAAAAAAAGTTAATGAATAAACAAAGATAAGCATCAGTGGTGCATAGCACTGCTCGGAATCTTCTGGATTACCTGAAAATACTATTTAGAAAGCTGTCAGAATGAACAGTGCCCTCATTCAGTGCTGCATCAGCGCTACGCAACAAGTTGGCGCTATAGAAATACATGTTAATAATGTTAATAAAATCTCTCTTTAGATGGCTGTGATCCTAGGCAGAGGCATGTGAGGTGGAAGTTCCTCTGTCTGGATGTGTATGAAAAGGAAAATTATGGACAATTATTTTGCATGGGTTTAGAAGTGTTCTAGAATAGTGGATTTTTTGGGAATAAAAGATGCAGGCTATTTTTTCCATCAAATTACTCTTCTTGCACTCACTAACTGCTAGTGAAAGCAGCTTTGTGCATTAGATGGACCATAAATGGTTTGTAGGTCTTTGTGATGGAAGGCTGTGACATACACTCACCATGTAAGAATTAAAGGAACATTAGGAACCTTATTTATCAAAATTTTAATTTGTAATTTTATTTTTTTATTTCGAATAAGCTTGAAATTTTACCAAACCCAAATGTTTGCTTATTTATTAAAAATTCTAAAAAAAACTTTGAAATTAAAATTCCTATTCTGCTCATCATTTTTAATACAAACGCTCAAAAATATTTTAAAACAATTTGAAATTTAGGCATCAAAATATAATACATGTTGATATATATATAATAAATATGATATTAATAATATACATAATACCCCAAATTTTTTGGATTTTTTTTCCCCCTGAAATCTCCGATAATATTTTGGAATTGCATGAAACCCAGCGCACATCAAAAAATCAACGGGACTTCTCCCATTGACTTACAGTATATGCAACCTTGGCAAGTTTGAGATGCCAGATTTTAATATTCAGAATTTTTCAATGTGATTTTAAAAAGCCTATTTTGAAAACAACACAAATTTTTCAGATTTTTGGAATTCGGAGCTTAGTAAATAACCGCCTTAGAGTAATTTTTTTGTGGAACTATTCGCATAAAGGTTCTTTAATACAATAACATGACAGATCAGTAAACTGACATGCAGTACTTTTTTCTTGGAAGTTTTAGGAGTACATATTACTTTTTAATTTAAATTAACCAACAACACAGTGAATAAATAGATTTATGTGAGGTGGTCTCAAACTTGTCACTTTGTGCAATGGAGTGAGTCAGGGTTGGCAGGTTAACAAAATACAGCTCTTTTTGAACCATAAAACCATAAAGCATTGAGTCTGGAAATACCAACAGAAAGATCAAATTGACTAATCAAACAAGACTTAAAATATTCAGAAAACAAGTCTGGTCCAATTCTAAAGTTGTCACCAGGTAGCTCTTAAATTGTCCTGTAGTACCCCAACCATAGAGGCAAGTGTGCTCTAAAGAAAGGCTTTTGTTTTTCTCAAAACCATTACTTCAGCTTCTCTGATAAATTTTATGTTTTATTTGAAAAGAGGATTCATAGAACATTTTTTTCAAGGGTCGAAGTGAAGTGAAAATCGAATTTGGAAGTAACTTTTGGGTACTTCGACTATCAATCAAACAATTTGTGTGATTTTAATTTTATCAAAAACTGACCTATTTGATCGAAAATGGCCAGTTTTTGATTGTAAACACAAAAATTCTATGGTTGAATTTTGAAGTTTTTTCACTTCGAAATTCGACCCTTGATAAATCTGCCCCTAAAAGTGGTTTAATGATTTGATCCGGGCCAGTTGATGAAACTGTCAAATAAATACCTTTTTTTGACATCTCTGCTAACCCTTATATTTGTAGGGGAATAAGGGCAAGAGCACTAAGGGATGCAAAAGCACGCTGATTAACCGCTAAGACAATTATAATAACTAATGTAAAAATATGATTTTTCAGAGTGGATAGAAATTTTTTTTCTTTTTTTTTTCTTTTTTCCTTCTGTTTTTTATACACACCATCCACCGTGTAGTATTCTACATAAATATGGAAATTGAAACAGACTGGAACACAGGCAGTACTTTTGTCTGCAGTCTTCCTTTATTGGTGAAAAATCACCAAATGTTTTGGGAACACATCAAGTGATACTTTAAAAAGGGATGTATTCCCAAAACATGTCGTGATTGTTTATGAAAACTAATACAAAAACTATTATATATCTGTATATATATTTTGGAAGTTAAAAGTACTTTAAGGTTATTACAAAAAAGAACAAGGCAGTGTCATAATACATTTACTCAAAAGACTAGGTTAGCTTTTCATTTGGATTTGAGCCATGTTTTAGATACTGTGTCTATTTTTAAAGCGGTCTTTAAACTTTGTGAAAATGCCTACTTTGAAATATAGCTTAACAGAAACTACCAAGAATGCAAAGGAGAATCAATCTGAAAAGGCTGTATTGCCTAAGAATGTGTGGATAAATTCAAGGATTATAGTATCTAAAGAGATTTAGGGGATGAGTATAATTCTCTGGTTTTCATCTGCGACATATAGAGTTCTATAGCAAATTGATTATAGATGATGTGTGAAGGAATTACCTGGTGGTCTAGTGGTGGCTCGGCGGGGACGCAATTTAAAGGCGCACGCGCGCTGGCGTTGTTACGTCAGCGCGCAATGGCGCCAAATTCAAGTATTTAAAGGGACTTTCCACAATTTTGCATTGCCCGTGATAGGTTTATTCCTGGTGCCTGTACCTGTGCTTATTTTGCTTCTATCTGTTCCTGATACCTATTTTGACCCTGCCTGGCTTGGACTATTCTGAATATCTTTATCCTGACCCGTGCCTGTTATTAGACTTCTGATTCTGCCTCATCCTCCTGATTGATTACCCGGTTTGACCCTTGCCTGTCTGACGATCCTAGCTATCTGCCTGCCTCGATCCGGCCTGCCTGACTACGCTATTGCCCTATCCTATTGTACTGTGATCTTCGGCCTAACTGACTTACAACTGTCATGCCCCTTTGCTTGCATGAACTCCTCGCCTTGTTCCTCTCGATAAGTCCAGGTGTATCCGAGTAAGCTGAGGGCTCCTCCCCAAGCCAAAGAGACGGTCACACTACTGGTGAAGCCGAGCCGAGACCTGGGAACTTGGCATCTGTTCTGGTTTAGGGTGCTGACCGTGACATGATGCTTGGAAGTATAAGGAAGTTAATTACAGGAAAATATGAGTTCTTCTACAGAGACTATAGAACATATTAATTTATATAAATTAAATAAATTAATGAATAAAAATCCGTATGGATTAAAAGTTGTCAGATAAAAACAGCACAGCTCCCATTGACTTCTAAAGGACCTCAACAACTTTTACTTGGCAAATTTGTTTACACTTAGGGGCATATTTACTAAGGGTTGAAGTGAAAATTTGAATTAAAAAAATTGAATTTCAAAGTAATTTTTGGCTACTTAGACTATCGAATAGCCCAAAATTCAATTTGAATTGAAAAAATGTAAAATTAAATTTGAAGTACTGTCTCTTTAAAAAAAAAATTCAAATTCGACACGTTGCCACCTTAAACCTGCAGAATTGCTATTTTAGCCTATGGGGGACCTCCTGTAACTTTTTTTAATTTGAAGGATTTTTGCCAAAATCGTTTGAATCGAACAATTTTTATTCGAATCAAAATTACCTTTTTGATCAGTTTTCGATTGAAAATATCCTTTAAAAAATTAAATGGTCGATTTTTGATTTTTTTTTATACGAAATTTGACCCTTAGTAAATCTGCCCCTTAATAAATCTCAGTTTTTTAGAGCTTTTAAGAAATCTAGAAATCTAGAAAAACAACAAATTCTTTAAAAAAAAAAATTGAAATTTTTTTTTAATACGAAATTTGACCCTTATTAAATTGCTCCCTTATTTTCAGACGTTCATAGCCATAAATAACTTCATTTGCAAATACCTGTGTATTAACCTGCATCAAAAACAACCTAATAGATGTTTAACTATAAACACTTTTCCCCCAGTACAGGGTGAAATTCTACAGCTTCTTAAAATGCAATGGATCTAATGCTGTATTAATATTTTGTATGGGATTAAGTTATTATAGCCTATTCTGTCTGCAAAACATTTAATTTGTTTGTTTGTGGAACCAAAGCTATGGGTATTTTGCATTTTGAAACATTTCTATTCATTTTTAAAGCATCAACACAAGAACTAAATTCCTGTGGTGAACTGTGCAATCTTAATCTGCAAGAGGCCATTTATAGCAATATGACAGGGTGTATTATGGTTTATAATGCACAGGTTTCCATGAGTTGAGTGACGCAAGCCTCATTACAAAGCACTGGTTATACTCTAACAGATGACTTCACTGACATTTGGTGGCAATATGTTCAGAATCTTCTGCTACATTTAAATGGTATTTGAATTATCTAGAACCACTCTTTGGAAAGGGGTACATTTATTGCCTTTTTATGATAACTTTTTTATATAATATAAATAATGTTTTGGCGTCTCATGTTGCATTAGGATCATATTTCATTGATGTATTTTAAACAATCAATGGTTTGTTGAAGACAGGGTTCTTATCTCTTAGCCTCTTGTAGTTAAAATAGACAAACACCTCTCCTGGTTGTAGTATAGTAAATGCCAATCCCATAAAGTGTCATTGATCCCACTGTATATCTGGTAAGACAAACACCCTATTCCAAGAACAGGAAGGTAATATTTTATTAAATAATCTTGTACCCAGGAATCAGCTTTTGAAACACTAACTCCAATTACAGCAATTCCTTATTCTTCCAGTTCAAAGGTAACACATATATTTTAATAGTGCGCGGGAGGGGGGGGATTGACAAAGCATTGGAGCAAGTGGGGGCACATTTTGATGCATAGAGGAATCTTATATTAAAGGATGAGTGGAACCTTTTATAAAATTTCTCTTAAATAACTGAAAATATCCCCCAGAATAACATACCACAGAAGCACAAATCTGCAGAAGAGGGAACCCAACTTGTCTTTCAGTATGAATCTCTGCTCTATCCCTGTAAAAGCTATGTCTAAGGAGTTTGGAATCCAAAAGTCCGGTCATGCAGATTAGGTAAAATCATAGGCAAAACACTACAGAAGTGGTCAACCAGGAACATACCAGAAGCAAGGTAATAATCTGGTAGAGCTCAAAGAAATCTGAGATAATACATATGGAACACATCCACGTGTCAACCTTCAGAAGGACACTGAATAACAATGGGGTGCATGGCAGGGTTTCAAGGAGAAAGCCACTACTATTGAAAAAGTTAGAAAAAAAATAAAAATGGCTCATGTAAAAAATTAAGTAAATGTGAACCATAAATTTGTCAGAAATAGCAGAAAAACATACCACTATAAAAATCGTGTTCTTTATAAAGAGTCATCAGTGTTCAGTGTGAAGCACAAAGCAATAAAACAGTTGAAGAAAATAGATTTGAAAGACTATCATGGATTTTCAGTTTGTACAATAAATAATTATATTATTTTCAATAAACAATACTTTTGTTTGCCTTGCTAGATATTTTGACTTCTGTAGCACTGCAAGGCTATTTGTCTGTAGCAGACGGACATATACTACAAACCACTCCACTCCATTATTGCCACATTTTCTTTGTGATCTGTGTTGCTTTAATATCTAATTCATTTTTTAAATGGTTTGTTTCAAGTCACTGGGTTCAATTATCTTCTACTTTAGAAGCAGGAATAACCACCTACTTTAGCTTGAATTGGAAAAGTACACACTTGTTCTACCTGCTTTCCATAAAGCATTACAAGTGAAGATAAGCCATATCTAATCTAACATTATTGACTAAAGACACAATAAAATGTGATTGATTTCATTATATATGTATTAAGTGCACAAATCAAAGACAATGTCAGTGACAGTATAGTAGAACGGTAACAGCTGTTCCTTTCATCTGGTAAATTAGTATAGGGCAGTGTTGCTGCAGTTTTCTTAGGGGGACATTGTGTTCTTATAGGAAACCAATAAAACCATTAACACCAAAGACAACATTATGATTCATGTTTTGTCTGATAAGCTTTATGGGATGAAAAAAACCACATAATAAATCCCAAACGTGTAAAGAGTTTTCCTATCACCTTCTGCTAATACCATATATCGTTATCATGGACCATTACCTCTAATACCACTAATGTATGTGTTCCCACCACTAAACACTAAGGACAAACAGCAGCTTGTGGTTTCTGAAAGAAGGTAAAAAATATAATCCCTTTGAGTGGGTGTGTGTAGAGGTTTGCTAGATTAGTGGATGGATTTATTAATGGTAATGGTTCTGCTACACACTGGGACTTAGACTAGGGTGAATAGGTAGCAAGAAACCATATTTTTAAGTAGCAAATTATGCTGCTCATGTCCTGTTGGAGGGTATAATATGTGCTGTGTTTTGTTATTGTATTGATTTTTTTTTTTAATGTCTTTTCAGGAAATAAAAAGCAAACATTTTGATATGATGAAATGATGAAATAAGATTAATGGAAAAAAAGATGGGGAAAAGAAAAACTCCACAAAGGGAAAGAAAAGGAATAAAGAGCAAGAAGGACAATGAAAGAGTTGGTGACACATAGCAAGCAATGAGAATTAGATATAAATAAAAAAAAGGCACTGAATAGTCAGAGTTTGTCAGACTGAAGCATTGTATTGTCCTCCCATTATTTTAATATCAGGTTTTTCACCCATTTTTAAAAATATACCCACAGTTCATAAGCATTCCACAAGCCACCGCATTTAATTACTGTGATAGTATTTTTCCTGACATTTGTTTATTAATTAAAAGTGAGCCTATTAAACATAAGTAGCACAAAAAACATATGAAGGGATTACAGCAATGCTTATATAGTAGCAGGCACTAGCAGACTTCAAAGCTTTAAGGGCAAGGGCAGATTAGTGTATTTGAATGCCGCTCTCCATCTGATGAATATTAATGAGGTGGAGAGAAGCAGATGCTCTGAAATCAATGCTTCCTCTTTCTGCATTTAAAGTACAGTTTCTGCCTATACACAACTACACAGAACCGAGCAGAGATCAGCTTGAAAATGCCATCCTTTGCGTTTTTCAGGCCCAGTGTCTTTATAGGTCACCATTGTTACATCCTCATAAAGGCCCTAACTATAGATGAAATTTATAGGGGGGTTATTTATCAAAGATCAAATTTTAGAGACATATGAATTTCTCTAATACTAAAATTAATAAAAACTCTAATAAATTTGATTTTATTCACAATTTGAATGGTATGTTAATTAAGGAAAAATTCAAAGGTCTAAAATCCAACCGAATAGCCCCGACCTGAAAACTTGAATCAAATTTGAATCGAGTTTGAAATACTCTATTATTGCTCTATGTGTCAAAAATGTTACACACTTTTTTTACTCCTATTGGAGTCTATGGGGTTTCGTTTTTTAAGCAAAACTTGGCAAAAATTTGGTTCAGCACTACTATTAACATCTTTAAATAGTTCAAGGAAACTCTGCCATTGACAGTCACATAAACACATACATAAACTCAGCAGGTTTTAGGTGGAGAAAAATCAAATCAGAACTGTTTCAAGGGTCAAGATGTGATAAATCTCATTCAAATTTGTGTTGGTGTTTTTAAATTCAAATTTGTGAGTTTTGACCACAAAACAAAATTCGAACTAGAAGAGTTCTGTCTGGGTTTCACAAATTGGACCGTCTATTGTCAGGGCCATCTAATGATTCTTCTATTCTTTTGTAATGAAGTACAAAAGAGACAAGTCAATTTGTGATTGTAACAAAGAATTTGCTGTATTGTGAAATTATTACTGTAATTTCAACTGTAAATGGTCAAAAGTCTTGAAAACTGGTACAAATGTCAATTTCAAAATAACACCTGAAGCAGATTTTACCTATACTTTCATTTTCTGAAAACTTTTTTACACAAGCACTGATGTACAACATGACACTGCTTATACTGGGAACAGATATTCTGCTACTGACTTATTACAACCCTGCCCAATTAAAATGGCATTGAATTAAAATTAATTATGTATTTGTTTTAATTGAATAGTAATTTGGAAACTAAAATGTGGTGTATTGTGGGTGAGACAGAATGGAGACATAGGTGTGGTCTGAATGGGCGAGACAGTAATTATATTATCTGGGAAGCTCTCAAGAGGCCACACTCTAGTTAATGTTAATGACTGGACACATCTTCTTGATCCTCCGCTCAATGTGCAGTCTTTTACATAGATCCCAAACCTGATAATGGTGTCTGACAAGCAGATTATTATTCAGAAAACTAAAAACTAAAATACTATCAGACAACATGTCATAACAGCAGCAATTGCATATACATTATGTATATCTATTTTAATAGGGTGTACTGTTATCACTACATACTTTGGACTGTTATAAAATTGCAGAGAAAGACATATAATTCAATTTAGGCCACTTAGTCAGCCTAGACCATTGTGAAGATGTCTCAGTGAATAGAGAGCCAGGTAATTACTATAGTAGATAACACTTATAGATCATTAGTCTGCATGGATAAATAGGATAATGAGTGACCTCTGGTTTAAAATGAGTAATTTTAAATGGGACATGTGGACTCTTAAACAGGCAAATGGTTTACAGCTAGAACAGTGAAAATATTGCTGCTTTACTTTGACAAATTTGCAAATAACACATGTCACATCCTCTTGAACTTGATAGCCTTCCCAGTGATGTTCCATGATGACAATTGTAAGTAACAGATGCACCAAAAAGTCTAGTGCAGACCACTCACTGTTACTTATTGCACAGAAAGCAGCACATTTGCTCAAAAAACAAGTCTCTGCTAGGAATGTGTTGTTTACTATAAGCTAATCATGCAGAAAGCTCTCAAACAACAAGACAAAGATAATACATTTTTAAAAGCAAAAAAAAACATGTTTTCATTTCATAACACACCCCTGCTTGCATAACTGAAAGCTGCACTAGTATTTTATGACTGACACACTATAGGCCACAAATTTGGCACAGTCTGGCCCTCTGGGCATTTCATGACAGACACATTGACAGCACTATACTACAAAAAATAGACTAACAATTAAAGCAGAGTGGAGTCACTATTTAGATTTATCAAAATCCAAGTTCATGAAAAAAACACAGATGAGGAAATAAAAGCACAGTCAAAACTTGTGCAACTTTTTTCTCGAATGCTAGCTTATTTAAGAAGAAACACAATAAAGATATTCTCGCGCACATTTTTGTGCAGAAAAAAGTTGCATGCCAGTGAGAATCTCATTGTCCTATTCATTTTTAATGAGGCTGAAAATCTCAAATCTTTTAATAAACTGGGAAAATAAATAAATAAAAATTGTTAGAGAACATTCCCACTGACTTCTATACAACCTCGCCAGCTTGTACTACCTCTGGTGGCCTCTGGTGTGGTGATCCTATTCATGGGTAAAAAGGTCCCCTGCTATTTGTCTATAATGTACACTAATATATTATATAGTGTAATCATGTCCCAACTCCAACCTTGACAGTCTACCCTCATAATAAGTCTCTCTACAGCACTCTCTACAGCTCATTTATATCCTTCTTAAGGAATGGTGCGGCCTTACCAGGGACCTATAAAATTATGTTTTCATCCCTTGAGTTTATGCCCTTTTTATGTAAATGTGAGGTTTCACCAAACACGCAAGCCACTCCACATTAAAGGAAACAGTTGGTTTATTTTCTTCAGTTCAAAATAAATTGCTCATTGACAAGCAACTGCATAAAAACAACGGCATGAAAATAAAACAACTTCAATTCAGTAGTAAATAAGTCTTGGGACTGCTTAACTACTGAATTTAAGCGGTTTGTTTGAAGCCATGTACTTGCCTAGAAAAATTGCAGTGTCCAGTCTGCCAGGAGTGAATTCTGTGAATTTTGAGTTTATGGGAGTCTCTAAAAATGTCCATAAACTAGAAATTTTGGTAAAAATAACCAATTGAAATGTATGAAGAATATTTTTTTTAATTCAAGTGAATAGGATCGACCTGCATTGCATTTATCAACATTGAACCTAATTTTTCAGTTTGCTGTCCAGTTTTCCATTTTAGTCAAATCCCTCTGTAATGTGGCAGCATCCAACATGGAACCTATAGTGTTGCACAATTTAGTATCATCTGGAAAAAAAATAGAAACAGTACTTTCAATGCCCACCTCCAGGTCATTAATAAACCAGTTGAAAAGCAAAGGACCAAGTACAGTACCTGCGGTACCCCACTAACATCACTGGTCCAATTAGGAAATGTTCCATTTACCACCACTCTTTGCAGTCTATCTTTAAGGGTTGAACTCCATGGCTGATTTCTATGCAATTGTGACAGATTCAACACTTGGCAACAAAAACCCACACGTCAAGTCAGATGCAACAGAAAATAAGGTAAGTAATAAAGTCGTATGCTGTTGCAGGGTACATCCGACACAACATAACTGTCAGATGAAGACGCAGCTTTCAGCGGCTGCATCTGACAGTCGTGTTGTGTCGGATGCTCATCGCGACACCATACGCCTATTGTATTACTTACCTTGTTTCCTGTTGCATCCAACTTGATTCCTGTGTTTTGGTGCAGCTCGTCGGATCTGGCAGTATCGCCGGGAAAATGCATGTCTAGTTCTACCCTTAGCGAGTTCTCTGTTCAGGTACAAATATTATGTTCTAGGTCAACATCCTTAATTTAGCCAGTAACCTTCTGTGTGGCACTGTATCAAATGCTTTAACAAAGTTCAAGTAAATCACATCCACTGCCATCCCAGAATTGAGGTCCCTTGCTCATCTTCTTATGAAAAGAAATTTAATTAGTCTGGCAAGATCAAGATTGCACATAAAACCATGTTGGCACAAACTGTCAGTATTATTTTTTGCAATGAAGTCAAGTATCTTATCACTAAATAACACTTCAAAAAGCTTTCCTACCACTGCCACAAAGTCCCGGGCCTAGGGCAGCAGAAAATCAGAGGCAGCATGTCGCCAAACTGCACTCAAGTTAGTTGCGCATGCGTACATTCAAGGTGATTGCATATTCTTGCATGTACAAGCGGGAAGGGGACACAGATGGGGAGGGTGACATGGACAGGGAAGGGAAAGGAAAGAAAGGGGGATGCGGATGGGGAAGGGGATGCGGATGGGGAGTGGTATTGATGAAGGGGAGGGGGATGCGGAAAGGGAGGGGGATGCAGAAGGGGAATGGGAGGGGAAGGAAGTGGTATGAGTAGCGACAGACTAGGAGTGCCCTGTTTGGCAATCCAGACCTGCTACCACTGACATCAGACTAATAGTTTTGAGGCTGAAAACTGGATCCTTTTTTGAACAATGGCACCAGTCTCTGGGCACCATGCCAGACCTCACTGTATCCTTAAAAAATAGTAGTAATTAGGAGTAAAGAGGTTTGGCAATCACAGAGCAAAGCTCTAGGTCCTTGGGATAAATACCACCCAGTCCCAGACCTTTATTTATCTTAACATGTTCTAGTCTCTTTTGAATTTCCTCTTGCGTGAACCATGCATCATTATTTTTTTTACTAGAAGTGGGAGTATTAAGAGGGAAATCTTCATTAACTGGTTCCTCATTTGTGTAGACAGACAAAAAATAACAGTTCACACCATTTGCAATAAGTACAAACAAAAACCTACATGCCACATTCAGAAAACTAGCCAAGGACCTACAGTGTAGACTTCCTCAGGAAGAGAGACTACAAAGCATATTCCCAGACCAACCACTGCTAGTATTTAGACAGCCTCCAAACCTAAAAAGAATAATAACAAGAAGTGCCTTATGAAAACCTACCAAAAATGGAACAGAACCTGCCCATACATTTTGATTTCAGAAAAAATAATTATTCTTGACATATTTGAGAAGTACAGTATCCATGGCCTGTTCTTCTTCCAATGTGGTGTACTTAATACAATGCATCAGATGAACAACAGGAGAACTGTATGTAGGAGACACTGGTCAAAGCATGAAAAATTGTAATACACACCACAGCTTCAGAATAACTAATATAAAACTGGACACACCAGTAGGGAAACATTTCAACAGTCCTCATTACTCTGTAAATAATTTAAGAATCTTGGTTCTTAAGGGAAATAAAAAAAAAAAAATAAACAAAAAGTATGGGAGTACAAATTAATGAAAAATTTTACTCTATAGAGAAGGGACCAAACCTTGAATTGATGGCTAATTATGTGGATTAAGAACTACCTGCACCAAGTTGCAGTTGCACTACTGTGCCCGTCGTTCCGGTTTTAGCGAATTTGCATTGTGAATGAATTTTCGCAAACAACTCGCAAACAAGATGGGTCTTTGCATGAGTACAGGCACTTTGCGAGGTTGTTTTGCATGAAAATAGGGTTAACAGTACCTTAAATTCGCAATTTGCAAAACAGTTTTGCGAATATTTTCTCCGCCACCAAAGTTGTGGCGCAGAGTGTTCGCAATTTGTGATTTTTGCAATATTTTAAAAGCTCCTATAGACATTCGCAATGTGAAGAACAAATTCGCAAATCTGTTTGCACACTATTATTCAGCTTTATAAATATAACCAGGTGCAGGGCAAATATATTCACTCTGCGAACCAATCTGCCCTGCGCGAAGTTTATAAATGACCCCCATTATCTTTTAACTTTTCTGTTTGTTCTTTGCAGGTTCCCTTGTTATATGACTTTGTTAATGCCTCACAAACAGATGGATATTCCTTTTTGTTGGCCATGTGAGTCTGTTAGACTAGGCATCTTTTAATTTACTATTCATTTCTATTTGTATAATATGCCAACGTAATTAAAATTGCTCTATTATTCTCCTGAATAAAACATTAGTATGCATAGCCAGAGTAAACTGCTAATCTGCTAATGATTTTAAATATAGATTTGTTCTGCTCTGTATACACGTAATAATGATGCCTTGTTAGTACAAAACAGAATATAGTATCGACAAAATGCAGGAAAAACATAGATAAGACCAGCCAGAATCAAATGAAAATGTATTGACTTATTAATACGAGGAGTAATTGATTTCCCCACTGCAGTTGTGCTTAGCCACAGTCAGTTGACTGAAAAATGCAATTCAAAGGTATTTGTCTCAACATGCACTCCTTGCACTTGCATATAGTTGAGTTTGGCACTGCTGCCTGCCTCCTGTCCTGCAGTTGTGCCTGTTGATACAGGCTGCTGTGGGAATTCTAGAACTACCCGGCGGTAGCTTCAGGGTTCCTACAGCAGTCATCACTGTGGAGCTGCACCAAAAGAATCTGGTGCACTTTTTACTCTCCTACTAAATGCTGAAGAGATGGCAAACAAACAGACAGTTTCAGTGCAATTAGGATTGATTCAATGTACAACTTTTGGCACCCCCAAGTGTAACTTGCCTTTCCTTCTCCTTTAAAGTCAAGCAATCCAGGGATAAAAAATGTTATTCTCTTAAAAGTACAACTACCAACGATTGTGCCCAATGATTGTGCCTACACTGGCTACCTCTAGTTTTGGCCCTGCTAGTGAGGATGTCCAGCTGGAGGTCCATGAATGTGAAGTGGCACTCTAACAGATTTTTTATGGCCCCCAGCCTGCTCAAATATCTATTTGTATGATAATATAATTTTAACATAACCTCAACTTCAAATATTTATTATGTCCACTGCATAGAACAATCGTATAGTTTTGTTTTATTACAATGCACAGGCATGAAGATTCATGGACAGGCTCATTCTGATATACATAGATCCTGTCATGCCTGCAATACTTTTGTTAAGTTGATAAATGCTTACATTATGAAAAGTGTGTATCAGGCTGGAGTAGAAGGTGATGGCAATAAATTACAAAATCATGGGTCATTAAAGGGAGGTTGACAAAGAAAAATGTAGCTCCACCTAGGCAATAAAATTCACTAACTACTGTATCTGGACATTTTGGCACTGGCAAGAAACTAGCAGTTTTACTTAATATAATTGAGATAGGATACAACTAATTAATATTTACTCTGCAAACACACAGGTATCACTTTTCTAACATTCTTAAATAATTATTGTCACTTATGTAAATCTAGATATATATATGTCCCAAATTGATTAGCCAGGTCTGGGTGAATTATTCCGTAGGTAAAGTCAGCACTGTGAAGTATTGTGGGTGGGAGAAATATAGCCAAGATGACAGCCTCAGTATCTGTTCAAACTCTGACAAAGCAGATCTCTGAAAAGAGGCTCTAAAGGACAAAAACTATCACAGAACAGCAATTTCATACCGCTGGCTTTAAATTGACTTCTATATACTGCAGTGCAGATAAGAGTAAACATCCATTTCAATTGTAGTCTTTAAATTGAATTCTATATACTGGAACAATGACGAGGCTAACATCAACCCTCACCCCAGATGATATAGTGAGTCTGTATAAATATACAGTCAGCCTATAAATAAAAAACACACATTGTAGGTACTTCATATAGAACAAGTGGTGTATTATGTGTGCAAATGCAAATATAACAGAATCCAGTACGTTTCACTATCACTGCAATAACCCTACATAATAAATAATGTATTTGCTTTTAGCTATAACAACAGAAAGCACTATAATTAAGCCTTATTAGAAGTCAGCAGTGTTAGCATACTTACAAGGTATATATTTATTACTGCATTCTAAGGGTAATAAATCTCAGGTTTTATTATAACTTGTTGAAAGACAGTTAAAATATTTATCAACCATGGTGAAGTTAATATCCTCTTCAGAAAAGAACATGCATTACTATTAGAAGTGCTGACACATTAAGAAGAATGTATGAAGTGGACATCCTGGACAGTTATTCATTTAAGCAGCTGAGTGCTAGGCTGTGAATATTGCTATTGTTCCTCCAAACACCCATGTATTCCATTTTTGTCTCCTTCTCAGTTTTTTTAAAGGCATTCATATCCCACTACAATAACATAAAAGAGAAAATAAAAAATAATATATAGGACAAAATAATATTTTACTATTGATTCAAGAATCAGGGTACCGCAACAATAGGAAAACTGTATATGAATGGAAAAAAGAAAAAGATGTCAGTAATGTAACAACAGGTCCAGTTTAAGTTCAGTTCCATAACCCGGATCAGCCAACCGGCATTTATAAATAGCATAACATTTCCCTGCTATAGGTTACTACACCTGGAACAAATGTTGCATCTCTTACCCCATGTTACCCCACATTGATCTCTGAATCTCAACCGCTGATACAGTAAATATGCCCTTAAATATCCAATAGAACTCTGGCCAACTATTTCACTTTTCGTCCTGAAATGATTAATCTGGGCATAAAGTACAAAAGCCTAGATGCAAGTTATCTGTCCAATCATTCCATCTGCCTGTCTCTTGGCAAAGGTTCTAGGAAATATATGTGAAGTTTCAGTTAAGCTAAAGTTACTGAAGTGTGATGCATTGAATCTCTGCAGGGAGGCAACCAAGGATCATAACAATGTCATCACATATCCATAGGAAATACTGACTTCTGCACAGCAAACACTATTTATGGAGGTTCTCTGGGTCATTCATACTTTGCCTCCTGATGAATAAAAACATGTTGAAATTCACCAGATTTGACTCATGTCGAAATACCTGCTAAGCATGGTACACAGGATTATTGCCTTGTCTTCAGCACAAGACTTTCCATCTACATTTCTTGTGGAATTTCCCCTCATAAAAAATGTTGACTGGACCACCAACTTTTACTGGTCTTGTGTTATAGCAACAAATTAGTAATTCCTGCTGCCCAAAATTGTCTATACCCTATGCAATAAAAGGCACAAAGTTGGGATAGGAGCAGTAACCCATAAAAAACAATGAGATGTTTTGTGGTTCTCGTTTCTAGGGTCCAAATTACCCTAGCAATCAAGTAGTGGTACAAAGGAGAGACTGGGAGATGGATAGGAGAAGGCTTGAATAGAAAGACAAGCAATAAAATATAACAATTACAGATCAATAGTTTTTTGGCTGCCTGGGGCAGTGTCCCCCTTGAAAAGACAGAAAGTGGCAGAAAAGAAAGAATAATGCAGAAACTATACAAAAAAAAACTGAAGACCAATTGAAAAGTTACTCACATACAAAACGTTAACTTATGATGAACAGCTGTTTTCATGACAAATACATCTACTTATTTTGATTTGAGGTTTCAGTCAAACGTAACACAACAAAACACTGTTTGTTACATATATATTATATATTATATTGTCTGCTCCAATGGTAGCAGTCGGTGGATACACAAGACTCCAGAAGTCACTATAGTCTTTAGGAAGCTGACCTCAATGTCTGCACACATGGAGTCTCTGCTTACATGGTCTTCTTCTTTTGTGTTTCAAGGATATTATATGTTTTTTTTTATTTTGAAGTGTGCAGTGTGGTTCTTTCTTGCTGTTTGTACTTAACTGATAGAAATGTTTGGAAGTACATAGTTACATCAATGATAATATTGATTTTTACTTCTAGGCTCTACTTTCTCAGATCAGCATGCAGTTACTACGAGGCATGTTAAAACATGTAGTTCATTAGAACTGTATTTTAAAGGAACAGTTCAGGGTAAAAATAAAAACTGGGTAAATAGATAGGCTTTGCAAAATAAAAAATGTTTCTAATATAGTTAGTTAGCCAAAAATGTAATGTATAAAGGCTTGAGTGACTGGATGTGTAACATAACAGAATACAAAACAACTTCCTGCTTTTCAGCTCTCTAAATCTGAGTTAGTCAGCGACTTGAAGGGGGGTCACATGGGACATAACTGTTCAGTGAGTTTGTAATTGATCCTCAGCATTCAGCTCAGATTCAAAAGCAACAGTTATGACCCATGTGGCCCTCCCTCAATTCATGAATTGGTTACTGTCTGGTAACCAGGGTAACCAGTCAGTGTAAACAAAAGAGAGCTGAAAAGCAAGAAGTAGTGTTCTGTTCTGTTATGTTAGATTTACAGTCACTCCAGCCTTTATACATTACATTTTTGCCTAACTAACTATATTGAAAACATTTTTTATTTTGCACAGCCTATCTATTTACCCAGTTTTTACTTTTATACTGAACAATTCCTTTAATTGCCTCAACTGGGTTGTCACCTTGTGATAGGATGAGCAAAACATGAACCATTATGGTCATCTTATTTGGGGTGCTTCTGGCGTTCCGGTCTTACTCTGTCTTAATCGGAATGCTTCTGGGATCTGGAAAAGCAGTATCCAGAAAACTCTGAATTATGGGAAGTTCATCTCCAATAGACTGCATGTTAATGAAATAATTAAAAAATTAAAACATATTTCCTTTTCCTCTGTAAGAATAAAACAGTACCTTCATCCTAAGGGGTTGTACAATCCTAATGTGGTTTTTCTAATGTTTAAATTATTTTAATAGACTCAAAATATAGAGATCTGTATAATGAATTATATGGAAACCCCTGAGCACTCAGATCCCAACCTGTATTTCTAGACTGCTATTAGCAGGTCAACTAAATATAGTTTAGTGAGTAAGTTTGAATCAATTTATTTCGGGTTAAGGTCCCCTTTAAGAAACAAAAACAAGTTGTGTCCTGTAATTTACTAATTTATCCATCATCCACAGTTACACCTATTTTGTGCAGTAAGTAATCTGTCAGGGATTTAAGGAGAAATCCCCATCGTACATATAGGACAGTGGTGTCTTTCAGGCAAGAAACTGTAGGGCAAACTGAACAGAATGGAGTGGGACAGAACAGAACCAAGCAGAAACAGGGCTGCACCAGGAAAAAGAACAAGGTAAGAGAAGACAAAAGCAAGGAATAGATAGAGCTAGGGGCAAGCCATAGCAAAAAACGCCTAACGTTTCGGCTAGCAATCTAGCCTTTCTCAAAAGTGAGAAAGGCTAGATTGCTTGTATTAACCCTCAGAACCTCTGCTTGGACTTGTTTCCTTCTTACCAAATCTGCTTGCCACCGACTACTCTCCACCTCAACCCCTGATACTGTGCATGGACTTGATCATTGTTGCCAACTCTGCTTGTTTACTGACTACTCTTTGGATTAACCCTTGTGGATCCCATTCCTCGAAATCTACTATTGTCTACGCGGACACCCATCTGTTTCCTTGTGTATTGCGGAGATTCCTGACCTTCCTCATTGTCAGCGCTGATCTTCACTTCCGTCAATGACACGTCTACCAGTGACTGATGCTCAAGTGTGTGCTGAAACCTGCTCTCGGAGTCTACAGTTCTATGCCATTGTTGTTCTCACCCCTTTTCCTGTACTCATCCACAGCCAGGAGACTCAGCATCGCAAGCACTTCACGGGGCCAGTGTTTCCTCTTAAAGACTTTTGGGCTCCCATACCTCAACTTCACTAGCCTCCCTCTGTACCTAATCGAGGGTGTCCTGGAGAAGGGGCTGTAAGTGTTGTCTTGTCAGTAGTTCCCTCCACTTCGGTAAGTCTGACAAAGGGACATCTGTACTTAACGACAGAAAGTAATGTGGTTTTTTTCTGCACAGCATCACTTTATTTTACTTTATTTAGCATTATTAATACAGTAAGAAGTTTTTAAGAAGATCTTATAACTATATTGGCAAAGTTTAAAGTAAAAGAAAAAAGAATATGGGGTCAAGTAGGCAGTAGGTATTTGATGCCAAGGTAACACGTACTGTACCATTCCACTGAAAAGATTTTCCATGGCATCTGATCTCTGTTGAGGAATGATGTGTAAATGTAATCTGCACACATAGCCTTTTGTATAGTCATGAGTATGACGTTTGAGTTTGTGTTATTGTTTATGTTGCATAGACATCTAACAAATGTTTTTATGTAATTAGGTGAGTGCAATGGCTTATTTTCTTGAGTTCTATAAATATTACCTTAATTATGCATTTCTATCATGTTGCCTAACACTGTTTTCACTGTAACTGTGCCTATAACATATTCATATATATGCTCTCTGTTTTATTCATAGGATAAACACAAATAGCAGAGTGAATACAGAATGGAGGGAATCACACTTACATTGATTAATCATTTTTGTATTTTTTTAGACTACTTCTTCAGTCAGTTATTAAAGTGATACTGACGCTAAAAAATGAATTTTAACACATGAATGTACATTAAATGTTACCTATAGGTCATGTTGATCATTTTTTGCTGAGAGGTTTGTTTTTGTATATAATTTTGTTGAAGTTCCTAAGCCTGACTCTCTGACACTCTGACTTTGCCAACCTGGCTGTCCCATTTGGTAAGAAAGCTGACGTTAAAAAACAACAGGGGTTTAAAGGGTTTATTTGGTGTGTTAATAGACTTTCTTTGTTAAGAATTTTAGTTTCCTTTTCTCTTGTTGGCTAATTTATACAAATACAAATTTATTTGCTACACTAATCATCACCAGCACCAGGAGGTGTACCCCAGCCCTGTCCTTTCTGACTGCATTAGAGTAGGCAATAAGGACAGAGCTCCAATGTGGGCTGAAACTCCTGTTGCTTCATACCTTGCTGGTCAGGTAGATGATGTGCAAGATATGGGGCAGGCATGAAGACGCCTCGAATGTCTCTGTACATTGAAATGGGGTGCAGTGGCCTTAGCTATTTGCACACACACAGTGTGCAAAGGGAAAAAAGGGGAAAAGATGCATCATACAGCCTACAGTATCGCACTTAAAAGGGCAACAGTAACATATACAGATGCATTCACAAGCAGGAAGACGGTGCAAAATGCAAAAAAGGAGCAATTCGAAATTTTTTGCACTTTGCAGAGACCTGCAGCTGGCTCTGTCAATATATCGCTGCCTGTATTCTGCAGCACTGTATTCATGAGGACCAGGTGGAGGTATGTATGTAGCTCCCCCCCCCCGACCCCTTCTTGTGCAATAACTTTGCCATCATTAAGACACAAGTTAGAAAGCAGCACCAGATGCAGGCCATAATAGGTCCCTGTCTTCCCTATGTAAATCACCCCTATAGAAATATGTTTTTGGGAGGGAATTCCAGAAACAGTTTGCTACTTTACCAAAAGTTTTAAATGTATTAAATAAGGTAAACCTATATTAAACTGTTTTAATAAACTGGAAGTATACCATTATAAACCACACACCTATTATTGCATACCTCCCAACATTCTGGAAGTAAAAAGTGGGAAAAATTGTTTTTCACACTTAGCACAGCTACATTTTTTGACCATGCCCATTTTGGTGGCCACACCCCCTAATTACCATGTTCATTTTACCAAATTTGGCAGGGTATAAAAGTTTGAAACTATTTCTCCATATCTAAACTGTTACAATTACTTATTTTCTTATCTCAAAATTGTTAAAAAGTATCTTATTTGCACCTGTTAGCTGTTCTGGGCTCTCTACCAAAAGCCAATTAAGTTAGACACTTTGTTTCCTTTTCTGGCTTGTTCAGTGCAGAGAAAAGAGGGACTTTCCAGTACAAATAAGGGACTGCAGGTTGAGCTGTCAAAAGAGGGTTTGTCCCTCTGAGAATGGGACACTTGGGAGGTATGTTATTGTAGAACTGCACCAAAAGATGGCTTTGAACTATCTGCACCACCTTAGCACACTGTGGCTTGTGACTATCCTACAGTTAGTATACAATTATTGACAGAATACTGGCTTGCAAAACATGTTTGTGCCATGGTTTGTGGGGAATGCAAATTCATTTTATTTTCCCCTGAAGCCAATTAGTTCATATTAAATTGTTGCAACACATTTGATAAAATAAGTCCTGCTTCAGTTACAGAAGGGTCTAAAGATATTAAAATATAGCCCCTTTTAATTGCATGATGGGATGGGGAAGCATGCTTCATAGTCTCTCTGCTCGCTGCTATTTTTACTGCTGAAGCAGATTAATAAACTACCACTCACACAATAATTTGTTTGAAAATCCAACTGGAAAATCTGTTTACTATCTGGTTTTATGTACAATTTCTCTACTCACATGAAAATTTAATTGATCAACTCATCAACTTGATCAACTTGACTGATCTGTTCTGCACTGTGCTTAAGTTTAACTTCCATAATATCTTCAAGTTCACTAACTGATATGTATCATACATAGCTAAAGCATTGTAAAGCAACCATGTTGCCCTTCTGTTAAGAATTAATTTAAAAATTTATTTTTTCATCAGCAGATGCCTGGGTTTCACATACTGGAACTTGCATTGTTATATTGATCTGGTCAAACCAGTTCACAGTGGGATATCTCTATTCAGAGTTGATACAATAGAACATTCTTTTATAACACCCAGGTGGGTTCATATTACTAGTACAAAAATTGTTAACTCCTGTAAAATCTGTCTCCCTATACCCCAAGTGCACACTGAAATATTCTTGCAGATCAAGCAGAGGGTGCAGCTAATATTAGAAAGGTTTAAACTGTGCTGGTTAGCTAATCACTATCCCCCACTGAGATGCATGGAAACCTCATAATTTTACTGAAACTTTGCAGCCATTGCAAATAATAGTTTCTGCTTTCCATTTATTAATGAATCTATTCATCACCAAAAGTCCCACTCTGTCCAGGTCAGAGGATCAGAATTCAGGAATGACATTTGCTGGGAAATCACACAAGGGCAACAACAGACTAGGGTGGAAATTAGAACTAAGGCTCTGACTTCCAGGTATAGTCTGGCAACACTAATATAGTCAGAGAGCTTACTTTAGCCTTGTGCAGCAACAGAATAAAGCTATGTTTAGTACACATAATATTGCCAAAATATGCCTCTTGCCCATCCCAGTTATACTCCTGCATCAACATTATTGAGAGAATTTAACCTCCAGAATCACAGTCACATATAGGGCCCCTGTTTATCTTCCACCAAGATTAATTTCAATGTCCCAGTGGTCCGATTTCTGCAGCTCAGCTACTTCACATGTGAAAAGCATATGATGGGGGACACACAGCATGGTAGCCTTTCTATTATTAAGTTCGCAGAGCACATGAAGGATAGAAACAGCAGGAAGAGCTGAACCACCTCCTAACTAGCTCATCTGCTGCTGCACTAGGAACTGGCTGACATGATACATTGACCAATGAACTTTGCCGATCTGCTGACCCCTGACATTAATTGTATGAGACTTCATTTGGCACAATATTATTGACAAATGTATGACCAGCTTCACAGCAGGTTTAATCTGTAATTCCCTCAGATTTCATCTTTATTTATACCTCCTGTGTCCTACTCCGATGCCTTAGCTACCTCTCAATATCATCTAAGCAATCTACTCTTATCTATCTGTACTTTTGGAATTGACTTTCTAAATGTTGACCAGCAAAATATAATCACCCAGTAGAGTTACAAGCACTAAAGCTAAACTGCTTACAATAAATTAATGCTTGCCATTCTTTTGTCCCATAGTTAACCTGTTTCAGTTTTAACCTCCCATCCGTTCTGTTCCAGACTGGACTCTGCCAGATCACCCATGCTATTTTGCTCAGCCAGTGCTAAAAGGTGTGTGGAGGGGGATTATCAGCAGGATTGGTCTGTGTCAGAACTGAAAACATGCCTGTTATTTTTCTCCCTAGGTCAATGGCATACTGAAAAGTGGCAAGAGCCAACTGTCATGGTCAGCACCCTAATTCCAGAACCTATGCTAAGCACCCTGTTCTCCCTTGCTTCTGCCTTTCAAAAAGTTTTAAAAAGAGAGGTGCACAGCTAAAGTTTCCGGATGAACAAAGGGGCACGAACGTAAAACTAAGTGTTTTGGGCAGAAGGTCACAGTACAAGGCGTAGACAGAAAAGCATAGTCAGATCAGGCCGGGTCGATGCAGTCAGAGTACAGACGGAGTCAGGCAGGCAAGGGTGAAACCATGAGATCAATCAGAGGGGATACAGGTACAGAATAGTCTGTTACCAGGCAGGGTCAGGATCACAATGTCTCTAAATACTTTATCATGCCATTGCGAACTGATGTCAGCAACGCACATGCGCCTATAAATAAGGAAGATACGCACCGCACGCGCCTTAAGTTACCAGCACAGGAGAAGAGTAGTGACATGGTGGATGTCCCTGCCGATGGTGCGGCAGGCATCCCCACTGCACCACTAGACCACCAGGGTGAGTTATTACATTACCCCCCCCTCAAGGAGGGGCCACCAGACCCCAAGGTCTCTCAGGAAACTTAAGGTGGAATTGTTTTATGAGATGATCAGCCCTCACATCACAAACAGGAACCCAAGAATTCTCCTCAAGGCCATAACCCTTACATTGTACAAGATATTGTAACTTACCCCTCACAAGGCGAGAGTCAATGAGCTCTTGGACTACAAATTCAGGCTGACCCTCTACCAACACTGGGGGAGGAAAGGATTGTGAAGCTGGTTTCAAAAGAGATACATGAAATTAATTAGAAATGTTAAAATTGTCAGGTAATTTGAGATGAACAGAAGAAGGATTGATTATTTCAGTAATGAGATATGGACCAATAATCCTGGGTCCCAACTTGAGCGAAGGAACCTTAACTTTGATGTTTTTTGTGGATAATCATACAGAGTCTCTTACCTAATATTTGGGTGCTTCCCTACGAGACCTATCAACTGTCCTTTTTAAAGCGGAAGTAGCTGCAGAAAGGGAATCGTGCACCCTCTGATCAGATTTTGGCAAATTGTTTGACAGAAGAATTAACAGATGGTACAGAGGATAAAGAACCAGAAAAAGACAATTGGGGATGTAAACCATTAACAATAAAAAACATGATTGACCAGTAGGAGCAGGAGTTGCATTATTATAAGCAAAGTCTTCCCAGGGTAATAGTTCAGCCCAAGAGGATTGATTGTCAGAAACATAACACCTTAAAAATTGTTGAAGGGACTGATTAACCCTTTCAGTTTGACCACTGGTTTGAGGGTGGTATGCGCTAGAGACTGACAAATCAATCCCCACCAAAGAGCAGAATGCTTGCCAGAACTTGGAAATGAACTGTATGCCTCTATCAGAAACAATATTGACTGGAAACTCATGTTGTTTGAAAATATTATAAATAAATAACTCAGCCAATGTTTTAGCAGATGGGAGCTGTGGGAGGGAAATTAAGTGACTCATTTTGCTGAACCTAGCCACCACCACCCAAATCATAGTTTCCCCTTGAGACATAGACAGATCGGACCAGGGTCTGTCAGAAATATGTTATGGCCTTAGCACTCCCTGTGACAGGTTTCTAGAAGATATTGATCTTCAACAGACAGGGCATGAATTCAACAACATTTTTTACATCTTGTCTAAGGCCACCACACATCACAAGACAATAAAGATAATGTCTTTGAAATACCAGGATGTCCCACCATTTTAGAATTAGAACATGTTCCCTTACAGGAAGGAACAGTTCAGGGTAAAAATTAAAACTGGGTAAATAGATAGGCTGTGCAAAAAAAAATGTTTCTAATATAGTTAGTTAGCCAAAAATGTAATGTATAAAAGCTGGAGTGACTGGATGTATCACATAACAGAATACAACACAACATCCTGCTTTTCAGCTCTCTAAATCCGAGTAAGTCAGCGACTTTAGGGGGGGCCACATGGTACATAACTGTTCAGTGAGTTTGCAATTGACCCTCAGCATTCAGCTCAGATTCAAAAGCAACAGTTATGACCCATGTGGCCCTCCCTCAAGTCATTGATTGGTTACTGCCTGGTAACCAGGGTAACCAGTCAGTGTAAACAAAAGAGAGCTGAAAAGCAAGAAGTAGTGTTCTGTTGTGTTAGGTTAGACTTGCAGTCACTCCAGCCTTTATACATTACATTTTTGCCTAACTAACTATATTGAAAACATGTTTTCTTTGGTACCGCCTATCTATTTACCCAGTTTTTACTTTTATACTGAACAATTCCTTTAAGTCCTCTGGTACAACTAACCTCCCAGGAGGAGTATCTACAGGGGCAGAAGATTGTACTGGAGACACAAAGTGTAGGACAGAAGGACAAAAACGCAGAATTACTGCTAATGAGCAAATTTATTGTAGTCCACACGACTAGTGATGGGCGAATCTCACCCGTTTCACTTCGCCGAAAAATTTGCGAATTTCCAGCGAAATTCGCAAAACGAGTCGCGCGTCATTTTTGAAGCGCATTTTTTTTGGCGAATTTTTGCTGGCGAATTTTTGCTGACGTTTCGCGAATTTATTCGCCAGCGGCGAATTGCGGGAATTCGCCGCGAATTCGCCCCTGGCGAATAAATTCGCCCATCACTACACACGACATGTTTCGGGCACCATCTGCCCTTTTTCAAGTGTTCAACACAATTGAAATACAGAGTAATAAGAAACCACACTGGAGTGTGTAGCCACACCCCCACCTCATGCGTTAACAAGTAGCAATTAAGTAGCAGCTTCAGTCCAGTTTGAATACATTGTTGCCAAGGTTCAGCATAGTTAGCAACAAGTTCAACAAATAGTTCTTTCAGTGTCTTACAACGGAGTATCATCTTCTCCCCTACCTCTTTCTGTCGGGGTTCCTGAAGGCTCTCTCTTGGGTTCCATTCCATTATTATTTTCTCTATATAATTCCTCCCTTGGCAAGCTAATCAACTCCTATGATTTCCAGTACCACCCTTTCTGCTGACAACGGTTAGATCTCCTCTCCTGATCTCAGTACAGATCTCTTAACTTGGGTCTCTTCCTGCCTGTCTGCTATTTCTAATTGGATGACACAACACTACCTTAAATTAAACCTCTCTAAATCTGATCATCAGATATACCTTTCCAAGCTTTGATCATATAATCAATTTTAGTCTTTGCTACTAATGAAACCTTATTATTCAAGTGTTCTAAACTGTCTGTTTTTATACAGCTATACTCTAGTTACAAGATAATTGATGCTGGGGTTATCTGGTATTGTATTACTATCATTTTCTGCACAATCTCCCATCTGTCTTTCTACCTCTATCAGCAAACGGCCATTGGATATATGAGTTGTTTCTTCCCTTACATTAGTTTCAACAATCTTCCATTATCTGGTATACTTAATGTACCTGATCAATCACAGATTCCCTTCCATTTTTTCCATTTTTCTGGTTACTGTAGTTTTATCTCTGGTAACAAAATGTGTTTTCCTTTCTTTCAGCTATTTATTCATTATTATTATTATTGATTGTTTGTGCTTCGTTAATCAGGCTTGCATTCCTTACTCTAATAGTATTAGAAAGTTCTGGTGATTTTCATCTGGAATTTTTACTAAAAGATTGTAAAGTATGTCTTTTTTATACATTTGTTTTTCCTCTTGTGGGAGACCTGATCGGTGACACCCATCATCACAATCACCATAATACTAATGGTCATATCTCCTTTTTACTTAACTGACTTTGCATATTTTATGATCCATTATTAAACACAAAAAACAACTGAAACTATTTGAATGCCAACTTCAGGGAATTAAAATAAATAAATAATAGATAAGTTATTTAAAATCCAAATAGAGAAAGCACAAATAGAAAAAAAAAGCTGAACAATGTGTTAATGCAGGTTTAAAAAAATCAGAAAACCTCTAAAAGTCAGATTTGATTAAAATGATCTTGTAGAACTTAGATTGATGTACACCACATTTATGTCTTTATGTTTAAATTTGGTTTATTTAATTTTTTTTGTAACTACATACAACAATTTAAAAATTGTAAATAATATGTACAACTGATTATTCTATATTTCATGTAATACACTGTGCAATTGCTTAATAAAAGGATCTTGTAGGATCAGCGCTGCTCCCACTGATTTCTACAAGACCTTTAGTTTAAGAAAAGTAAAAAAAAATTGGAAAACCCCGAAAAACTCTAAAAATTCATGTTTTTTGAACAATTACTGGCAAGAAAAATCAGAAAACATCTAAAAGTCAGATTTGATTACAAATAGGATTATAGGATCAGCACTGCTCCCATTGACTTCTATAGGACCTTGTGTTTTAGAGAAATAAAAAATTCAATTCAATTTGTAAAAATAATAGAAATTCGAATTTTAGTAAATAGGCTCCTTAGTTTCACATACTTTGTTATTACCATGTTTTCATATGAAATGTCCCAGATCAAAACTAAGCACTTCCATCTTCAATAAAATACTCTTACCTTTATTGTACTGCCTGTTACGTAGATCCTTCTCTTGAATGACACGTATGCCTATTTATATATTGTGTTATTTAGCTCTGGGAAACAGATTAGAGCTTTTGTACATCATTACATCTAGAAGAACACTGAACACTGAATATTGTGTTCCCAGGAACACTAGCTGATGTAAGGCTAGAATCACTGACTTGTGTATTCAGTAGATTTTTATATTATAAAATCAATCTACTACACAGTGCAGAATTCCCATGATGTTATCAGTTAATTGCAGTAAAATCCTTGCAGCAGCAGAAAGGTTAAATGCATTAGTGCACATCATAACTGTGTATAGGCAGAAAAAAATGGTAACGCTCACCTGTAAGAGAAGGGTGATTACATTAATGGATGTATGCCAAATGTCTAAAATGAATTATACTGTGTCTACTTAATTAGCTTCTTAAACAGTCACTCTAAAAGCATGAAACCTAAAACTGAGATAAATGAAAGTGAAAGGTAGATTTGTCATTAAATGCAGCTAGAAGATATTGTAGTGTCATTACTCTAACTACTTTAAGATGTCAGTAACTATATATGGAAAATTGTGATATGAAGGAAGCAGCACTATATGGTGAGTCATATATGTCTCATGTTTTGCTGCAAAACTTTGGTTGGATTAATTATTGCTGGAGATTATTAACATAAATGTGTTTACATTAAAACTAAGATATAAATAAAATGGCACTACTCAAAATGATGAAAATATAAATCATTTTCTGACTCTTTCGGTCTATAATTTAGTTCTAGATTCTGATTCTAAAGTATCTAACGGCATGCTACTAGAACTAGATTTAGATTGGTTGCCCAAACCTGCCGCAAAGAAGCTGCAAATGAAATTAGCATATTAGCAACAAGGGAATGGCTGAATGCACAGCTGTTAAAAATTTCCTTAAACTGAAGTGCTTGTCAGTTGCACATTTTTACCCATAGGCATTTAATGGTAATTCTTGTGTATGGGTATTTCATATTTTGCAGGAAATCATTATCATTATTTGTATTATGTAGAAATTCAGTGGGTTCCAGTGTATGTTATTAAAGCATGTGAAAGTGCCCAATAATTCTTCACAGCTTGAATGATAGCCATATTCCTTTTCAGTAAAAATTCTCCTATTGCTGATATTTACACATAACTAAATAGCTTTACTTTTGGGCCAGCAGGCTACCTAGTGTTAAATGAAATGTAATTATGCTACCCTCCATCACAGGGAAATAACATCTGTGGATAGATAGATAGATAGATAGATAGATAGATAGATAGATAGATAGATGATAAAGTGCCATAATATAATGTTATTGCCATTTGTAGAACTCTCTCAGTACATTTCAGCCAAGTGTGGGCTATATTTTTTTTTTTCAACTGCCAAGATCTGAAAAAAAGAAACAAAGAAACTGGAAGAGAGGTATGGGAAACAAAGTGTGGGGGAAAAAGTATTCCAAAATGGAAAACAGAATTTAATTTCATTAAAGCAGTTATTGAACCATCATTAAGTCATTTCAGACTAATCCATTGAGGAATTCATAGATGGATATAATTAAAAATGAATTAATTATTAATCAACCACTGCATAGAGGAGATTTATGGGTAAGCAAACCATTTCATCAGGTAATTATCGTCCATAGTCCCCTTGAGGAAATATAAGTACTCTACCAGTATTAATCCATAACAATTAGTTCAAAACATTGCCAAACCCATTTGCCATTAAAGTGTTCTGTATAGCACTTGTTTATTACACATGTACATTGGCAGACTGAACAGTTGTTTTTGAATAACTGTACATTTGCATTCACATCATTTAGATTAGCTTCTAGAGTTTCATTTCTTATGAGTCATTTCTAAATTGCACTATACCCACCAAACACCCAAAACTACATTAATAATAATTAGCTGCTTCATTATGGCATTATGGCATTCAGTTATGTAATGGTTCATCTTCCATTACCTCCTTGCAATATCCTCACAGGGACACTGCATAAAGCTGCTGACTCTGCACCCATTTGCTGGGCCCCCAGTGCTTTTGCCTTAGCTGAAGTGATTGCCGTGGCAATTTGTAACATTGTGACTTTAGACCTTTACATGCCACATACTTTGGTAATCCTGTGCATAATGGGCATCAAATGTGGCAAATTTGTCTTCTCTTGGTACCTAATGTCCTGTAAATTGCAAGATGTTTAAGAATTTTTCTAGAAACTGCTAGCAAAGCCTAGCAGTTTGGGGCTTTGGTATAGAAAGACATAGTTATCCATTGGCACACAGTTTTATTTTAAAACTTTATCCAGTGCTGGTGATTTATACTCTATATTAGCAAATAGATGTAGAATGACAGGAAATTTCAGCCATGATTTTGAACGTCTCCTCCAAGGAAATAGTTTTTTAAAAAAGCTCAAAATATTCAATACATGGCTGGTACTGAACAATATGCAAAAGTGTGCTGCCAGTTAAAGGGTTAAGGGAGTTATAGGAAAATTCTATTTTACCTTTTGCCTTCAACCCTTTTTTTTGCTTTCCGTCTAAAGAGCTATTCATTTGATACTAACAACCTTCCATTTCTTTCATTATTTGTATTGGACAAATCCCAGCAGATGACTGTATTTACTTCACACATTACATTTTCCCATTGACTTGATGCACTGTGATAAAAGTAAAGATCTGCAGATCTTTATTTGCATAAACAGAACCCCTTGTAGCCCTAATGCAGGCTTTGAAATGCTATGTGTGTGTATATATAATGCTAATCTGGGCTATCCAGACCACAGATAGTTAAAATGTCCAGCTATTGGGCCTTCGCTAAGTGGAAGCATTCCCTCTATGGTGTAGTGCTACTACAACACCCAGCCACTGTGCATGCAACTGCATGGGTGCCAGGAGGTTCTTGGTGCAAACTCAAACAAATTTTTATTATTAGTCCGAAGAGAATGTCCCCAGTTTTACTCACATGTTGAATAGGGTTAACAATCAATCACATCTTCTTCAAAACAGGTAACAGCGTCAGCTGAGGAACAGACTCCAATAGATTGTTGCAGCACATCATGAAACCCATTCCCTCCTGAAATGTTGTCCCAGGAAGCCGCCTCTACCCTGCAGTCCCTCCTCACTGAGGTCCCTGCACTCAGGTATTTCAAAACCTGTGGGAAGCTACTCCCTCCTGCAATTCCTTGTTGGAGCTGAGCTGCTCATGCTACACTTGCTCTCTCTGCCTTTCTCTCCTAGAGAGACTCATACAGAGCTACCCTGTTCTTGCTAACCCTCATTCACCGAGTTACCTGGTCCTCGACTTACCCACCAAAGGTGTCCAGTCCCTTTGGGGTTACCTCTTCAGAGCCAAGGCCTTTCTGAGCCCCTGGGCACACCCTGCTGGATCAGCATCCAGAGGCCAAAGAGGAAGCTGCCACTCCCTTCCCAGCACTATACAGTGTAAGGCAGGATGTGGTCACAGCGCCACCTGGCCATTAACTGCAGGTATCCAAATACTTAAATTGCAACACAGGCTTTTGCCTGGCAACTAAGGATTTAACTCTATAGGTGTTGATAAAACCTATAGATTCCTACATATATATATATATATTTATTGTAAAGGGTTAGGTAGCTGGGATCAGCTTTCTGGGGGTAAAGCAGCTCACGGCACAATTACAGGTAGGTGTAGTCTCTTTGCGTGAGTTTATTTTCACTTGCAGCACATAAACAAAATAAACAGTACAAAATAAAATCCTGGCCACTTAATGGGCTTCTAGCACGGGTCAGTTTTCCTAATTACCCAGGAGGAGGTCTACCACCTCTCTCCCCAAAACATATAATGAACAAACACAAGCAAATTCCCAAACCTTGTGGTGATTTCAAGTCTCTCAGTGAGCTCACACAGACAGCTTTTCTGTGTCTTTTTTCAGACTGGAGCTCTACACTCTGGCTTGATCTGCCTTTTTTTAATTATTCACCTGAGATGCCTCAGGAACTCAAAACACCCGGGCTAGACTAGCAGTCCAGGAACCACTCTGTAAAAAACCTGGGGCATAAATAAGCTCCTGGACTTTCCCAGGTATCCTAGTAGTGACCTCACCACAATATAAATATATATTGACTGTGACAATTATTGAAGCAGAGTCACCTTTTTTCTCACAGTACACAGCCTTATTTTGCTTGACCAGGCTTGCAAATAATTTCTCTGTGTATGAGACTATTATACTATATCATCAGCACAATGCCTTCTGGGTCTTCCTTGTTCAAAGATAGATTTGAGTACATTTCAACCAAAAGATCCCAAATGCAATAGAAGTAACGTTGTAATCTTGTTTTATGTCCACATATAATGTAAGACTTTCTATTTACCTGTTTTGCTGATGCTTGACACATTCAAGTTTAGAAAATAACCTTTTTAAGACAAAGAAGTCTTTCTGAAATAAGAATATCATTTTTATTCAAGCCACAAAATTGTATGCTTCTTATATTGTTCGTTACGTTAATGATACCAAGCAGCATTGCAGAGGAAAATTATATAAAGCATTTCTCGGTTATTTCCACTTTCCCATAGTCTATGCGCCACTGCTCATTTTTTATTTTTACCCTGAATTTTTGCATTGTATTTTGCATTTCAAAAGGATTGGTGACTGGTGCAAGCAGAAGCATGGCTATACACTGGAAAGGCATCAAACCTTGCAACTTTTTTTCACTCTTACAGGCACTGTAGAATGTACTAGCCAATATGAATGAGTTTAATATGTAAAGTATCAGATATATAATTGAAAAAAAGGTCAGGTAGTACAAAAATTACATATTGTGTGATAATTTAGTAACTTAAGGGGTATTTTCTGATATCAAACTTAATGCAATTTCCATGTTCTGAACAATTGGCTGGATTTGTTTTGATCTAACTTCCTGGGTGCATCTGGGTCTTATACCTTTATTATAAAATATTTCAGTAACAATATAGTACCCAATCTATAGCTGTTTGTTGACTGCCTGTTTTCATTTCACTTTTTGCATTTGTTTCAGGCTTGGTGGATCTCTAGAAGGGCACCATCATCACTTAGTTTATGCAGTGCATATTTTGTATTGCATACTTCAGGTTCTATAATTGCTATTCTATGAAGAGGAAAAGTTACCAGAAACGAAAAACGACTACATTAACACTGTATTTAATCTTAAATATAATTGCAATCTTTGAGAAAAAAATAAATCCAATTATTACATTATCCTTCGTATAAACAGGTCTTTTTTTTTTTCTTTTTAAATCCATAAATAGTTTTGGTTTGAAATGGCATGTACAGGTGTACAGAGTTGTTGCCATTACTCTAAGTTACATTTATTTGCCAGTCCTTTGCCAGTTCGCTTTATAAATTTAAAGGAATTTCAAGACAGTATGTTTGAAAGCTGTGTCTTAGAGGTCATTCCCAATGTCACAATAGACAGATGAATATAATATTTCACATTTTTATTTGGACTGTTTTGTATAACATTATATTCCTCTTGATAAAAATAATAATAAAGGAAAATGAAAGTGCTGAACAAGACAGCTATTTAGAAGCACAGGACACAGTAACACTTCTTTGTCCCACATGAACGCCAAGATTCTCAATATGGCAGCACTGAGGATTGGCCAGAGTGAGAGATTAACAGCACCACTGCAGTCACATTTTTATTGGAACTGTTTTATATGATATTATATGCATCTCTTGATATCAAATAATGCAAGATAAGGAAAATTTTAAGTTTGCCAGACTTTTTTTCCTTTCTTTTCTTATTAACACAACTTCAACATATTGTGCACGCCAACTATATCATCCATATTATCTATACTATCATACAGTATCAGTAACTACTTGAACTATCCACACATACTTCATTATGTAAACAAATACTCAAAGACCAGACTTTGTATGCAGATTATACTGTATGTGTGATAGCACCTAAAGGGCATAAGTCACTGTTACTTCTGCAGTTTATTTCATATTGGGATGTGCAGGCAAAATAAAAAGTAGGTAGAAAAGTAACTTTCTGCTAGACTGGGAGGTAATTTAATGTTCAGGCAGTATTCCAGTGATCCTAGCCAGGATATCAGCTGCAGGCCCATGTGCCAATATACATTAAGTTCATTACATTCTTATAAATGTGTCAGATCTCTGCAGAGTATGCAGCTTGATTCAGTGAGATGCCTTAAAGGAATAGTTCAGGGTAAAAAGAAAAACTAGGTAAATAGATAGGCTGTGCAAAATAAAAAAAAATTCTAATATAGTTAGTTAGCCAAAAATGTAATGTATAAAGGCTGGCGTGACTGGATGTCTAACATAACAGAATACAACACAACATCCTGCTTTTCAGCTCTCTAAATCTGAGTAAGTCAGTGACTTGAAGGGGGGCCACATGGGACATAACTGTTCAGTGAGCTTGCAATTGATCCTCAGCATTCAGCTCAGATTCAAAAGCAACATTTATCACCAATGTGGCCCTCCCTCAAGTCACTGATTGGTTACTGCCTCGTAACCAGGGTAACCAGTCAGTGTAAACAAAAGAGAGCTGCAAAGCAAGAATTAGTGTTCTGTTCTGTTATGTTAGACTTACAGTCACTCCAGCCTTTATACGTTACATTTTTGCCTAACTAACTATATTGAAAACATGTTTTATTTTGCACAGCCTATCTATTTACCCACTTATTTACTCACTTTTTTTTATACTGAACAATTCCTTTAAATATTTTACAATAAACATTTATGAAAGCTCCAGCATTGAAATGCAACACATAGGATTGCATCTTGAATTCATAACATGGTGCATCAAAATTCAAAACAAAAACTGGTAAGAATGTATCACTTGCCAACCGTAAATTAACAAGGACTTTAAATATACATATCATGATATAATACAAGGGCAGTAATGTGGCCAGAAAAAGCAATAAATAGATTTTTGTACAGAATAAAAAAAACATAAGGCCTTGCCCTTCCAATCTCTCAGCTAGAGTTAATAAAAAACACATACAATAAAGATGATCAGCGCACAAAAACCATGAAAACAGAAACCATTTTCTGATATGTAGAATAGTATAGTAAAGTCTGTTCCAGATTTGAATAAAGCAAACATAATTACTGTACCATGTTTACTAACAGGGCTGAATAAAAGTAAGTGCAAGGCATCCCTCCAGCCAGGTTACAGGGGAAACAACAGTGTGGGTAAGGCTGATCACAAAAAAAAAAAATATGCAATCTGCAAAAGAAACAAAAACGGCTGTTCCAAGTAAAGATCTTAGACTACAGTAATACCAGGAGGAATAATACAGACAGAGAAGCAGCCTGACTTTTCACCTCTGCTCTTTCTGCACCTGCATCCATTGCTATGGCCCTGGTGCAGAAACACAAAGAATAATTTTTAACTTTTTTGCAGCAAAATATATTAGAGTCTATGGGTGATTTTTGTCTACATCAACAATTTTGTCTGCGGAGTTACATTTTTGACTCACTTGAAACATTTTTGACATAAATGTGACATTTTTTTTGCATGCCAAATGGACTGTGTGGTATAGTTTTAGCATCATTCCACAAAACTTTTTGCTGGAGGCGAAACTCAGAAATTTGCAAACTAAACCATACATGGCAAAAAAAATTTGCTCAAACCTAGTTAAGATTTATTTATATCTTGTCTACAAAGGCAAAAAGGTTTTATTTTATCAGTTCCACGTGTCTGAAGGCAGTTTATGGCTTCTTACATGCAATCAAGATCTCATCTCTCCAGGTAATATGATATGAAGTAATTCTAACCAGTTCGTACAAAACCAATAATAAAGTAATATTCTATGCTTTTGAAAGGAGATTAAGGTCCCCAAACAATGTAGCTGTTCCAATATTGCTGTTCCAATAGATATCTATTTTATCTCTTCTGGTATTCCAGTTTCTCGGCACCTAGATTGGAGATTTTATAATGATAAGGACTGCCACTTCCTCCTACTTATGTCCAGATAAACTAGTTTACACTGGTCTTATATGTGAAATATGAAGAAATATTGCCAGCTCACGGTTTGCCTTTAAAAATAATTATTGCAAAAAAGTGGGTGTTAGTAAAAGACTTAGGAAAGAAAAAGAAACAAGAATCGCTTTCATAACAAAATATCAACCAAAAAGGACAACATTGGTGAGAATTTTAAATGGACCTTTCTGAAATTGGAACAAGTATTTGGAAACCATATTAGGATATACTCGATGTTGTGTACGCTTTCAAGAAATACCTGATACAACTTTTAAGAATTTTAGGTATTGGGTGATGCAATTGATTAAACCCAACCCAAATAACCTTTAAATGTAGATTTAAATTTACCAGCCTTGTCAAGGGGTAAAGACAGATACCTCAGTTTACACTGCAGTTTACAGTTCTTTTATGCTTTTCTTGCTTTTTTACTTTACAGGTAGTAAATTCTCATTTGCTTGAAGCCAATTTATAGATAGGTTGGTTTATATGGCCCTGGAGGCACCTTCGGTGTTATGGTGGAGTGAAGGTTAAGTGGGCTTCATGTGAATATGAAAATATGTCTTAAGTGCAGCTTTTGAAGCAAAGTAGGAAATGAATACAGTTTCACTATATTTGCTTATTAAACACATTTTTGTGGACTTAAATAGAGTACATACATTTTAAGATGCACTATACTAACCAGCAAATTGCACTGAACCAAAAAGAGTGAGAGCCAGTGGAAGACAGTGTGGGGTCTGAGGAAGCTTTACAAAATACAGCAATATTGATCTCATTGGCAGGGATAATTTCTTCCTGCAGCTGGAAAGATATGCAAAGGCAATATTGGGATGCAGCTGTGTCCCAAGAGGTATAGTGTACGGTTTTTAAGGTGAATGAGTGTCAGGACTAGCCAGTAATCAAACACTGGCCTATGTGATAACTTGGCAGCGCATTACCTTGTGGAGCCACTTTTGGGCTCAAGCTTTGCATTGTTAATTGCTGTCCTATACTCATAATTGTCTCTGCCTCCCTCATTATGTCCAGGTGGTTTAATATGTTATTAAATTAAAATTAAAATGCTTCTTGCATGCATTGGGTGTTTGATCATTGAAGCCTGGTCTAGTGATAGTCTGTTCCTGTGATTCCTTGTGCTTGCCATTCCTATGTCTGATTCCTGCCTGTGTTTCCAGAGTCTCTCCCTGGTTCCCTGTTCCTGCCTGTGTCCTGCCTGGTTCTCTTCTCTGTGCCCTCGTTCCTCCACTCCAGTTGCCTTTACTTGTTATATTTCCTGGTATTCGGCCTGTTTCTCTGACCAATCTTTGTCTTCACAGCCTGAACCTGACTTCAACCTGATTAGCAGATGCTCATTTGCCACCAGCCCTGACCTTTTTGACAGTTTACTGGATTCTTCTTGTTTGCCACCTGTCCCTAACCATTGGCATGGTAAAGGACTTGTGTATCTCTTATTATTGCATTAAACCTGCTGTTCTGTTTTCATTAATAAATCATTATTATCAGTAACATGTTTCAGGCCTACCAGTACCTCAAATACCTGCTTTACCTGCTAGCCGCTCATCTGTGGCTCAACCTGACAACGAGTGACTATTTATTGAAGAAAACACTTTAAAATTATGTTGAAATAAAAAAGCATTTAACACATGTTTACATATTCTTCATCTCTTGTTATGTGCCACCCTGCTGCACTTTCTCCTCCTTTCAAAATCCTTATTGCTAGCTGATTGGGAAGAATAAAGAACACCCCTTGTATTTCATAAAGGTCCTTTATAAGCATATGTTTGGCAAGCAGCTAGAATGAAAGAAGATTATTTTTGGATGTCTAAATGGGATTCCTTTTTTGCATGCTATCCATCAATGTTTCTTTGAAACATGTATACAACACTTATTGGAGTGTCTGCTTTTACTCTGTGGGTTACAATGTATATACTTATAGCTTTTGGAAACCTTTGTGTATTTACACACAGCATTTGGCACTTTATATATGACTGTACATTAATTGATTGATTTTCCACTAGCACTTTTGTTGTTTATTTTGTTCATTTCAAGGTCTTTGTGGTACTATACTAATTTTTTAATTTACTGCAGTTTTGCACTGTAATGACTAGGAAAGTAATTGAATAACTGAGGATAACTGAAATCAATTTTACCTGTTGGTTCCTAATGGGGAGAATCATGGTCTTTTTACTAGTTGAGGGACCACAACAGAAAATCTTATGAAAAAGTTGCACTAAAGTTTATACATAACATAATACTATTATGCAAATGTTCTAACAGAACAGGGACAACATATGCACAGCTCCAATAACTAATATTAAAGGAAAATATATCCCCAAACAATGTAGGTGTCTATAAAAATATATTGCATAAAACAGCTCAAATGTAAAACCCTTCTTCATGGAAATAAACCATTTTCGTAATAATATACTTTATTAGTAGTATGTGCCATTGGGTAATCATAAATACAAATTTGGTATTGGTAGCTCTTATGTGGACTGGCAGCCTACAGGAGCCTCTGTTTGGCAGTACACATGGTCTTTATGCAACTTAAACCTGGCTCCAAGCCTGGATTTCAAAAATAAGCACTTTCTCTGAGGCCACTGGGAGAAACATCCAAGGGGCTGGGGAACAACATGTTGCTCACAAGCTACTGGTTGGGGATCACTACCTTAGATGCAAAAAACATTTGATCAAATACACCATAAATTGATAAAGAAGGTATTACGTAAACGGTGTGAGAATTGTGGTCTTTCAAATGGAACTCAACAAGGCTGTCCCCTTTCTCTGATTTTTAATCTAACAAAAATTTTAGCTCAAAAAATTAGAAACACCAAAGAACTATCCGTCTCAAGGACCACTGAATTGGCCTTTAAATAGATTATATATTATTGTATTATCTATTACTACTGAAAAACTCCCAAAACTCATGACAATATTACCTATTATGGAGTAAATTAGAATAAAACTCAGGCTTTAATGTTTAATATTCCCATTAAAGACCAACATATGTTAAAATTTAAATTTGATTGGAGTAAAAATTTAATTTCTTACTTGGGTATAAAAAGACCCTGCATAATTACTCAATAGTAATTTCTATCCACTGCCACAATATTTTAAAGATTAAATAGTTAAATGCAAACCTTTATTTATTTTATGGTTACAATTCCATCTACTTTCTTAGTAAAAGTTACAAATATGTTCAATCAGTTTGTATGGAATAGTAAAGTTCCTAGAGCCTCAACAAACATTCTTCAGAGAAATAAATCTGCAGCAGGTCTTGGACTGCCAAGCATCAAGAAATATTATGTAGCTAATATTTTAAACCAAGTTACAGATCTGTAATCATCACAACCATGGACATGGTGGTCAGAAATAGAGATAACCCTCATAAAACCATTCTCTATGAGTAATTTACTCTGGTTAAATGAAAAGATTGACAAAAAACAATTAATGAACGTACCTGTACCTGTGAACCTATGCACCTATATCTGGAGAAATAATAAGCATATTGTATTATATTTTCCTTCTCCACTGGCACCTGTTTAACCTCTCAACATGCATTAGAAAAGCTCCACTAAGACTAATGGACTTACAGATAGAGTCACTTGGATTTGTAAGTTAAATGCGTCGTGACTCCGCATTAATTGAAGAAACTGTGTTATCTAAAGTTATCTTAACTCATTTAATGCATTTAACCTTTTCATTAGCATACCAAAGCTCCATTGTTTTCAATGGTGAACTCTTTAATTGGATGGGATGCTGTGACACAATATTCTGTGATAAGTGGGATAAATGAGATAAATGAGTTAAGTCGCGACGCATTAAACTCACCATCCAAAGTGACTGCATCTGTATATTACACAGACCAACTTAAATTGTCTATGTGTTTGAATAAGGGATTAAACCTGGAAAACTTTCACAAATATCTACAAATACATAATAATTTCACATCACTTCCTCATTCTAAAATCAGACCATTATCAGAGTTTGAGAATTATTTCCAACATGGATTTGGTATTAAATGAAATATACAACCTTTTAATGAAACCATGAGCTACATTTAAAATTCCACACATGATGAAATTGGAATACAGATTTAAGACAAATTATACTATACGGGACTGGCAAAAGGCTATTTCTAAATCACAACAATTTTCAAAAAGATTCTAATTTAAATTTTAGAATACCTTTTTTGGGCACTTCGACCAAATTAAAAAAATTTGATCGATGTGATAAAAAATCTATTTGATCATTCAACCATTCGATGGTCAAAGTACTTGCCCTTAAAAAAATTTTGAATCCCTAGTTCGCCAGATTAAACCTACCGAATTGCTCTATAACCCTATGGGAAGCTCCCATAGTGTTATTTCAGCATTTTTAGATCGAAAAAAAAATTTGATCGAATGGTTAAAATCGTTTGAATCGTTCCATTCAAACAGAATCTTATTTTTCCTATTTGATCGATCGAATTTCACTAAAACCCTTCAAATTCGATATTTGAATTTGAAGAGTTAAAATTCGACCGAAATTCGATTGGTCAAGAAAACTACTAAAATCTTATATAATTGGTAACTTACCCTGTTTTGATAATTGTTGATGTTAATAAAGTTTGTCAAAGAAAAAGAAGCACATAGTTAGGGCCAGCTCCAAGGAGAGGAGAGGAAACTGAGCTGTACAGTCAGAGAGTCATGCTTCTTTAATGTACTGTATTTTAATAAATAAGTTGCTGTTGCAAAATCCAGAATCTCATTATTAAGGAGTACAACACAAACCCCCTCAAGAATTTCAAACATTTACCACATATCTTCAAATCTCTGTTGGAGATACAACAAAGGACATAGGGAATTTGCTCAACATATGGTGGTCCTGTGAACACATACAAAGATTTTGTCATTTTGTGGGATCTTTAATAAAAATTTTTACATATAAAACTTTCCTCAGACTCCCGAAACAATGTTATTACATTTATATAAGAAACTTCCAAAAATGAATCTGGAAATCCTAACGTTTCAGATTTTAAATGCTTGCAGACTTTTGATCGCAAGAAATTGGAAAAACAAAATGTTCCAAGCATTGTGACTAACAATCTAGAATATGAAAGGGCAGTTCCAAGATATTTTGTTGTGAAAAAAAATAGTTCTGGAAGCTTATCAGTTCTGGATGGCTAATATCCAAACCTAGTGTATTTACTATCTGTTTTCTACTCTTCTTAAATTTAAGAAGAAGCTACCCTGAGAACATATGGATAATATACGTTGTGCGTTTTTTTTATAATTGTTTTTTTTTGGTTAACTTACTTATTAATGTTAAAGTTATTATTATTTGGAAAATATTTATTGATATTAAAATTATATATTTTGGGAAAAATCAATAAAAAGGAAAACCTATTGCAAAAACATTAAATAAGCCCAATATAATTTTTTTGTTGTGTGCAGAATAGTAACCATTAAGTACGTGGTACTGTTTTATTATTATTATTATTATATAGAAATTTTTTATAATTTTGAATATTTTTAATTATTTGCTTACAATACACTCAATGGGTAATGTCCTTCCTGTAATTCAGATATTTATTTATAATAGGTTTGTGGATAAGAGATCCCATTCTGCAGTACCAATTATATAAGTCAGGATCTTCAAATGATATGGTTTTAAAATGATTAGCTCACAAAGACTTGTCACTTACACCTGCACTTGGGGGCAGATTTATCAAGGGCCGAATTTCAAAGTGAAAATACTTTGAAATTTGACCAGTTTTTTTGAACAGGTCTGTTTTTTTCTAATAAGTCCGTTTTCGATCAAACAGGTCCGCTTTTGATCGAACAGGTCTGTTTTCGATTGAATTGTTCAAATCGTATGACTTAATTGACAAAGACAGTACTTCGAAATTCGAATGGTCAAATCTTTTCAATTTGATTAAAAAAATTTCAATTCAATTCGAATTTTGGCCTATTTGATAGCCAAAGTACCCAAAAATTACTTCGGAATTTGAATTTTTTAAATTCGAATTTTCACTTCGAACCTTGATAAATCAGATTTACTAAATTCGTGTGAACGATTCGAATTTTAAAAAATTTTCAAATAGTTTTTTTGGCCACTTCAACCATCGAATTTTAAAAATTCTACTGAATCGAATGATTCGAATAGATCAAATAAAAATCTATTCGATCATTAGACCATTCGATGGTCGAAGTACTTACCCTTTAAATTTTTATTTGGTTGCCTACTTCGCCTGATTAAACCTACCGAATTGCTATATATCCCATTGGGAAGCTCTCATATGATTTTTTTTATTCGATCGTTTGATTAATCGAATATCGTTAAATTCAAATATCGAATTCGTGGGGTTTAAATTCGCTAAAAATTTGGTGGTCGAATTTGAGGGTTTTTTAACCCTCGAATTTGACCCTTAGTTAATCTGCCCCTTTGTGTTCTTCAGATGTAATGACAATATCTAGGCATCCACCAGTGAGGAAGTCTTGGCTCTTTTGTGCAGAACTGATAGAATTTTGTTTCTGGGATGAATTGTTATGTTGAAAACTTTAAGGTTTATATAAACCGGGGAAAACATTTGTATCTGAGTAAAAAAAAGTGGTTTTAATAAAGAATCTATACATTTTAGAGAGTTCAGGTTGGTTTGATTTTCTGTCACTCAAAGGACCAGATTAAATTCAGTGATTAAAAGTTATCTCATGATTTATCGAGTGAAAACTGATGGACGAGATTCAATATGAGGCGAAAAACTTTTATCCTAATTGAGTTCCATTTTTTTCCCATAGACTTCAATTGAGCTTTCATGGGAATTGAATTGCATCTCATATTGAATCTCACCCATTGAATCTCGTCCATGACTTTTCATGTGATAATCCTTTTTCTCACTGCATTGAATCTAGCCTAACATCTGATGATCTCTGTGTAAACTGCACTTGATTTATTATGCTTTATTTTGAGTTATGATATTAAAGGAAAGCATGGTCAGGGACCTGGTTATCAGATCATGACCAAAAAATGAATTGATGTAAACAACCAGCCCCCTCTAAAAAAAATTAAAAAAAAAGAAGTAGAAGCTTTTGGTTTTCTTCTTCTTGGGGTAAAACAACTGTGTAAGCTTTGTTTTCAAAGACATTTTGTAAGGATTCGCACCTTACCAGTGTGGCGGGGACGCCCGCCGCACCTTCTCCCGGCATCTTCTTAGTGCGCGCGCCGCGCGCGCTTCCTGTATATATAGGCACAGGCGCGCTGACGGCTCACGTCAGCGCGCAGTGGCGCCAAATTTGAAATATTTAAAGGGGCATTTGTAGTGGAATCATTGCCCGTGATAGGATATTCTCCTGGTGCCTTGCCTGTGCTGTTTATAGCTTCTGACCTGATCTGATTCCTGTGTTTGACCCTGCCTGGCTATTGATTACCCTGTCTTCTGTATCCTGACCTGCGCCTGATTCTGACTACCGATTCTGCCTAATCCTACCTGATTGATCACCCGGTTTGACCCTTGCCTGCCTGACAACCCTAGCTATCTACCTGCCTCGACCCGGCCTGTCTGTCTCCGTATCTGCCATCTCCTGTCTGTACCGTGACCATCGGCCTTAAAGACTACTATTACAGTCGTGCCCCATTGCTGGCCAGAACTCCTGCCCTGCACCTCTCGTTTAAGTCCAGGTGGCATCTGAGTAGCTGAGGGCTCCTCCCGAAGCCAAAGGCGGCCACACTACTGGTGAAGCACGAGCCGAGACCAGGGTGCTTGGTACTTGTTCTGGTATTTGGGTGCCAACCGTGACACATTTTCATTTTCTCCTATGCATTTCTTTTAGACTCAGGGGCAGATTTACTAATGGTCGAATTTCAAATTAAAAAGAAATTCTAAATTCGACCGTGGGAATAGTGGGGAAGTAAAATCCTTCGAATTATATTAAATTTGATTGAACTTCTAATTATTCACGTGAATTTTGTAAATCTGCCCCTCAGCGTTTGTGATGATCATTTATGCTCCTGGGTTTATTAGCTGGACACTTACTGTGCTCACTATAATTTTGCTGTACCTCCTGCTCTTCATATAATCTGCACCTTGATGTAGCAAAATACAGTATTTTAAGTAAAAAAAAAACAAGAACTTTATTGAACCATTTTTCAATGACATTTTAATTTTTTTGCAGAATTGAACCCTTACATATCTTTATGGATTATCATAGGTGTATGATGCGCCATTTTTAAATGAGATTTTTAAATACAGATGTTGTTTCATATACATTTCTATGATTTTGTACACATGCTAAAGTATCCCTTTTTTTGGCAAAAAAAGTCTTTCATATGCAGGGTTTATATGGGAAGCCCAAACTGAAGGCCAAATATTGTTAAAAAATATTTGAACAAAAGGAAGTGAGAAAACGTTTCTTCAAGTATCTCCTGTGGAAACCTCAAGATTAAATAGTTACTATCCTAACATTTGAATCACTAAAATGAATGGATAGAAAACCGCTGTGTCCATCTGCTACTGTTTAACTATTTCCAGGGAACAATCTTTGATAAACAGGACTAAGGGGCAAATTTATTAAGGGTCGAATGGAAAATTGGAATTCAAATTTTCAAATATTTTTATGGTCAAAACTCTAAAATTCGAATTGTGAATTATCTAAACTCAATTTTTATTAAATTTCAGATTTTGAGATTTATCACACTCTGGCCCTTAAGAACTTGAATATGACTATTCGCCACCTAAAACCTGGCGTGTATAAGTCAATGGGATAGGTCCAGGGACCAATTCGAATGTTAGTAGCCTTCCTGACATTTGAGCTTTTTTTGGAGAAAAAAACCTTGATTTGAGTTGAGTTGAGTTTTTTTATTAAATCAAGTATAATCAAATTTAATAAAGTAAAAAAAACTCAAATGAATTCAAAATTCGACCTTCAGTAAGTAAATGTGCCTCACCATGAACCACAATATAAAAATCCAACCTTCAATACTGAATTCTGCAGATGCATTGCTCTAGCTCTTAGATGAAATCCTGCATTTAAATGATATGCTTGCCCAAGCATTCATATACAGGAGGTACAAACTATCATGCACTTCCAGCCACCCATGACGGCATGACTGATGCAGAAGAGTGTATGAAGTAGATAAAATCCAATTTATTGAAACATCAAGTTAAGATCAAAGTCCATAGGATGAAGCAGACAGGGCGGAGCATGGCTAGAGACGTTTCGTGACCGTGTGATTCACTTCATCAGAAGGAATCTGATGCACTGCTAACTTCCTACATGTAGGGTTGTCATGTTTTTTGGATTACTATTTGTTTTCTTTTTCTCTATTGGTAACATAGCTTTTAATGACTATTTTAAAATACTGGCGAAAGTGACAAATCTGCCAGTAAAGGAGATATTATAATAGAACTATATTCTGTTATTTTATATATTCTGTGTGTTTGTAACACTAATAATTTTTAATGCTGATGTTTTAATATCTCACAAAATATCACATATGAAAAAGTGTCTGATAACTTCTAGTCAGGCTATCTGAAGAAGAACATTTTGGGTGCACTTTTTTTTCTGAAAAGGATTTTTAGGAGATTTGGTAGGATTTTGTGGACTGAGCTTCTACCTCACAGAACAAACAATTCATTTGAACTCATGCTGCTAATATAAGCTTATTGCTGGATATTGCAGAATTTCAAGTTAGTGTTCCATGACCTTTTTGAGAAGACAAACCCTCTCTATGTGCAGTCATTCATTGCATTCTGCAGAATAGACCTTTAACTGCACTATAGTTCCATTGTATGAACCTGGTATTTATTTTTATAGAAGGAGAATTATGATTAAATGCATCCACCTGTTGTCATTGAAAGATTTTTAATATTTCTATTGCGTCGTAAAACAGGAAGAGCAGACACCTGGCTTTTACTATTTATATTGAAAGATTCTATTTAAAATAAAAAATGACATTCAAGTACAGTACGTGCTTTCCCTGATTCTGTGCAGTTGTGTGGATAGTACATTAGTAAGAAAGCCTAAAATAAATTGATTATGACATGTTAGATGGGATCTCTTTATGGAAAACATCTGCTCTGGTTCACTTGGCTTCATTTACTGATCATGTGAATAGGTACAACCATTTCCTGTTTTCCAGAAAATAGGAAAATAAATCTTTATTTTTATGCTTTATAGTAGTGCCCAATATCATTTTGACTTCATAAAGTTCTATGGTAGCCCAGTCTCTTGATTTCCTGTGTAAAAAAATCTCCCTGGTTTTGTTCCAAAAATACTTCAAATTAATTCTGATTAAAATGTATTCCTATGAGAACTGTAAATCATATGATTGTCATTTGCCTGTTGCTGAGAACTGACTATACAGTATGTTTTAAAAGGTGCTGGATTTTATTGTTGGACTGTCAGTGAATATTTAATTCAAAATGCAATTTGGCTTAAATATTGTGACACCAAGGGGCAGATTTACTAAGGGTTGAGTTTCGAACTAAAAAACCTCGAAATTCAACCATCTAATTTTTTTTTAAAATCCTTCGATTTCCTAGGACTTACAAAAAATTACAGCAAAGGTTACAGGAGTGCCCCCATAGGCAACTATGGCAATTCGGCAGCTTTAAGGTGGCGAAGTGTCAAAGTTATTTAAAGAGACAGTAATTCGAAATTCAAATTTTCTCAATTAAAGTCGAATTTTGGGGTATTCGATAGTCAAAGTAGCTCAAAATTACTTTGAAGTTCAAATTTTTAAAATTCGAATTTAATCTGCCCATAAGTATCACAAAGTGAGTGACAGCAGATCAAGTGTTAAACTTTCACATAAATGTAGTTCTGACATTTTAGTCACATTATGAGTGGGTTATCAAGAGCAGCAGTCCATCACATGACCTTGTCTGCTATTGTGATAACCCATTGAAGCAGAAAATGAAGTAGTGCTGGGGAAAACATTACTACAATTCAGTGTCCATATATAGCAACATATTATATTACTCAACTGAATCCCAGTATATACTTTTGTGGAAGTCAAAATTAAAAAAGGATCTTAAAAGAAATTAAAAGAATATACAGCTTATATAAAAATAAAATTCTACCTAGACAAGTCAAAAAAGATATTGTTATAATGAAAGCCACAGAGAATGTCCAGCAAAGAAAAACACCACAGTAAAAGGTTCACTTTACCTACATAGTTTCCCTTCCCCCTTTGTTTTCCCCTACACACTTCAATACACATATATTTGCAATGTATAAATGAAAGGGAGAGGCTCATATAAGGCTGTTATCAATCAGCTGGGGCAGAAGTTCAATGGAATACAGAACAAGATGTTCCACATTAGAAAACCACAGAATCTCCAAGGGCAAATAAATCAGAGTATTAAAAATTAGATGTCACCTATACAGAGAAGAATGCACATCTGAAAACAATTTAGAGTATCTGCTGATTTTTACTTATTGTTATTGATGCACAGCTATGCATTTTGTACTTTGTGTGTGCATGCAGATCTCCTAGGATAGGGAAAACCTGATTAAGGGGACTATTAATCAGGACAGAATTTTAACAACTATTAAAAAGCATGTTTGAATTCCTCAACTATTTTTCATGGGACTTTTCTCCCCCTAAAAATGGTTTTCCTCGTCACTCTCTTTATGTCAAAACTAAACCACAGGAAAACATACGATTTGAATTGTCACCAATGCAAACATAATGGTCCAGATTCAATTAATTGAGAATAAGGTTTATCACATGAAAAGTCATGGATGAGATTCAATTCAAGATGCAATTCCATTCAGAAAAATGTATCTCACTGTTTATTACGTGAAAACTCTATTGAAGTCTGTGGGTAAAAAACTGAAACGGAATTTGGAGAAAAGTTTTTTCTCATCGAATTGGCTCTCATCCATGACTTTTCACACGATAAACCAGAAGATAACTATTTTTCACTGAATTGAATCAGGCCTTATGTGTGCTAATGAGAAGTTACGTCAACAAAACTTGTCGTACTCTTCTTTTAATAAACTGCTGAACTTTCATTTTTGATGATAATGCGCAAAATTTCATCTTTGGCAAATACATTCCTGTCAGTGGGAATTATACTGTTTGTCCCATTTAAAAGTTATTATCATAGCAGACTCCAGTAAAATAGTGCCCCCAGAACCCAAAATAACCAATAACAAAATGTGACTATAGGTTAAGTATACACATAATAAAACTTTCGTACAACAAGCAATGACAATTTTTCGTAATAATGAAAACACAACAATGGGTTATGAGGCTTTCAGTAACAACAATTTTATTTAAGAAAATGTAATATCTGTACAAGGCAATGCCCTATATGAGTTACCAAAGGCAAACTGCAGTTCCTTTCTGAGCCCTACGCATAGTCACTGTGCATTATGAATAGTTTAACAAGATTACTGTAAGACTGCCAGAATTCTTTGGCCAGCTATAACCTTCCAGTAAATATATTAAATAGATTGGTGGATTGTTTTATGTTACATATTTTCTCTGAGGCACACAACCCTATTTTTAAAATTACAGTTTCATTGGAAATACCAATACCAATACCAATACCAAGAAAGCAAAGAGCAATAATGTAACACTGTACAGACAGCTGTATCACTTAAAAGAATAAAACAAAGAGTCAGTTAAAGGGGAACTTTAATTACTGTGTATATTTTGTTAACTGTCTTGCATAGAACCGATTATTTGTGTAAGTTTCATTGCAAAGCTCCGTGGACAGCCTGTGGCTGCCTCATTTCATATTCCTCTTATATAGCATGCAAAACAGAAATAAAAACAGTGGAATAGAAGAGATTGAAATCCTGATCAAATTTAATTTTAATATTGCATGATAGCACTATACCACAACCTGACACAGCACCCGTTTCAGTGGAGAAAAATGGGACAGTGAGCTGTTACAATAGAGTTAAATGGTGGGCCAATGTATAGCACCTGAAATAAATGTTAAGACAAGGTTTGTTCTGTCTATATTTCTACAAAGTAACCCATTAATAAAATAGACTGTTAATAAGCTGGAAAGAACAAATCAAATCTTTTCCATTTGAAGGCACTGCACATTCAGATAAACATATTTTTAAACTTAGACTTGATCTTTATTCAGTAATGATATCTAGTGCTTAATTACATTACTTTGTTCTTATATTGTAATAGAAAACATTTTCTAAGTGAATTCATATAACATCATTGCCACAATAGGAAGGTTTTATAGAATTTCTTCATTTGATTAGAAATGATACTGGTTACAAGCAAAGAATCCAGTCTGTAATGTTGTTTTCTCTGGCTCTGGGAGTTTCTTCTTGTATTTCCCTGAGTACCATTTTATCTAATGCCAGATCTAAGCACTGAGCTTCTAATGAGAGGGAATGTAAAAAAATACTAATTGTTTAGTACCATTCAGTTAAATGAGAAAATCTACAGCACAACACAGTTCTGTTCAGGAAAAAAAAAATACAAGCCACCTCTATGTGATGTAGAATCAATTAGGTCATTTTATTAGTGGAGACTATTACAACAGTAGTCTTTCTCAGTGAGCAAACATCTTGTGGCTAATTAGCATATGAAGGTGGGAAGGTGCTAGCTGTGACATCACATTACATCATTACATTTTTTTCTAATGTTTACTTAATAAACACTTGACCCAATGCAAAAACCCTAAGAGTATAAATCTGTTTTTCATGGAACTATGTTAGTATTGGTATTTGTTATAAGGTATGGAATCTGTTATCTGGAAACCCATTATCCAGAAAGTTCCAAATTATGGAATGGCTGTCTCCCATAGACTCTATTATAATCAAATAATCCCATTTTTAAAAGATTATTTCCTTTTTTTCTGTTATAATAACATGGTCCCTTGTACTTAATCCAGGCTAAAATATAAGTAATCCTTATTGGAAGCAAAACCAGCCTAATTGGTTTATTTAATGATTTAAATTATTTTCTAGTTGACATGAGTCATGAAGATCCTGGATAACAGATCCCATACATGTACCTAAACAATGCATAAAGCAGCATAATTAGCCATACACAAGGGCTGTTGGCAAAACAGGTTTATAGTCTTAGCACCTTTTGAAGGGTTTTCGCAGTGAGTCTAGTGTTTATTATGTTAATTGTTATGTGAAGTGTTTCTTCCTCCCCTTGTTGCACATTGGTGATGTAATTTGACATCACAGATAGCACTTTCCCACCATCACATGTTAATTAGTCACAAGTTGTTTGTGTTTGTTCACTTTGGGAAAGGCTACTGTTGTAGGGGAGACATCAGTCTCCATTAATAAAATGACCTAATTGATTCTACATAAGATGTGCAAGTCTGGACCTTTCACCTGGGTTGGGGCTACCACAATTTTAGGCAAATCCCAGTGAATTAGTGAATTTAATAAATTATTCCCTTCTTTTCAGAAAAATAACAATTGTCCAAGGAATTTCTAAAGCAGTGGCATGCTGCCATATTACTTACTGTTCCCAGACCTCTCTAGTGCAGACTTTAGACTTGCACTTTCCAAGGCCGGATTTAAAAATAGTGCAACACAGGCCACTTGCATCCCCTGAACCCACTTACAGACTAACCCCCCTCACACAGTGGGCCAGTTTGCACTCCCTCGCCTGCTTTATTTGTAAAGCACTGTTAAGGAGCTGCAGCGCTGTACAGTGCATAAAAGTACAATATATATATATATATATATATATATATATATATATATATATATAAAAGTATACACGGGGGAGTCAAATCGCATAATAAATATTTACAGAATCATAGGACAAAGAGGTTAAGTGCTATGTGGTAAGAGACATAGTGGGAAGAAGGTCCCTGCCCCGTAGAGCTTACAGTCTATGTGGATGGAAGGCTAACATACAGGAACAAATTGGAGATGAAAATGTGCACATGGTAAGGCATAGTCAGTAGGTGCAGGACTAGGCTACTGTTCTAATGCTCCAAAAGGTAGGCTCTTATTTTTTGGTTATTTTGAAGAGATTGGGAGAGTATTCCATACGGAGAAATTCCGGGATGGAATTCCAGAGGTAAGGAGCAGCAAGATAGAAGGGTTTAAGACGAGAGGTGGCAGTGGATGTGGGTGGTGTGAAGAGGAGGTGGCTCTGAGAAGAGCGGAGAAGACGAACAGGAACGTATAGCGAGACAAGAGAAGAGATTTCATGCATCAGATTAATTATTGGGTGTAAATTCTCATAATATTTTGGCTGCAAACCACTAGGGATGCACCGAATCCTTTGTGGAAGATTTCGGCCGAATACCAAACTGAATCTGAATCCTAATTAGCATATGCAAATCAGGAACAGGAAGGGATAAAGAGAACTGCATGTGTTCAGTATCAAAAATGTGATTTTAAAGATTCAGATTTGGTTCAGCCAGGCACGAGGATTCAAACTGAATCCTGGATTCAGAGCATAACTACAAAGTTCTGTGGGCCTTATAACTTTGTTTTTGGATTATTCCTGCGGGAGTGCATATTGCATTTTATTAAATTTGAGTGTGGCGCTCAGGTAATTTCTTTCTATAATAAAATCCATCACTATCTCCATTGTGTCTTATCTTATTTAATAAAGGCAATGTTTGTAGAATGCACATACCATTTTGGCCGTTTGCATATGTATGTTGCTTTATTAGAAACTTAAAAAAAGAGAAGCCACAGAATAAGGGCATGGATGATTCGCATCCGTTTTCTGTGGATGCGACCCTGTGCACAAAAACATATGCGACAGGAACAAGATAAGGTAATAGGAAGTCAGATGTCTCATGGTTGATCCGACACGACACGACTGTCGGATGAAAATGCTGAAAGCTGGATCTTCATCTGACAGTCGTGTCGGATCAATGCTGCAACACCATCTGACTTTTCTATTACTTACCTTGTTATGCATTGCATGGGACTCATCACTTGCATTTTTGCGCACAGCATCGCATCCTCCGAGAACGGACATGAATCATCCATGTAGTTCTGCCCTAAAAATACAACGCCTTCACACAAAGATGATTGGATTCATGTTTTATCTTGTGCTCTAATGGCAGTGGGTCTCAGAGAAAACTGCAGCAAGCCAAACACCTTTCCCTTGCAATAGCTCTCTATTCAGTAGAATGGGGCATTTATTCGATATGTTTTTGTACTGTATACCCTAAATCATTCTTTTTTTTAACCTTTATTATGTCAATTCCTTCTCTATCCTTTCACGTCTTATTTTTCAACCATTGATTGAGAGCCAGTTCACAGGTTCTACAGATAGAGCAGCTAAATTGAGCTCTGTGACTTCTCAGCACACAAAGATTAAACCAATGACTGCCGCAGTGAAATGCCACTGAATGCAACCTGCACTGGAAATATAATTATGTTTGACTTGACTCATATGCTTGGAGCTCTGTATCAGTGGGTGTTATTGCATTAAAAGCAAAAACACAGGGCACAAGACAGCTAAATGAGTGTATGTATGTGTGCACATAGTGGCCACTGTGTGCAATAGACTTCCTGTATCCAGAAAAGAAAAGCAAAAATAATACAAATAATAAAACATTATAAAGGTTCTCGTAAGAGGAAATGCCATTAAAAGACTGCTTTACTACAGACATTTGCTGGCTTAAAATAAGATGTTTTGTTTACTTTCTTTATATACTTTGCTTACTCACAAATCTTTTGTCAGAGTCTTAAATGTAACTTTTAAAAGTTCCATACTGATAGACTCTATCGAGAGGTGTTTGGAAGCATCAGATCCATTCTTTGTGATATTTGAGCCCTTTATTAAGTTATCTGTTATAATATAAGGCATCACACTATCAAGGAAATGTTTGCTTCTTAATCTAAATGTCTGGACAATGTCATGCATGTGTCACAAGCCAAAAATTGTCAGCAGTTACAAGTTCAGCTGAGGTAAACAGATGATTATGGATTTGATCTAATTAATTCCAGATAATTATCTACCTGAAAGAGGGTAAATGCCATTCATCCAGGATGTTACTGCATGCAACTGTAAAGCAATATTCTTTGAAGATTCTAAATGAGCCAGCACAGCACACACTTCTATCTTTAGCCTATTTTATGGCGAAATACTAACCGTATGGCATATGCTTTATCTGTTTTGTATGTTTTGTATCTGTTGCCAGTTAGGGTAGATACTGGCCCACCTAATTATCCAGTAACTGCTCTTCACTCTGGGAAACAATCATTCAATACAGATTTTGTGTACGGTGTATGTATTTAATTGCATGTTGAGCAGCATTACACCTGTCTCTGCACTTCTGCATTCCATTTATCAACAATGGGCAAATTTTCCCATGGGCAGTTACCTACAACAACCAATCAGTGGCTAGCTTTTTAAAACCAGCTGCAAGTAGAACAATGAATGCAGCATTTTGATTGGTTGCCATGGGTTACTGCCTACGCCAAAAATTGAGTGTCATATAGGGTTTATGAAGTAACATAATAACATACTTAAGGTTGAAAAAAAGATGCACATCCATCAAGTTTAACCTTTCGGTCTTAATGAAACCTGCCTAACTCCTAGAGATAGCAATGAAAACCCCATCTGAAGTCTCTCCAATTTGCTCAGAGGGGAAACATTCCTTCCTGGACCAGCTCTTACAAGTAGTGATGGGCGAATTTGTCCCATTTCAGTTCACTGAAAAAATTAGCAAAACAGAGACAATTTCTACATGCATAACAATTTTTATATGCGCAACACTTTTGTCCACAAGCACTGACGTCAGTGAGCATCAAAAAATTCAGATGCGTGGCAAATTTATGCGCATGCCAATTTTGACACACAATTTTTTTTCCACAGCGGATTTATTGCTGCAATTTTGTCTAAACATTCGCAGGTGCCTAAATGCTGAAATTTGCTGCGCATCCATGTGTACATTCACCTATCACTACTTACAAGTGCTAAGAGTTCATTTCAGTAACTGCAATTTTTCTACATTGCTGATAAGTTATCCATGCCTTTCTTAAAGCTATCCAATGTATCTTCAGAACAAACACTTGGTGGAGGGAATTCCACAACTTCACAGCTCTCACTATAAAAACCATTGTTGAATATAAAGATGGAACATTTTTTCTTCTGCTGGAATAAAGAATTACATTAATTTACTATATAGTGCCCCTTTTATATTTAAATCTCATAACTATATACTCCAGGGCAATCAAGACTAAACAAAGCAATTTTACATTTTCACCATGTGTCTCTTCTTCCAAGCATTTGATCTAGTGGGGAATTACCAGCTCCATCTGTAAATCTATTCCCTTTTTAATACAGCTCAAAATCTTATTTGCCTTTACTACTGAATCACATGGCTTGCTACAGCCAAGTTAATTGTCTACAAGGACTTCAAGGTCCTTTCCATTATGTATTTGCCGAGTGCAGTCCCCTTAAGGGCATAAGAGACTTACACATGCCAGGTGCATGACTTTTGAGTTAATATTATAGTCACTGTTAGCCAGGGGTTCTCATATTTTCTTATTATAGTATGATTTCTGGTTGGGTCCTCAATATAAAACTGTTAATTAGTTATTAAAAACCTCTATTATTAAGACTTGCCCCAAACTAGCAGTCTCTTCTATTTGCAATAAAACATGATGAGCCATACTGATACAATTAATTTGCCTGACCCTTTACAATTTGTGAAACGTTCAACCCATAAAGTTTTAGTTCCGTTGTTTTCCACCATGACATGTCACGTGACTCATTCAGCAATGCCAATTGCATCAGAATTCTTACTCATATATGCTTGCTTGTTGCAATATTAAATGAGAGGACATTATGGTCACTATTCCTTAGAGGTTGTTAGATCCAATATAGCAAAATTTCTGGTTGGATACTATTAGAATTATTATATGGGCATCATTTACTTCATGTAAAAATCATAAACCCAATTGTTCCCAGACCAAAGGTGGTTCAAAGCAGTGGGTGAGGTTGCCCAGACTCACAGCCAGACAGAGGAACGTGCATTTACTATCTTGGCTATCTTTTAAATTCAATAATAAGATTACTGACTCGTTTACAGATTACATTAATATATTTATCATGAAATAGGGGAAATGAACACATTTTGGGTTAGATCTACTAATGGAGAAATGTGAAAATGTGGGGTAGTTTCACCAAAAATATAATAAACATTCCCCTCAACATAGTTTTGGAGAGCCAAGAGAAATATTTCCAACTCCCATTAACTACAGAGCATTTGGAGCAAGAAAAACAGGCACTGACTCTAATGAATCTAGCGTTTGTGAAATTTTTGGAGAAGCAAACTCATCACTAGTAAGCAACTGTATTACTGTCTTCTTATACAAATGCAAAATTAAAAAGCAATATTGTAGGACCTAACAATTGTGCAAATTACAAGATATTTCCCCCCAATATTTGGAAATTGCCTGAATACTTAAATAAGCTTAATTTGAACAAGTGTTTCCAAATGACACTGTGATGGACAATGGCAACCAACAAATGTAATAAAAACTGTAATTTTGATGTAAGAAAACTGAACTACACTTTGACAAATTAGGATGGTGACCTTGTCTGTTAATTGTGGCATTTAATTGCAACTGGAATATAGGGAGATGTACAGTAACAGAGGCAACTTATTGCTCATCCTTAGTAACCAATACAAACCATGGGTAATTGGTTATGGTCATATTATTTTGTATTAGTAGCAGAGTGGGTTGGCATATAAAATGTAGTTCATTTTATTGACTTAAAATTTTGAGATGTATGGGCATTATGGGAAAGTAGATCTTAAAATATTTCCAATTTAAAAATGTGTATACTATTGTATAGTTACATTAATACAATTAAAAACAAAATGTATGCAAGAGACCTGGCCCTTCTGCGTCTAGTTATAGAAGTTTGCAACAAGAATCTATAAAAAGACTTTGGAGTATAACCATAATTTCCCATTTGAAATAATACATGTTTTGAAATTATAGACTAATTCCTGTTAATAAAAGAGAAATGCACTTAACATTCATTATAGCTGAATTGCCCTGGGTCACAATACATAATGATACAGAAAAACACTTAGTAGACCTTTGAGATGTACTATTGTCATTATTATGGGGATGAATCTTTGTCTTATGCATCTGATGTATAAAAATGAGCTCTAATAGAGAAGCTAGGGGATTTCACTGGTTAAGTTAAGTTCTGTGCAAGCAAATGGATGTTTCCAATTTGTTTGTGATTGGTCCGTCAACAAAGAAGACCATTTATAGCTATATCATCTAGTTAAAGCATGGAAAACTGTAGCTCAGGGGTGTCCAACCTGCGGCCCGATTTCAATGTGGGCCAGCCTGAAACCCTTGGTGCCAGAGGAAACTTCATGTTGCAAAGGATATAGGAGTAGACAGGAGGGGGGACTCTGCCCATAGCCCAGTTAGTAGTAATAATAATAATAATATAATATGTCTATTTAATAGCCAGGTGTCCTATATTCCAGTGTATAGCTCCATCTAGTTATCCAACTGGTTTTGCAGTTCTTTACTGTGCATTGTCTTTTACAAATGAAAAGTGTTTATTTAATGTTTGGCCCCAGACAATTTTTCTTTTTCCAATGTGACCCAGGAAAGCCAAAAGGTTGGACATCCCTGCTGTAGCTGCTTGCTTGGCCCTGCAGACAATGGATACATTTCACTGTGACCAATGAAAAACTTCGAAACTGGCTGATCAATTTTCTGAACAATGTTGGATGAAAATCATTAGATACAAGATCGTTTGGTGCCCAATAACCTCACGATAATTTTGATGGATTTGTCAGATTTTCAGCTATCTCAGTTACACGTATTCTATACAATCTTTGTGTCCCGCTATCCTTGATATATTGGTGATAATCATTCATTCAGCAGAATAGAAACCCATTAAACTAGGGCCCATGAAAAGGAACACAATCACCAGGTCAACGTGCACAACAATAATGATATTTGATATTACACCCCATATAATTCCCTATGGAATTACATCGTAGGAGGGGAAGACAGCCATTCACCCACTATTAGCTGATCCATTACTTGCGCTCTGGTCGTGGGACTCGACATACAAACAGAGATTAAGGTAGCACCTTTGGATCTCAATCCCGAACACACAGAAACTTCCTCCAAATTGATCTTTTGATAAAATTTAGATTGAGTCATTTCATTGAATCATTTTGATTGAAACAGGCAAAGGAAAACACCATATAGTGAGAAAATGGCATTTTGATGCTTTGTATGGCTAAAAAAGAGGAGTTAGTCATTCATTACATGTTTTCTTTGCAAATAACTCTAGGGAGCAAATTCATTAAGCCAGCACTATGCAAAATCACTAAGATGCGAATTTTCGCTCAGGGCAGCGAATGTTAGCGAAGTAGCGCTACCGTTACTTCGCCAGGCAAAGCGAATTTACGCTAGTGATGCCTAATTTGCATTTCAAAGTGTAATAGAAGTATATGTTACAGCCACTACATTACACTACACAAGCCCAGGAAACCTTTAATAAATAAATTAAAGTTGTCCTATTGCCCTACATGTGCCCCCTATATAGTTGTGTTGCCATATGATAGGAAATGTCGGGGGGAAGGAGGGTAACCCTCCAAAAAAATTTTGCCACCCACATCCGCACTTCATGCAACATCATGCTCCTAGCTCCCGCAAGTACATTTTCTAGTGCATGTGAAATGTAGGGTTATTAAAAAGAGGGCATGAGGGTCATCCAGACCTGCTGAATGCTCTATGGGGAGGATTAGATTGCAGCAGCTGCAGGGCCTCTGTGCCTTGGGTGATGGGCCCAAAAGATGGTAACCCCTTGTGGGCCCTGGATTCCCTAGTCTAACACTGCATGTGTTCCTGAAAAGCTATTTTCATTAAATTTTTTTTTTGTTCTACATTAGTATTGTGGTTCTTATTCTACAACTGCATTATTCCAAATTACAGCAGAAGTAATAATGAAATAGGGTTTGCAACCATACCAGAATATATACAGGGACAGGTAGATAATGAGTAAAAGGCAAAAGAAAAAAACAATAAAAGCATCCTAGCACAATGCAGAATAAACCTACATATTGTATTAGATGTAAGCTCTATAGTGCCCTCTTGTGCTAAGAAACACATCAGCATTTTACTAAATCAATTTCTTAAAAACAGAATGTTGGCTTGTAAAGGGGTCAAAATAAACAATCAGTATGTAAATATTTAAGCTATTCTATAGTAACACCAGCAGGTAGTGCTAAGTCCACCTGTGAGCCTTTATATAGTGCCTTGCTTTTGTCCTTTAACATCAAACAAGCAGCAGTAGACTGAACTGACCAGTCCCTTGAGGGACTGTTGGTGCTATAGGGCTAGCAAATGATTAGCAGGGGCAAGTAAGTTCACTCCAGGAGTGAAAACTAGAGAGGGCTAGAGCACAGACAGCCTGTTGTCCCAACAAGGAGAATAAGTTTGGGGTTAGAGCCCTGAGGTGATTGTAAACCAGAAAGGAAAGTGAGCATTCTGGAGTAGATTAGTGGAGAGCCTATGTGAGAAGCTTGGGCAATGTATTTGAGGGCACCTCAGAGATCAGGTATAATAGTACCTTAGGTGCCCCTTGGACAACTGACAACACTCCTGCTGGTGTATATTATAGGACAAAGGCCCTGGAGAGGAGAACGCTGCAGTGTATGTGAGAAACTGATATTGTACAAAGAATGCCCTTGTGGGCAACCAACCCCCAGTCTGAGCTGCATGATGTGCCCTGCAATAAAAGAAGTGTTTGAGTTCACCCCATTTATGGTCATCGTGACTTCTTTGGGGCAATAAACTCCTACACTTAAACATCTAGTAACGGGTGTCTTACTAGCCACGGGTGCCCCTGTTACAGGCTAACCAAATGGTATTTAGGTTGAAAAAGTTGCATGGCTTATTTTAATAGTTTTCACAAATAAATCCATGTTGTACACTAGGTAATGGAAATCTACTCTCCCATGCATATGCAGGAACATCGCTGTTCTGAAATTACACCCTTGTTAATCATTTACCACCCACTGCAGATATAATCGCTACTCAAATTCCAGACATCCAGATAATGTTTTTTCCTTATTTGGGTTAGCAGGAAAGTATTCCTTCCGCTCTTCAGAAGTGCAATCAGAACAGTAACAGACATTCCTCCCATCAATCTCTATTTTATAGAGGAACAACTCTTTTTGATTCCATTTACATATATACATTTTAGATATTTGCACAGCTGGTTGTGGACTGTAAAAGCAAAGAACACATTACAAATATGTACACAGGAAAACACAGCATTTCTATATATAATATTAACTATTTAGTTCACAAAGAATTGACATCTTTATATATATGAGGAGATACCAAAATGTCTGCAAACTATTTTTCATGTAATGCATATTAATGCATCTAAAGTAATAATAGTAAGGGAGAGGTATTATCATCATTGTTTTTATTTATTTATTGCACTAGCAAAATATGCTATCATGTTCTGTGGAAGCCATTAGAGTGTAAAGTGGTGGAAAATGTTTTATTTTCTTCATAGTGTAAATAGTTTGGGCCACTAGGTGGCAGTGAATCTTATGGTTAAACGTTGAAGTAATAATATTTTGTCTATAAAAGAAGAACCCAAAAGACTGCATTTGAAGGCGGCGGGCAAGAGAAGAGCTCAACCCGCACGGGTATTGGGCTGGCATGCACATCACTAATAGGAACACAGAGCAATTGTGGGTTATGTAGTTCCTGCATGCGGTCTGTTATGGTCCCCATAGATGCAAAGATCTTTCTCTGCCGAATGAGCGATTTTACGGAAGTCTGACCAATCTGTCAAATTATTGTGTGGTTAGTGGGATTAGAACGATCGTACATCTTACGATTTTTCGTCCGACATCAGTCTGAAGATTGATCGGCCAGGTTAGAAAATCTTTATTGGTCCCCATGCAATCTACCTATGTTTGCAGGGCCAAGCAGCCTGCGATCCTTCAGTTTTGCTGACAATATCGCCTGAAATGGTCTTTTTAGTTGATGGACACATCAGGCATTTAAACAATCGTTTTGAGACAATCATGGTCTCACGATAACCATTGGATATTTCAAAAATCTTTACTTCTATGGCCAGCTTAAGCTGTGGAAGAAGTTGTTACAATTTGTAACATCAGTGTTTTAGTCCCTCCTTCCCTGCCAGGATTTCAAATGATACAGAAAGAGAAGAACTGCTAAACAGCTGGATTTCAGTAGAGAAAATGGCATTTATTTATACTTTGAGGAACCCAGTAACTGTTTATGGGTATATTGTGGGTTTCTGTGTTATGTGGACCTCTTTATCAAATTTTGGTTTGGAAGCCAGAGTTCCCCTTTAACAAACACATAAAACATGCAATTTATACAATATTATCTTTCTTTCTTTTTTTTTACTACAAGCAACTAAAATAAGGCAATGAAAATGAAAGATGCGATTTTCCATTTTCCAGAATTTCTGCCCCTTGAGGGAGCCAGACAGTACGTTATATACTATGTGCCAGTGACTAAGCGAATGCCTAGGCTGAGCAGCTGCTGGATCATTGCATCACCTGGATGACAGGCAAGGGGTATTGCCAGCATGTGGCAGCCGCTGAAATACTATGGGGGGTGGGGTGCTCGTTCTGCTGTTTGTGCTTCTCACAGGTGTATCAGAACTACAATTAGGAACTCGCATCCAGGCCTGGACTGGCCATTTGTGGGTTAGGGCAAATGCCAGAGGGGCTGCTATAAGGTCCCATATAAAGTCAGTATTTAGTGGGCTGGTGGGGGCTGTTTGGGCCTCTATGTGGGCTGATGGGCCTCTTGTGTACCTAAAATGCCAGGGCCTATTTTAATTCTCAGTCCAGTCCTGCTCGCATCTAAAAAGTGTCATGACGTGCGGTATGTGGCATGTACCTCCCTGCACTAATTAGTAATAATGCTCCACTTGGCAGCAGGCAGAGAGGCGTTTCCTTACTATAATTCACTACAAGCTTTATACATGGGACTGACAGGGCAACGACAACTGACAAGCTTCGGTAACATAATATCATCGTGACTATTAGCTGTCCAGCCGTAGCCTATCCGACCTACCGCATGTTCCCCAGGTCCAAACTGCTTGAACGTGGTGGAAAGGCTTAATGGGGGGTACAACTGCCATAGACTTCCATTGCTCTGGCTCCTGGCCCGCGTGTATCGCCTCCGTGGCAAAGTGCTTGAACTCTTCCTGGAAGCCGTCCATCGCACCGCGCACACACACACACGCAAGGAGTTCTGCAAGTTATAAACTGGCCACGCAGTGTTGGACCTTATGTTGCTTGCTTTGCCTCCAGTCCCGCCCCCATGTGTGGCTCCCGTTGGGGCTGAATCGCTATTGGCCTGCGCCAGAGGCGTTGTCACTAGGGCGGGAGCAGGTTGGAGGGCCCCTAATGATAGGTAGCGAGGTCATCTGGAATAAGCCGCCCCCTTGTTGTCTAATCGCTTAAACTGGCCATAGACGTAACAATTACGATCTTTATCGGAAAAGATCTTTCCAAGAAAGATTGTTCGTTTCTACACACATGTAGAGCTGAATCGTCAAATATACAGGTAGAAACAATAGAATTCTACTTGTATCTGACGATTCAGCACTAACAATGGCCGATGTGCTTTCAAAGGCATCCGATCAAAATTTTCCGTCCAGCCCGATCAACTAGCCGACCGATATCTTAATCTTCTGGCGATATCGGTCGGCTCATTTCCCACCATACACGCACTGAATATCGTACGAAAATTCGTTTCGTACGATATTATCTGTGCGTCTATGGCCACCTTTAGGGTCCTTCTGCAAATCGTCTGCTTTTGTGGCGTTAAATCAGCACGCGGCCTGTGCTGCGCACCTTCTGCGTGTTTTCACAATAGTTCATATCTCCCAACTGTCCTTTTGGAGGGACAGTCCCTTTTGACAGCTCAGCCTGCAGTCCCTCATTTGTACTGTAAAGTCCCCCTTTTCTCTGCACTGAACAGCCAGAAAAAGAAACAACGTTTCTAACTTCATTGGCCCCAGAACAGCTAACAGGTGCAAATAAGATACTTTGTAACACTTTTGAGATAAGAAAATAAGCAATTGTAAATGGAGAAATATTCTCAAACTTTCATAATCTGCGAAATTTTGTAAAAGAAACATGGTAATTGGGGTGCGGCCACAAAATGGGCATGGTCACACAAATTAGCCACGCTACTTGAAAAAACATTTTTTGTCCATCTTTTTATTTCCAAAATGTTGGGAGGTATGGTTTGTTTTGTATGTGCAATTCCTTTAATCTTCCAATTATTCCAATTTCTAAAGGTGGTTACATCATACGATGATGTTGCCATTAGCCTATCAACATACTGCTGAGCTATCACCTTTGCATCACTGTAGCCTATGTACCATTTATAAGTGGATTCATTTACAACATACCTAACATTTTGCAAATAGAAAGAAGGACAAAAAGATTTGGTGTGTGTAGCGCATCATTTTTTTTTTACTACGCCCATTATAACTAACGTATTTCTATAGCACCAACGTATTTCGTAGCGCTGAGTTATTAATGTTTGAACACATTTCTGTGGTTTTAGGTGTTATTACATTTTGCTAATGGAAGTGAATTGCCATTTAAAGGGATCCTGTCATGGGAAAAAAATTTTTTTCAAAATGCATCTGTTAATAGTTCTGCTCCAGTAGACTTCTGCACTGAAATCCATTTCTCAAAAGAGCAAACAGATTTTTTAATATTCAGTTTTGAAATCCGACATGGGGCTAGACATATTGTCAATTTCCCAGCTGCCCCTGGTCATGTGACTTGTGCCAGCACTTTAGAAGGGAACTGTTTTCTTGCAGGTTGTTTTTCCTTCTCAATGTAACTGAATAGTACACAGTGGGACATGGGTTTTTACTATTGAGTGCTTTTCTTAGATCTACCAGGCAGCTGTTATCTTGTATTAGGGAGCTGGTTACCTTCCCATTGGTCTGTTAGGCTGCTTGGTGGGGGAAAGGGAGAGGGTGATATCACTCCAACTTGCAGTGCAGCAGTAAAGAGTGATTGAAGTTTATCAGAGCACAAGTCACATGACTTGGGGCAGCTGGGAAATTGACAAAATGTCTAGCCCCATGTCAGATTTCAAAATGAAATTTAAAAAAATCTGTTTGCTCTTTTGAGAAATGGATTTCAGTGCAGAATTCTTCTGGAACAGCACTATTAACAGATGCATTTTGAAAATTTTTTTTTTCCCATGACAGGATCCCTTTAAATGGTGAGTCGAATGTCTCCCAAAAGACCCTCTTATCTTAAATTTTTACAAAAGTATCTTAAGTATATATTCTGGGTTCTCTGCCAAAAGCCAATTAAGTTAGAACCCTTATATCTTTCTCTGGCTATTCGGTGCAGGAGATCAAAGAGAAATTCGGGACATTACAGTAACAAACCTGGGACTGCTACTTGAGATGTCAAAATCAGGACGGTCTCGCAAAAACCGGGGCAGTTGGGAGGTATGAGCTACAATACATCCGCTTTAATATTTTGTGCACACCATAACTAAAGGGGACCTATTGCATTATACTTAACCAATTATAGAAGAAATGTGCAGCAAAAAAGGGCAAATTGTATTGTACTTACTGTGAATTTCGTTTCCTGGCCAACTTAATGTCATACATTCCAGCTATAGACCCACTCTGCTATTGCCATCAGAAGGGCCCTCCATAAAGCTTTAAAAACCTATGGTTACCACCTTGCTAGCTTAGCCGGTAAAACACTTGCAAAGGCACACAATGTCTGTATGCATTTAAAGCAGAATTGGCCACAGCTTTCAGAATAGTGTATACTACTTATGCATCATGGCTGGATGTTTGGCTCGACCTCTATGTTGAACCAAACGTATAACATTTACAGTATGTCATGCATTTGAGACAGAATTGGCATCTGTATTTAAAGGGCAAGGAAGGGCAAGGAAAGGCAAAAAATAAAATCCAATTTTAACGTTCTTTAATGAAAAAGAAATCTATCTCCAATATACTTTAATTAAAAAATGTGTACTGTTTTTATAAGAAACCTGACTGTATGCAGTGAAATTCTCCCTTCATTTAGTGCTGTGGATAGGAATTGTCAGACGGTCTCTAACTTCTGGCAGGGAAACAATCATACTTATGAACAGCAGGGGGAGCCCCTGCCTTACTTACCAGCCATGCAGAACTCCAGCAACTTTGTTTTTTGATCATTTATGACAATCCCTAAGAAGCCCAGACCACACTGAGCATGTGTATGTAGTCTAGTCTTGCAAAGATGTATAACAAAGTTACAAGATGACAGTCCCCTGTGGCCAACTTTGAAAGCATAAATCATTTGTTTGATTAGGCTTGTGGAGTAAGTTCATGTTTATGTTTAGTATACAAAATACAGCATTTCTAGCCTTATTCTATTTTAGATTTTCCTTGCCCTTTAAGCAAGGGTTTATATACCTCTATACTCAGTGGCGTAACCACCAGGGGAGCAGGGGGTGCAATTGCACCAGGGCCCATTCCCTCTCAGGGGCCCACTGGAGAGGCTATTAGAACTCCAATGTGCAATTCATAGGGGGAGAGCCAGATAGGGGGGCCCATGTGCCAATCCTGCACCAGGGCCCACAAGCGAGTAGTTACGCCACTGTCTATACTACTTTGCTACTGCATTTAAAGAAGAACTGAAGCTTAATTAAATAATTAGGCTAGAAATGTACATTATGTTTTGGGTTTCTGCACAAGCCTAAGGCAACCACAGCCCTTTAGCAGTAAAGATCTGTGCCTCCAAAGAAGTCCCAGTAGCTCCCCATCTTCTTTTCTGCTGATTCACTGCACATGATCTGTGTTGCTGTCACTTACTGAGCTTAGGGACTGACTCAAAATATACAGTACACACAGAATATAAATGTCACAATATAAGGTTGATTAGCAATTGATACACATAATTACTAAATGGTAGCATAGAATCCAGTGCAACTAGCATCAGAATATAATAATCAACCCTATAGTATCAACTTATATTACAGGCTTCCCTCATACACAAAAACATAGCGCAATCCAATCACTTTAAAAAAAAGTGCTGAAATTCTACACCAACCACTAAATTTACCCATATTCGATCAGCACACTATAATGTTCAGTTCTGTCATTTGTGCATGGTAAAGCTGAAAATGGCTTAAAATATAAAGCTCACAACAGTACATCTCACCAATCAAATTAGCTATAAAATAGCCACTGAACGATAGGCAAAGCCCGGTAATGAAAAACACAAAACCAAAACAGGCAATAACTGCAACACTCAAATGCTAACAGAATTATATATTATTCAACAGTATAACTAAAAATGTAGAAATTGCTTTACTAAACATTGTATACGGATTAAATGGGTATGATGTTTTATCCAGTTTGGGTTATAAAAGTGTGTTAGGTTCATATAGTGGTTTTCAAGTCCCCTTTTTACCTCCAACATTGGATATGTGATCCCTTTCACTTAAAAAAAGGTTGCATTTTTTGTCAAAACAATGCTATATATCAGCCATAGTTCTAAAATATTTAGGACAGCAGATGTGTTCACCCTAAATCTTAGTATAACTGCTAAACATTGGCAGTGTCGGACTGGGATGCCAGGGGCCCACCAGAAAACCTTAGACCAGGGGCCCAACTTTCCAAACTATTATTCCTTCTCTCCTCACTTAACCTCTTTATTCTCCTATTCTTTTAGATCTTACTATACTCTATTATTCCATTATTAAGCCTCTTAAACCACATAAAGAAATAGGGATGAACATGAAATAGGCCAAATTGTTAGAAGCAAGAGGGCCCACTGACACCTGGGCCCACCGGGAGTTTTCCTGGTATCCATGTGGGCCAGTCCGACACTGAACATTGGACCCTTATAACATAACCTTTACTCAGACTCTTCTTGGCACTTCACATAAGTGAAGTCAGTAATCCAGCTGACATGTCAAAAAGTTTTAAACTACTTATTTATTACCCTTGGAGCTTTTAGTAATAAAGTAACGGAGTAGGAATCAAAGGTCCTTTGCATAGGAATGTGGATTAGTTATTTACATATATAAGTGGGAATATAGCTTAATGATCTTGTGCATTTTTGTGTTAAATATGGTAAATTCAAAATGAACCTTTACTATTTAATCTAAGGCACTGATCTAACAAGAAAATGTTTGCTGAGCTGTGCAGCCAATGTGTATAAGGAGCAGTTCTCCAACCGTTCTTCACAGTGGGGATGGTCCTTAGTTTGATCATACTTCCCCACATTTAAAAGGAGACAAAGATGCATTATACTCATTTAGATATAGAAGAATTGTGCTTTAAAAAGTAGTGTTTCAGGCTGATTTATTGAATATTTCTACAAACACCCTAATAATCCCTCCCTTCCCTTCCCTTCCACTTCCTGCTCCCTGAATTCCAAGGCTATAAGAAAGGGAATGTAAAAGCATCTGGCAAATACATTTATGGCAAAATTGTAAATAGTATGCAAAGACAGTAGTATGATAAGTAAAAAAGGCTATTTTCTGGTGTCCGTATCTCCATGGCCAGCCAAGGGGTAGGCAAAGCTGAGGGGGCACCAGGCATGTACCTGCTCTGTAGCCTACCCTTGGTCAAGGAACCTCGCTCCCCATAGTCTTTTTGCACCTACACGCATGCGCACGCCAATTGGAGCTTATGCACATATGTGCCAGCATCATCACACGTGAAGCAACAATGGCACGCATGCGCAAGGTGACCATCACATCGCGACAGTGCGTGCTCAGCCAGCGCATCAGCCGGCCAGGTTGCCTAGGGTGCCTGCCCGGTGTGGCTCGGCTCAGAGTATCTCTTTAACCTGAAATCAAAAATATCTAGCTTGGCATGTGCGAATGCTTCTTGGGTGTCCTATAATTGGAAGGGTGAAATGATCAGGGATATAGTATCTAATTATAAGCACCAGAACCATAAGATGTAATACCGATTATATTTATACACCACTTTTGCTCCAGTACTTTATTAATAACATAAGCTTAACATACACATTACAGCAGCATTCAACGGGTTGCCAAGTGCCCTTTAACAGTAAAAATAAAAAAATGTGAGGCTTTGATCCAAGTCAGCATATACAGAGTACATGTGATGATTACCTGGAACAGTTGTACTGCCACATATTTCATTACAAAGATCATGCATATATTGGAAATTATATGTTCAAAAACAACATCATGGAGGATGCCCCATTCACCGGCAATCTTAAAATCTGCCTTAAAGGAGAAGTAAACCCTCCAAAGTCAAAAGTCCCCCAATGACTCCCCTCCGTAGGCCCCATCCCTGCCTCACCCCTGCACACGGTTACACTAGAATTGTGTCCCTTAGAAATTCTGACCCGCACAATTCAGAACAGCAGAGCACAGGGGCGCCATGTTTATCAGCCTCGGCTTCTTCCCGGAACCTCTTCTTGCTGTTTGGTAATTTGCGGAGCTTTCCGGCTCCTACTGTGCATGTGGCATATAGATATGAAACGGTGCTTGCTCAACGAAGAAGCCAAGGCTGACGAACATGGCACCCCTTTGCTCTGCTGCATTGTTCAGCATTGTGTGGGTCAGAACTTCTAAGGGACACAATTCTGGTGTAACAGTGTGCAGGGGGGAGGTGGGCTATAAAGGGAGGTGAGTGGGGACTTGACTATGGAGGGTTTACTTCTCCTTTAAAGAGATACCGACACCTGAAATTAAACTCTTTTTTACATCTATTATAATATTGTCTTTGAAAGCTACTTCTAACTTTGCCGTAAAGTATTTGCATGATGCTTTTACATTACCTGTCTGAGCCCCCATATTTGTGCAGCATTTGTGTTAACATTAGAAACTGTAACGAACAGGCTGAGATGGGACAGTTAGGTTGGCAAAGTCAGAGTGTCAGGCTTAGGAACTTCAACTAACAATTATATACAAAAACAAACCTCTCAGCAACATGACCTATAGGTAACATTTAATGTAAATTCATATGTAAAAATTCATTTTTTAGTGTCAGTATCACTTTAAGAAAAGGTTAGTGTGCGATGTGGAACGCAGGAGTTCCACAAACAAATGGGTATCCATTGCAACAGTTACTTCTGTTCTGTTCATTTTAGAAGTGCACAGTGACCTCTTGAGAAAGTCACTTTTGTGACGAAATGGCTGTTGGGAAGTTCAGTACAGGAATGGAAAAGGGCTCTTGTATGCAGACACAGCTGTGTTGAAAAATCAGCAGTGTTTGAAGGCGCATGGCCATAGACTGAGCCTGGTGTTACAATGTTTGGCATATGTTAAAAGGGAGCCATTCAGCCAAGCAACACCAGATTGTGTATCTGGACTGCATTTTTTTATATATTACCCGCTCCTTCACAGAAGGGGGCACCCTTATTATTTATTGTGTTGGACCTACCGGGGATATATCTGCTCTTTTTTTAAGCTTAACTTGGCTGCTTTTAAAGTTCACCTAAAAATGAATGTTCTATATGATGCAGCCATTATTATGCCAAAGACAAAATGAAATAAATCTGATTACCTGATTACCAGGGTATAAGTACCCTAGCAACTAGGCAGTACATTAGGAGAACAATAAAATGGAACATGTGCAGTTAATCTGTTTTTTTTTTAAATTTGTTTCTGGGCTGGAAGCAGGCTGAATAAAATTTATAGAATTCTAAAAACACATGCAATAAAGTAGGTTAAAAGGGTTGTTCACCCTCCAAACACATTTTTGGTTATTTTCAGATTGTTCACCATAAATAAATAAATATTATTTTTAATTGCTTCCAACTTCTATTCTTTACAGTTTTACCAAAATTTAAGTTCAAAGCTAAGTTTAGGGGTTGTAACAAATTATCAAGCGAAAAATCTGTCATATAGGCTGATGCTACAGGGCTGATTATTAAATTCTGATGCAAGTTGCACTGGTCTCTTTGCTGCCATGCAATAATTATCCATATTAATGTACAACATTTCTAGCCTACTTGTTTAGTTTAACTTTCCTTGTACTTTAAGGAACCATAAAAATATAAAGTTTTGCTGTGGTGTGTGCTTCCACTTTTCCAACAATAATGAAAAATCCAAAACTACAAATTTTTTGCTCAGTGGAATCAAAAATTATACACAGTAGTCACATCACAAAGTACCCCCAGTCCAAGAGTTATACAACATTTAATAATTTCAAAAGGCAAAAACGGGAAATACTTATTGTCCCTCCTTTAAAAGGATAATGTGGAGGGGAGAACATCAGCCTATGAGTAAATGCATGAAACGCGTCAGGATAAAGTATGTCCTAATAAAGAATTTTTTTATAATATCTGCTTAAGGTAATCATATCTTGAAGGATAAGTGCCATTAAATGAGACAACAAAGGCCACCCCTGCCTTTAGGCAAGCACCAAGACTTAGTGCCCCTGCCCAAAACTAATGAACCGAGAACAGGAAGGCATGAACAAAGCAATACATCCCAAATAGGACCACCTGCTCAACATATCCAATGTTAATCCCTTATCCTAACTGACAGAAGCCAAAAACACTCTTTCCCAAGCTTCCCAGCTAGAGACACTCTGAATATAATTCAGGGCAAGAATTTGACTGTTGCCCAAACAATAACCTGGACAAGTTAACTGTGCCCTAGGCAGGAAGATATTAAAAATTACCTCCAAGGACTATGATAGAAGATCTTAACATAAAAATCATATGTCATGCCCAACAACTGTGGATTTGACTCCCCTGTAAGGAACAACTTCCTTTCCAATGCCTTCAGGGAGACCAGGTCATAGCTAAACCTGCAACAACAAAAAAACATTTATGTCAGCTCCAACATATAACAAAGCCCACATCCAATATAATAACAAGGGTTAGCATCCCTGAACTTAGCAGATTGATAGTGCCATTCCATCAGAATTCCACATTGAAATCCATTTCTAAAGACCAAACAGATTTTTTTATTTTTCATTTAGAGATCTGACATGGGGCTAGACAGTCAATTTCCCAGCTGTCCCAAGTCATGTGACTTGTGCTCTTTATTGCAAGTTTCTTTCATTCTGACTGGTCTACTCCATAAATCAATTCAGAGAGGCCTGTAGGACACTCAAGTTATATGCCGTTTACCATGAGTGTAAACTACTAGAGTAGTGACTTTCTTCAGCGCACAGATCAAAATACTGCTACTTAGAATCTCTGCAAAACTCAGAGGAATAATATTTTGTCAGCCCATAATAACCTTGGTTATACCAGGGCACTATAATTATTACAGGCCCAGAGACACTACCGTTCAACTGCAACATATCACTCAAACACATCTGGTACAGCTCCAGTTACAAAGCATGATATATCCAGCTTGTATACCACAGGGCACAAGAAACCTGCAGCTGCGATACAGCTTAACACGTCCATACTGCCTGGCCTTAATGCTACAATTTCTACAAAACCCTTAACTGGTAACCACTTATAGAGCATACCAACAACAGGACAACAGTGAACCATGGATCTGTTTTGCAGCTTTAGGCATGCTAATATCACCTATTTAGTAATTCTGAAGATAGTATTAAGCACTCTGGGCTGCAGTTTACCAACATGCCTATTGCCCAGTACAGCAAACCTATAGTCAGCTGAAGCTTTTCCAATTACTTCTGGACACAGTTTGCTGAAAGAACAAATACAATAGTTGGGACCAGATATTTGCAACCTAGGCTTACATAATACAGGGTTCATAAATCACTGCAGAACATAATGAAAATGCGCTGAGAAACGTACAATATAGTATTTTTACATTTAAAATTACAGTATCATATACACATCCTGAATGATAATACATGGTAACCCCCCCCCCCAAAAGCATTGTGCAAGTTCAGTACATTACATACCTTTTAAGTAATACAAATACAGGACTCTGAATTACCCATATTGCAGATGGCTTTCTAAAACCAACATCCATCTAAGCTACCTTGGGCACCAAAAAAGGGGAGAAAGACTCCAAAAGTAGGACTACATCCAATGAAACAAGTAACAACTGAGCATACCTCAAAACTCCTTATGGTATATGCTGGAAAGCTAAGGTCTCACCACACCTCTAACTGATCACATGATTACCTTCAGCAGAAGCAGCTCAGGTATGCTCCAAATAGCAAAAACATTACTCTATATTGTATAATAAACACACACAGAGCCAGGTTACTACTAGTCAGGCACATGAAAAATGTCAGGCCTAATGCTGCATATCAAATCTGTCTCCAATAGCCATAACCCAGTACTAATGCCATTCTCTGGAAGTCCAGGTAGAATGTATATGCAATGATGTATACATGATTATACACTCAGGTATGCATTATATTAGGCAGTTCTCAGAGGTTACTATAAACTCTGCCTTAAGTGCTATACCATTTTCAGTAGTAAGAAAATTGATTCATTACATTACCCAATGTAACAGCAAGTAGCCATAATACAGACCTGGAAGCTTAGGTAGTGTAGATGATCACAACTGTATGCAGCTGAGGCTACTCAGGCATGCATCACATTAGCCAGTTCTCTGAGGTTACCGCCCAACTGCTGTAACACCTATTGCAAGTGAAAGGATTCAGTGCAGGAGCAGTAGCCATAACACAAGAATGGAGAAATTCTCTGGAAGCTCAAGTAGAGTGGAGCTGATCACATTCAACAGAGGCTACTCAGCTATGCAACCCATTAGCCAGTTCTCAGAGTATTACAAAACTCTGCATTAACTCATATAACACAGTGCAGAGCAACTGAAAAGTTGAATGCAATTCCCACTGTGTCTGCAAGTAACCATAACACTAAACTGGTACCATACCCTGTAAGTTCACATCGAGACAGGGAAGAACCAGACCCTAACTGAATACCTAATTACATTCAGCTGAAGCTGCCCAGGTATGTAACAGTTAGGCAACTTACCTCTCTGTGTACACCACACCAGCCCAAAGTTTAAAGGCTATGGGGTGGGGTGCCAGGTTTTTTTTTTTTTTCTTGAACACAACCTTAGAAAGACTTTGTGAGGGAAGCAATTGACTACAATGGAGACCATCAGACTCAGGCCATAAACAATTTACGCAGGACTATCTTCCACCTCCCTTTCCTATCCACAAAAATACAAAGGGTGCAGGGCCACACATCATTGCCATGGATGCTTTTCGGCAGGCCAGGAGAGCACATATATGGGGTGGAGGGGGGCAAGCTATTAACACTGGATGTCTTCAAGACAACCAGGAAGGCACATGGGATCAAGCACACCATAACAGCATTGCCCTACCTCCTCCAGCAGAACAGCACTGAAGATCCCAGAATAGGAGGTCATGTACAGGGGAAAATATATCATGGATTAAAAAACCCCAGTTCCTAGGTGTAATTTCTGGTCACTTAATGCTTTCCCAAGGTTAAAAATTCTTCCAATGGAACAAGGAGGAGGAGAAGAAGAAAGGTTTGGGGAGGGTCCTTCTGATGGGGCATGGGTGCGGGGATATCCCAGAGAATGCCAGAGTGGCAATGAACATGTGAAAAGCAAGTGAAAGTACTGAAAAATCCTACATTTCCCACTGTACTCATAATTTTTACCCCACTTATATTTGCCTTTTTTTAAATAAACAAAATGCCTGAAAATACCATTGCTTTACAGATTACAGGAATCACTGTGTAATAACAGCTTAAATTTGTATCTGAGCAAACTGTTTTATATTCATTTCAGCTGCTCTGGACACTACAATTTCTATGACCTGCATTAGGGCCCTTACACAAGGGCGTTTGTGCCCTGCGCTCCCCTGCTTTCTGTTTGGCTGCGTTCAGCCGCAGGGGAGCGCAGGTCTAGACGCATCTCATTCTTTTCAATGAGGTTGTACCCACGGGACGCGTGTAAGCACCGAACGCAGGTTCAGACGCAACCCAATGGTTATACCTACAGACTCTCTGTGTCCTGGTTACACCTACAGAATCTACTGTGCCCTGGTTATACCTACCTACATACTCTCTGTGTCCTGGCTACACCTACAGAATCTACTGTGCCCTGGTTATACCTACATACATACTCTGTGTCCTGGTTATACCTACCTGCAGACTCTCTGGGGCTTTTGAAAGGCCTATTTATCAATGGGTGAAGTGAAAGTTCACCCTTTGATAAATACAACTTTAAAAATCCGATAGAAATCAACGGAGACCAGTGGAATTTCCCTCTAGTGGCGAAACTTCACTCTTAACTTCACTCTTTGATAAATATACCCCTCTGTGTCATGGTTACACCTACAGAATCCACTGTGCCCTGGTTATACCTACCTACAGACTCTCTGTGTCCTGGTTACACCTACAGAATCTACAGTGCCTAGGGTTGCCATCTTTTCTTGAAAAAAATACCGGCCTTCCTATTAATAACATTGGGATCAACCGTCAAAAATACCGGCCAGGCCGGTAAAATACTGGCCAGGTGGCAACCCTAACTGTGCCCTAGTTATACCTACTTACAGACTCTTTGTGCCCTGGTTTCATCGCATGGCGACATGTCGGCTTGAGGTGCGCCTTACGTCTGGCACCCCCAAGTTTATCCAGGCTTTCCTTGTCCTTTAAAAATCCAAACCCACCAATGTGCAGATTTGGTCTAGTTTTGAAAGTTGCCGCGGGTTTGGACTTTCAAAACCCGCCCAATTTTTCAATGCAAATTAAGGAAGCAAGCCTGCAGTAATCGGGAAGTGTTTGCTCCTATTATCTGTGTGGATGTCTTCTACTTAGGGTTGCCACCTTTTCCGGAAAAAATTACTGGCCTTCCTATATATTTATCTTTTTTCCCTATTAATAACATTGGAACCAACCATTTTTACCAGCCATGTGGCAACCCTACTTCTACTGTGTGTTGGGTATGTAAATTCATATATATATATATATACATATGTAAATAAATATAGAAATCTGTCCCATACTACAAGGCAATTGTAAATAAGTGTTCTTTTTAATGTAGCAAAATACCAGATAATTGATTTGATAACCTTATAGTTTTACTTTACTACGATTTGGGTACTTTTTGGCTATTTATTTATTTTTTTATAGCCTTTGGCTGGTTTTGAAATGAAAACCTGGTAACCCTGGCCTGGATGTAGATCAGCCTGGGCTTCCCTGGCATTGAGGCTTTATTACCATCCCTTTCCTTCACACAAACTAATGCCTATCGCGAGAAGTGCAGTCAGGTTCCCGTTCTGGTAAGGCAATCTCGCGAGAGTTTGACGGTAGATGGCTTTAGGGTTGTTTTGCTAGGAGGAAGCGCGGAGGTATGTACAGGGTGGTCGCTGCAGTCCCAGGTGCCAGCCTTCTGCATTCCTGCTGTTGGAGCTACCGGGGCTTAACGGGAGCCGTATGTTCTGGCTGAGCCGGCCGCTCCGGTTTGTGACTAAGGGGGGCCTCTGCGCTCTCCTTAATCATTTGCTTGTTTTTCAAGCCCAGTCTGCAATAAACTACCGGCAGGACATCGCTGGCGATGACAGGAGAGAAGATTCGTTCTCTCCATAGGGACCAAAAGCCCAGCAAGGATGAGGATCTATTGGAGCCCGACGAAGAGGCTACGGCCGGCGGAACCTTCACCCGGACGGGCAAATTGAAAAGCAGTAAGATGTTCAATAATCACAAAGTGATCCGGTCCCCGTCCAACCCAGCCCTGCTCCAGAACCACCACCAGCAAATCAGCCCCATCACTCCCGGGGAGAACGTGTACTTCCCGGTGCACGAGTGCGTCTTCAAGGGGGACATCCGCAGGCTCTCCTCCCTCATCAGAAGCCACAGCATCGGCCAGAAGGACAACCACGGTGAGTACACGGACACAGCCATTGTCATGTCATGGGCCCAAATGCTTTAGGAACATGAGCCAAGTCTGACCCAGAGAAGGTGTATATAGGTATAGATGGGTATATGGGATAAAGGGGCTGATTGCTTCGGAGACGTCTGCTTCTGCTCACATCACTTATACATGGATATATTGCTGGGGGGGGGGGGGGGGGGGGGGGTCCAGACTTTGGAAATCTTGATTTTCTCTGTCTTCCGAATTCTGGGCTGTCCAGGTGAAATCTGAACAGGTGGCAACCCTAGACCAAGTGCTGCAGGCTGAATAATATTGCTACTGCTGCCCTTCATGCCCATGTCTATGCACTATCCCACCCCATTCCCTGGCATGGTACAGCCCACTGGATTGCCACTCTTTCTGTGTCACAACCCACTTCATTGTCCAGTTTCTGCAGAGACTTTATATTTACTCTCACAAAACAGGAGCTACGAGATTGATTCATTAGAATGCAGTGCTAGGAATGTGTTGAGCACCTATTTATAACCAAAGCTATTACATTCTCTGAATCGCTTATAGCACAGGTGGTGTTGGACACAATAAAACCGTTTTTTTGGTGCAGTCACTTTTGCTCCCTTACAAGGTGCTTACTGAATGGACATGCTTCTTTTTAGAAGACACATCATTGTGAAAACACTGTGCAGTGCTGTTTACTTGATTAGCGTTGAGCTGGGTATCCTCACATCCATCACACATCATGAAATATTTGTTTAGTTAAAAGGTATGAGGTTGCTCATGTGATTGTATTTTGCTGGAATGCTTGGGACCTGCAGTTATCTGGATAATGGACCTTTCTTTAATATGATAAATATTATTTTAAGGCTATAAAAAAAACATTTAAAGGGCAAGTAAAGGCAAAAAAAATAAAATCCAATTTTTACTTTAATGAAAAAGAAACCTATCTCCAATATACTTTAATTAAAAAATGTGTACAGTTTTTATAATAATTCCTTCATTTACTTCTGTGGATAGGAATTGTCAGACGGTCCCTAACTGCTGTGCAGGGAAACAGTCATAATTATGAACGGCTGGGGGAGCCCCCCACCTTACTTCCCAGCCGTGCAGAACTCCAGCAGCTTTGTTTCCCTGTAGAGCAGTCGGCGACTGTGTAAAGATTTGTATTGGATTTTATTTTTCCCTTTACTGTTTCCAACTCCAGCTGCAGGGACAAAAGATCATGGAGCCAGATTTAAACTGGAATTTTATTTGGAGGATTATTTTGCTTCAGCCACTGGTTCTGGAACATTGGAGAAAGTTTGTAATAAACAATAAAAAAAAACCTATAAAATCCACATTAGATTACATGACAGCACAACACAGGACCCAGTTCAGTGTGTATATTCTGATTATTAATCTGTATCGGCTTCTGGCAGACATTATTTGACTTGTGCTGTTTTGATCATTTATGATCACACTGAGCATGTGTACAGTCTTGGTCTTGTAAAGATGTGTATAACAAAGTTACAAGATGACAGCTCCTGTGCCCAACTTTGAAAGCATAAATCATTTGTTTGATTAGGCACAAAATACAGCATTTCTAGCCTTATTCTATTTTAGGCTTTCCTTTTCCTTTAAACTTATATACTGTAGGGTTTGTTTTCTTTTGCTACCAGCATGGTTTTAATGCTTGGATACACTTACCGCCATGTACAAGGTGCTGTTCTGTTATGACAGAGAAAAAGCAATACCTATGGGAAAAAAAAGCTGTCATGCCCATATCTTAGATCTATTTTGAAAAATGAGTTTTAAGTTAATAGATCCCATGACTGTATTTTAAAGGTTGGTGTCACCTGCAGAGATTACCATAAACCAGTATTAATGAGCAAGACCATCCTAACTATGTATCCTCACTTGGGGGGTTCTGTATCAAAATACAAAACAAATCACAATACCAAACAAACAAGACATGGTTGATTTACTTTATTAGTGGGGCTAACTTATTTAAATTTGTGCAAAGCACTATTCCTTCTAATCCGTGTGCAGGCTATGTGTTTTTGTTGTTCAAAAATGCAGATAAGGAAATTTATTAAAATAGAAATTCAAAAATGATCTGCAGGAAAAGAGCATTTTTTGGTTTTTTTTTTTTTGTTGAAAGCAAAAAATCAAATTTTATCTCAACCCATGATAAAGTGTTCCTAAGTTACATACAGCACACCATTAAGGTGGCTATTCACAGACACATTTTCAAACGTGAGGGTGACCAACTATCCTTGGTCTCCTCTTCTATTTTACAACCACCATTGCTCCACACATGCCAGAAAGTGTTAACAACACATGATGTTTTCCATTTGGAAACACAGATTGGATTGCATTATGGTCTGTTGATATTGCTCTCTATTTACCATGCATGTATGGCTCAAATTGACTAAGCTGCCCAACCCAATCTGGGCATGCACTGCCATCTCCTTACTTGGAAATTGACTTGAAATAAAAGCATCTATTACTGAATGTGAAGATATTCGTGAATACATCCCTTTCTTGGTCTTCAATAGCAGCTTTCTATTAACATATTTCCCCCGAGCTTCTAGCTATTTGTTTGCATTCTGTGGGTGTCATGCATCCGACTTCAAGCTAGTTATACACGTCAATGTAGTCTTGATGTAATGAATAAAACCCCACATGTCGTGTAAAGTAAAAACTGCTAGTGAGTCATTTCACATATGTTCATGTATGAGAACTTGCATGTATCTAACATTTATGGGCAGCTTTATCAAAATGGGAGATTAGAACTCCCCACAGAAAAACTCACTTTTTTATTCATTCCTGTGGGATTTGTAAAAGCTTATTTATCAAATAGTGAACTCCACTGACAAATACGATTCTAAAAATCCCATAAATTTTTTTCTATGGCTAGTTCCAATCTCACATTTTGATAAAGCTGCCCAGTAAAGTGTGTGTGTGAAATGGCATATTGTGGGAACACAGTGTACTATAAGTATACTCATTTTGACTTTGCTGCTGTAAAAAGGAATATATTAAAAATATTTTGTTTAATCCGTCAAACCGACGAACAGTCATCACAAGAATACATCAATATCAGAGTTTGCAGCAGGAGATCATTAGAATAAGCCTTCATATGAAAGCCTTTTAGAGATCTGAATCCTGTTTGAAGTCTGATTTTTCAAATCTGCAACTTATCCTCGATTTCAGTTTACGAATCCTGAGCAGTGTTCTTAATTGTGTAATATTTTAAAAAGAATTATTTATAATTTTATATTACAATTCAAAGAATAAATCATATTACACATTTTAAGAACACTGGTCAGGATTCGTAAACTGAAATCGAGGATACGTTGCAGATTTGAAAAATAAGACTTCAAACAGGATTCAGATCTAGGATGAATCCTGTTCTGCTTTTCACAGAAAACTAGGGACCTTGGAACAGGCAGTGGGTACTTGAACCTGCACATGTGATGACCCCAGGCAAAGGGAGCCATAGACAAGAGTTTGGGGGAAGATCACTCAATATCTGCAATCCAGAAAGCTTTCCGGTGAAGTTAAACTGGAACCATGACTGATCCTTGGTGTGTCTTATAGGGGCATAGTTTGTAACTAGTCCGAAATGCTGTGATCCACATCTCACCCCAACCCATCCTTAAAGGAGGTTAAAAAAAAACCCGCCCCTACCCCGAGTAAACTTTCTACTTATCCCTCAGTGCAGATTCAGGGTGTCTGGGTTGACAGCAGCCATCTTCCATTCTTCAGAAATCTTTGGGTCTTATTCTGGTGCTTCGGCAATTTCCGTGACTTTTGGTGAATGCGCAATTGTCGCGACCTGGAAAATTGCTCCAACTGCGCATGCAACGATACACCGCTCTCTTCCTGAAGATTTCTAAAGAGAAGAAGATGGAGAGTTAGGGGCATTTACCTAGGGTAACAGCTAGGCTGAGGAGGGGGGATGGTTTATGCAGTTTTTTTTTTTTTTAAGGGTCTGAATTCTCCTTTAAAGAACCTGCACCATCCCAAAGCCACATCTGTCCACTTTTCTTATGACCTGAACACCCAGGTGACATAATGGGAAGAGAGGGGCCCTGCCATTGGCTTCAACAAGGGGTTGGCACAAGATAAAGGTTTAGGGGCAATTGCAGGTTTTTTTTTTTTGGGCTGTCTGCTATTGTAAATAAATATATATATATTTGCAGAAACTTTGTGTGGCTTTAAACAGTGTGAGGTTGACTGACTCTTAAGAATATGCAACAATTTGATTTAAGGGGCATTTTATACTGCTGCCATCCAGCAGAAAACAGTGAGCTAAACATACCTTGTACAGGTATGGGACCTGTTATCCAGAACCCTCAGGAACTGGAGTTTTTAGATAATGGATCTTTCTTTAATTTGGATCTTCATATCTTAAAGGGGTTGTTCACTTCCAAACACTTTTTGTTCAGTTGTTCCCCAGAAATAAAGATTGGTCAGTGGGCGACAAATCTCCTCTGGGTGACTAATCTGCCCAAACTGCCTTCCCTGCAGCTAGAATGTAATTCGCCGGCGGGATGGCACTTGGAGTTCTTCATTTTCCAAAGTCATCCGAAGTTGCCTCACGAGGAAACTTCAGCCGACTTATGAAAACAAATCGCACCGAGTGCCATCCCGCTGGGGTTGACAAACTAATCTACCAAAACTGCCTTCCCCTACCATCTCACCGGTAGGGGAAGGCAGTTTTGGGAGATTAGTCGCCCCCCAAGAAGAGGAGATCTCCCTGAATCTGACTGTGCGTCTCTGTCCTAAGGGCTCCTACACACGGGCGTTTTTACCTGTGCTCCCTTGCGTTCCGTTTTGCTGCGTTCAGCCGCAGGGGAGCGCAGGTATAGATGCACTCCATTATTTTCAATGGGGCTGTACTCACACGAACGCGTGTAGGCGCCAAACGCAGGTTCAAACATTTTTCCTGCGTTTGGTGCCTACATGCGTTCGTGTGAGTACAGCCCCATTGAAAAGCATTGAGTGCGTCTATACCTGCGCTCCCCTGAGGATGAACGCAGGAAAATGTAACGCAGGGGAGCGCAGGTAAAAGCGTTCGTGTGTAAGGGCCCTAAAAGAGGAGTTTACCTCCCAAACACTTTTTTTTTCAGTTCAGTTGTTTTCAGATTGTTCCCCAGAAATAAAGACTTAAATAACTTTCCAATATGTATTTTTTTTTATGTTTTTCCAAAAGTTTAATGTCCCTCTCTCTGGTGTTTCTACCTGGCAGCTCAGTAATTCAGTTGCAGACTCTAAACTGTTACAATTTTGCAACATTAGAGTATTAGCAACTATTGTATTAATATTGTATTAATTCTAACAGCTGCCTGTAATGAAACCCAGAGATTCTATTCAGCAGGGACAAAGATATGAAAGGTAACAACTAAATATATTCATTTAGAACAGTTTTCAGGGTCACACATAGAAAGTAATTGGAAAAAATCATTATTTCTGGAGAACAATCTGAAACCAACTAGTTGTTTGAAGGTGAACAACCCCTTTAAGTCTCATAGAAAATAATTTAAACATTAAACTAACCCAATAGGCTGGTTTTGCAATCATAATAAATTTCATTGAAAGAACCTTGTCTGCATTTGGTGTGCATTCAGCAATATTAGGGACAGTCACAGGGGGGCAGGGTAGCTTTTCTGCAGGAAATATTTGATAAGATTTAAAGGTTTACCATTAAACAACATAATCAAGTATATTTGGTGTGTGGAGGACAATCTGAGGTGGGAAGTGGGAGAGGGATGGGAAAAGAAATAAATAAAAAGGGAGGTGGTGATGCTTCGTGAAATGAGAAAAGAAAAAGATAAGCTCATAAAGAATGGAATAACACAAGATGAGATAAAAGATGTCTTTATTACCAATTAGAATAATAGATCTGTGTTATGTGTCTAATCATTTAAAAGTAAACCATTTCTGCTAGTGGTCATTATATTGTTCTAGTTTGATAGAGGACAGTTCCTTAAATGGACAAATGGAATTTATTTTCCAATACCTGTCTTTTAGAGTTGGCACAAGCATTTATTTTCCACCTCTGTCATATTAAGAATGTAGCTGTTTTTAATAGATGTGGTTTCATTAGGTTTTATAAAGCAGTCATCCATTTGAAATATTAATACAGAGAAGAGGTCTTTGGGATTTCATATTGAAAAATACGTTTGGTGTTTTTCTGGCCTCATAAGGTTTGATCAGTGGACAATCCCAGAATATGTGTAATGAGGTACCTGGCCCATTCTGGCACCTCCAGCAATGATCTCTAGGGGTTTTAAATGTTATCCTAGATTTGGAAGGATTGTAATACCACCTGTAACAATTTTTTTTATTTATTTTGTATATTCAACAGTATCTGGAGCTTTTTAAAGCACTTAATTAGCAAGTTGCCAACACAGACTCTTTGGAGCAGGCCTTTATGTATGGAAGAGAGGCATAACCAGTATTACCTTGATTCATGTAAAGATCTGAAAGTTACAGTGTCTCAAAGGAAACTCAGTGACACGAGTGCTGTTACCCTTCTATCAAACACTGAATTCCTGAGTTTACTTTTCCCTGTGTTGCCTAAATGTTGGTCTTAAGCTCATTAATCTTTCTCATTTTAGGGTAGGGACAGACAGGGAGATTCGGGGAGATTCTGTCGCCTGGCGTTTTTAGCAGGCGACAATCTCCCCGAATTTCCTTCTCCCTGTCTGCCGTTCATAAAAGGGACAAAGCGCCAGCGCCTGTGCACACGCTGCGCGGCGATTCCCGGAATCGCCCGAAGATACCTCGTGAGGAAACTTCGGGCGATTCCAGAAATCGCCGCGCAGCGTGTGCACAGGCGCTGGCGCTTTGTCCCTTATACTAAAGGCAGACAGGGAGAAGGAAATTCGGGGAGATTGTCGCCTGCTAAAAACGCCAGGCGACAGAATCTCCCCGAATCTCCCCGAATCTCCCTGTCTGTCCCTACCCTTAAGAGTTTTCCATAAATTAGGTGAAAGATGGCAGTATTGTTAACTGCCTGTTAAAGGTGGTTATGAGTGCAGAATTCACAGCAAAGTTGTGTTAGTATAAATTGCAACTTACAATTCAAATTTCATGTTTGATTTACTTCTTGCACAGAAGGAGGGCACATTTATTTTTCCTTAAATATTTTAGCTTGGAAACATAAGTGCCATTTAATGTTTTATAAGAATAACTTGCTAGTTTGCTGCCCTAGTTCTGTCATCTTCAATATGCTGTCAACCTTTTCAGGAAACACACTGAGATTTCTTTGTTATTAAGAGCAGATGGGAATGCTTTGAGTGGAAGATTATTAATTAGGACAGGTGTTCTGGGCGCTTACTTTCTTGCTTTGATGGCTCTTTTAAATTGTTTTGCCTTTGGTAACACACAATTTAAAGGAAAAGTTCAGTGTAAAAATAAAAACTGGGTGAATAGGTAGGCTGTGCAGAATAAAAAATCTTTCCAATATAGTTAGTTAGCCAAAAATGTCTAGATCTATAAAGGCTGGAGTGACTGATGTCATAGCCAAAGGCCGAGGCTTAAAGTCGCTTGTTCACACGGAGCGGCGCGATTTTTAAAACCGCTCAAAATTGCCTTGCCAGGCAATTTTGAGCGATTTTAAAAATCGCCAGGCGACAGATCTCCCCCGAATCTCCCCGTCTGGCCTTTGCCTAAGGGGGACCACATGGGACAAAACTGTTCATTGAGTTTGCAATTTATGTTCTGGTGCGCTATAAATACTTGTTAATTATAATAATCCTCAAAATGCAGCTTAGATTCAAAAGCAAACATTTAAGACCCATGTGTCCCCTCAAGTCTCTGATTGGTTACTGTCTGGTAACCAATGAGTGGAAAAAATCTTGCACTATAAGGCTAGTAATTGATTCAGATTCAAGTTGCATGGCACCTCAAATAGCGGACTTCGCATTGAGTTGAATGAACAAAAACCTGTAGCATATGCTTCTTTAACAGGCAAACCTAATTTTCTGCTTGATGATTTGTGATGACCCCTAAGGTTAGCTTTTCAACAACCGACCCAGAGCACACTGAGCATGTGCGTATCCCTAACTCCTAACACAATCCAAGATAGAGAGGATTTGTAACAGTTTTGAAGGCTGGATCACTACTGTTATAGAGATACTGAATCTTTATGCTGGTGCATCAGTATATAAAATATAGTATTTCTAGCCATGTTAATTTTTAGGGTTTAGTTCTCCTTTAACAGCAGAAGTGCTGCATACTTTTTTTCTTTAAAGGAGAAAGAAATGTTAAAACTAAGTAAGCTTCATCAGAAAGGTCTATATAAATACACCAGTAAACACTCAAAGTAAAGCTGCTCTGAGTCCTCTGTCAAAAGAAACAGCATTTCTTTCCTTCTATTAAGGCTTCTGCATAAACCTCCAGGGCTTGGGCTTGAGCATGTTCAGTTTGTGCCTCTCTCCCAGAGAGAGACTCAGGCAGGAAGTTATATCACACCATCTAATATGGCAGCTGCTATCCTAAACAGACAGATGTTCTAGAGCTGTTTACTCAGGTATGGTAAAGCATTCTACAGAATAAATATATCATTATAGTTTGCACTATTTCAGCCAGCACCAGGCCAGACCAACCAGGTGCCCATGGCAACTTTGCTGATCGCAGCCCCATAAGTGTGCTCCCCGAAAAAGAACACGCATGCATATGCAAAAACGACACACGCGAAGGTACCGCACGCATACGTGATAAGGCTCCAGCCACAGCAGGAAGCAAGGACCTGACTAGGGGGTAGGAGGCAAAGAAGGTGCGTCCCTGGCGCCCCCCAGCTTTGCGCCCTAGGCATGTGCCTACTCTGCCTACCCCTTGGCCCGGCCCTGATTTCAGCTAATCTATTGCCAATAAACTGCTTCTGTAGCTTTTTTATACTTGGGTATGTTTACTTTTGAGTCATTTGTTATGGATAATTAACTGATAGCATTCTGTAGGTTAGTTGATAATAGAATGTACTTGCCTTAGTGTAATTGATAAAGTCTTAATTATATTAATGAAGTTTTTCTATTTTAGGTAATACTCCATTACACCTCGCTGTGATGTTGGGCAACAAAGGTGAGCTGTTCTTGTTTACCTAGGCATTTGTCTTTATCAGCCTAAAATTAGGGTTTAAGGAATCTACTCTAAAAAAAAAAGTCTTCAGTAAAGCTACTTTTGCAATAAAAATATAATGCAGTGTTGCCCTGCACTGGTAAAACTGCAGTGTTTTCTTCAGAAGCACTACTATTGTTTATATAAATAAGCTGCTGTGTAGCCATGGGAGCAGCCATTCAAAGAAGAAAAGGCTCCAGTTACACAGCAGGTAGTAGATAAGCTCTGTAGAACATAATGTTATCTATTACTTATCCTGTGCCATATAGCTGTTTTTCAATTTCTGCCATTGCTACTTAGCAGCTTGTTTATATTAACTATAGTCGTGTTTCTGAAACAAACAGATCAGTTTTAACAGTGTAGGGCAACACTACATGATATTTTCTTTACTTTAAAGCACTTTCAATTTTTGGTGTTTCTGTTCCTTTAAGAATAGTCAATCATGTCCTTCAGTTCATACTAACAGGAGGCATAGGGAAGGGGGTCTACACAGGGGAGGACGGGTTTCATGTACCCTCTCCTGTTAGAGATGGTACAGAGATGGATGGATTCTCCTTTAAAGCTATCTAATGTATCAGCCAGTACCAGTGGCGTAACTACCAGGGGTGCAGAGGGTGCAATTGCACCAGGGCCCCCACCCCCTTGGGACCCATCAGAGCCATGAAAATGGTTATGGCAGGTGGTTCTCTAGGGGGAGATTATACAGAACACATGCCATCAACACTCCAGCATGTGATTTATAGAGGTAAGGGCCCCAACAGGGGGCCCAGGTGCCCATCCTGTACCGGGGCCCACCAGGGAGTAGTTACGCCACTGGCCAGTACGACAGTTCCGGGAGAGAATTCCACATCTTCACAGCTCTCACTGTAAAAGAAACCCTTCCAAATAAATTTAGGCTGAACCTTTTTTTTTTCTAATCGTAATGGGTGACTTCGTATCAGCTGGAAAGACCTACTGGTGAATAAAGCATTAGAGAGATTATTATATGATCCCCTTATATATTTATACATAGTTATCCAGTGTGAACATCCCGAATTTGGCCAGTCTTTTCTCATAGCTAAGATTTCCCATACCTTTTACCAGCTTAGTTGCCCTTCTTTGTACCCTCTCTAATACAATAATGTCATGTTTGAGAGAGGGAGACCAAAACTGTACAAAGTAATTTAAAACACGTTTTAACATTTTTTTTTATGTTACTGTTCCTTTAAAACCTTGGAAGCTTTCTAGTGACAAAAATTCCTGAGAGCAATTATAGTCAATCACGTCCTTCAGTTCATAAGAACAAATTAAATTACATTCACCTACGATACCACAACAACGGGGGGGAAGGGAAACAAATGCAAATTATATTATTTGTGTATACGCAGTGATGTATTCTTAACATTTTATTGTATTTTGTAGAATGTGCCCACCTTCTTCTGGCTCACAATGCTCCAGTAAAAGTGAAAAATGCTCAGGGTTGGAGCCCTCTGGCAGAGGCCATCAGCTACGGAGACAGACAGATGAGTAAGGATCTTACAATAAATCTGCATACTAAGGCGCATCTGTCCCTTATTATATAAAGGAAAGGTGACAAGTGTGTTTCTGACTTTTCCCATGCTGACATGGTATATCTGTGTTGGCAGCACAAATACATCACTCATCTGTAGATGGATGTATACATAAATGCACATATTATTTGTAGTTATTGGAACATGCATTTTTGGGTAAAACTTTATAAAGCATGTATTAATACAGGTATACCTACATAGTAAATATGTATGAATATACAAGTGCCATGTGCTAAAGGTCACAGTAGGACCTGCCCTGTAGGTCTTCCTTATCTTTTTTTGGAAATAGAATCCCATCATGAATAATTTATTGCACTTGAAAGGACTTTCTCACAATGTGGTTATATTACCTTGCCTGGTCAAAAGTAGGATTGTCAACCTTGGCATCTGTTTACAGACTAGACATCTATATTATTCCTATAGTTCATATCAAACTAAAATGAAAATCCACTGTGACTCGACTGCATTGTGTGATTGATTGCACCATTTATTGGCATGCAGATTTGTGCAGTTGGGTTCAGGTAAGTGTCTCCTCTCATTGGTTGCTTAATAAAATCCCTTACTACTGTTTGGCCACAAATGTAGTACCCTATCTCTTGGTTTGGTTTCCAGTTGGAACCTAATTATCAATGTTTTTGTTTTGCAAACATTTATCATGTGGGTGTAACTGTACAACGTATTTTACATTTCCATTAGTTACAGCATTACTACGAAAGCTAAAGCAGCAGTCCAGGGAAAGTGTTGAAGAAAAGAGACCTCGTCTTTTAAAGGCCCTAAAGGAGGTAATCTCTTTTTGTTTGTTTAGATTTCATTGCCATTAGTAATAACCCTGTTTTAAATGAAAGAGCTTGCAATGTAATATATAATATGTAATAGTACAACTGGCTAAGTTAGACTCTTAGGCTAAGTCCAGACGAGGAGATTCGGGGCGATCCGTCGCCGGGCGACTTTTTGCCGCGACGGATCGCCCCCGAATCTCCCGGAATAGGTAGGCATTGGCGCTGCTTCAAAGCGCCGGCGCGTGTTCACACGCGGCGACGCGATTTTCAAAAGCGCTCCAAATTGCCTCGCCAGGCAATTTGGAGCGCTTTTGAAAATCGCGCCGCCGCGTGTGAACACACGCCGGCGCTTTGAAGCAGCGCCAATGCCTACCTATTCCGGGAGATTCGGGGGCGATCCGTCGCGGCAAAAAGTCGCCCGGCGACGGATCGCCCCGAATCTCCTCGTCTGGACTAGCCCTTAAGCTGGGCAAACAAGGGCCAATAAAAGCTACCAACAGACCGAGTTGGCAGCTTATTGGCCTGTGTTTGGGGCCCTCTGCTGGACTTCCCTGAACTATATATGTCCGAAAGTCAGCCAGATGTGGATCTGGCAGGGTGAAAAATCCTGATGGATCACAGCTGCATCTGTTCGTTGATGCAGTCCAGGGATCTGAACGCCCATATTGCCTGCATTATGATCCAATTGTTGGGCCCTAGGGCCAACGATCGCATCAGCCTGATATCAACCACCTCAATGTGGGCATATCGGGGAGAGTTAACCAAACGAGCTGGTCTCTACGTGTATGGCCTCCTTTAGGCTAGGGCCAGATGGCACATAATACTCTCTCCTGCTGCTATACTTTATTTCTTCAGGCAGGGCGGATTTTGTTTTGAAATGCAAAATGTCTTGTTTTAGTTCCAAAATCTGCACCGGAGCAATTTCTGGGTGTAGGCAGAGCATGAGCACAGGAGCAGTGGGTTACTTAGATTTCTCCGCAGGCCGAAATCCACTATCTTCAGCAATCATCTGTCCCTAGCCTTAAGTTCGACTCTTCCAGCCTCAAGTTAGACACTTGGGGGCAAATTTACTATTATTCCCCCAAAAAAATTCGTTTCTACTCGATATTCGATTAGCATTCGATTTTCGAATGTTAATCGAATAGTTCTAGGCTAACTTTTATTCGATATTCGATCATTCGATGAACGAATACAAATTTATTTGATCAGTCGAATAAATCATTCGACTGAACGAATAAATCATTTGATCATTCGAATGATTCATACAATTGGAACGATCGAAGACTTTGATCGTACAAATCCTATTCAATCAGGACTTAGTCTCAGAAGCCTATGGGAGTGCTCCCATATGCATATTCAAACAAGACATTTTGCATTTCAAAACAAAATCCGCCCTGCCTGAAGAAACAAAGTATGGCAGCAGGAGAGAGGATTATGTGCCATCTGGCCCTAGCCTAAAGGAAGCCATACACGTAGAGACCAGCTCGTTTGGTTAACTCTCCCTGATATGCCCACATTGACGTGGGCCCTAGGGCCCAACAATTGGATCATAATGCATAGAAATATAATTGCATATTCGACCAAACGAATAAATCCTACGTTCGAAATTCGATCGAATTCGTTCAAACTTGGAATCCTTCACGTGAATTTAGTAAATCAGCCCCTTGCTGTTATTTTCTTTTTCACTAGAAAATTCATTAGTTTATTATCTTTGTGATTTATCTTTGAACTTGGCACACGTACTTTCTAGAGCGATTTTCACTTGCAATGTGTTCCAAATGTTACTACATGCAATAACCACAATGAGATCAATTACGTTTTCTATAAAAATATTTTTTTTACTTTGCAGTTAGGAGACTTTTACTTAGAACTTCACTGGGATTTTCAAAGTTGGGGTAAGCTTTTTTTTTTGTTAATATGAAAACCCATTCCCTTGTTGCATAAATAATTGTTTTATAAATTATACCGTAATTTCCAGTGCTGTACAATAGGACACCAACACATATAAGAGCCACATTCATTTAAAAGTAGGGACATTGGAAGTACAAGTCATGGGATTGGCCCTGTGGTCAGCCTGTAACATAAGATCTATGACATGAATAAATGAACTTTAGTTCATTGTAGCGATTGAGGTGTATCGTTTGCTGCTGTTAGTACAACATGGATTGAAAGGTAACTTCCATAATCACATGGGATAAAGGGACACTAAAATTAAAATCCTTTTTATTTTATTTGAAATTCAGTGCCATTTCTAGAAAAGTTGATTTTTGTTTATTTTTGGTACTCAAAAAATACTTGTTCTTTTTGGTACTTTTAATGATGATTACAATGTATTATCTAGTGCTCTTTTAACCTTTTTCCTGCCAGCAGTCTGGTGGTTCGGTTGTGTTTTAGGGCTGTCTACACAGACGTTTTGGACCTGCGCTCCCCTGCATTGCGCTTGGCTGCGTTCAGCCCCAGGGGAGCGCAGGTCTAGACGCACCTCATTCTTTTCAATGAGGTTGTAAGCGCCGAACACATTTTTCCTGCGTTTGGTGCCTACATGCGTTCGTGTGAGTACAGCCCCATTGAAAATAATTGAGTGCGTCTATACCTGCCCTCCCCTGCAACTGAACGCAGAAAAACGGAACGCAGGGGAGTGCAGGTAAAAACTCTCGTGTGTAAGAGCCCTAAGGATAGATGAGTAATAGATAATGATAGATATATAATATTAGATAGATATATCAATTGATACTAAATCCTAAAAATACTTGCAAATGTATTGTTATTGCTACTTTCTATTAATCTACTGAGGCCCTCTCCTATTTAAAACCCAGATCAATGCATGGCTATTAGGGTAACTTGAATCCTAGCAACTAGACTGCTGAAACTGCAAGCTGGAGAGCTACTGAATAAAAAGCTAAATAACTTAAAAACCACAGATAATAATAAATTAAAATCAATAGCAAGTTGTCTCAGAATAGCACTCTCTACATCATACTGAAAGTTTATTGTAAGGTGAACAACCCCTCAGCATGGGTAATACATTGATGGCAGTATGCCTTTCCTTGTGCAGATCACCCAGTAGCTACAATGTTGGCAGGAAAGTGGTTACACATGAGACTGTACTAAAAGCAGGGCTTCTTTTTCAAAGCAAAAAAAAAAAAATGATTCTTACATAAGCAGAATATAAATAACTGCTACCGTATGTGTTAATGTGTTACTTATACATATGACATGCTGTAGGACAAGTAGTTGCCATTTGTTTAAAAATTTAGTAACTATTTAGCAGTAAGTGTATTTGTAATTAAAGGGAAAATGCATTATTTATATAGGGCTTCTCTCCTGTGGGACTGAAAGCACTTTAATCATAGGCACTCTAAATTAATATACAAGGGCACTCAGAGATTGTCAAGGGCACAATTTGCCACAGGCATTCAAACTGGGTTCTCTATCATCATTCTTCACATTATCTTCTAAACAAAATCCTGCTAAGGGGGATGCTCGCGTTAAAATTAACTTACAGTATGATGCAGACGATGACACTCTAAAACAATTTCTAGTTCATTCCATTCATTAAACTGTTGTTTGGGTTTGTCTATGAATAGTAAGGCAAGCTTTAGGCTGGGGACAGACAGTGAGATTCGGGGAGATTCTGTCGCCTGCTATTAAACGCCAGGCGACAGAATCTCCCTGAATCTCCCTGTCTGTCCCCAGCCTTATAATTTTATCCTAAATCTGTTTTCCGGGGTCACTGGTCCCAACAACATCTTTTCTGTGAAAGAGAACCCAAAAAAAAGACATATTGCAAAAACTACAAAAGGGTATTTCTTACTTGGATTACTTTTTTTCTGCGGGACACTACAGCTAATTTAGTGGTTGGATGCACAGTTTATTAAAATATTATGTATATATAGACCTTTGTAGCCCATTAACAGCCTTTGTTTGTTTGTTTCCATATGCAGTGCCTTTACTCTCCCGAATCCTGCCTTCTGATGCATGCAAGATTTATAAACAAGGTATAAATATCAGGTGTGTGTCCATTTTTCTTATTTATATTCCACTAAACATTTTTTGTTGTTAAGAGAAGACCACTTGCAATGCTAACCCTGCTGGCTGTGAGCGAGAGTGCAGCTGTCTCAGGTGGCTTGGCCTTGACAAAGTTGCAGTAAGGGGTGTCTGGGACCACAGAAGAGTTTATAATGTGGCAAACTCCAGACACTATTGTACTTTCATGTTCTTAAAGCTTTATCAGAAAAGGCTATATAAATACACCAGTAAACGCTCAAAGTAATGCTGCTCTGAGTTCTCTGACAAAAGAAACACTGCATTTCTTTCCTTCTATTGTGTACACATGGGCTTCTGTATCAGACTTCCTGTTTTCAAACTAAACCTCCAGGCTTGGGGTTGAACTGAGCTCAGATCTATGAGCACAGAGAGACTCGGGTAGAAAGCTATGTCACAGCAAGCTAATATGGCAGCTGCTATCCTAAACAAACCAAGACAGTGTCTATAGCTGTTTACTTGGGTATGGAAAAGCATTCTAAAGCATAACAATTGCGTTGTAGTTTGCACTGTTGTGGTTAATCTATTGCCAATAAACTGCTATGGTAGATTTCCTTCTCCTTTAAATTATCTCCTGGAAATATACTGTAGCACCAGTTGCCAAAGCATGCACATCCTAATCATTACACAAAGTGTGTTGGAAAATAACACAGCATCCTGTTTTTCTGATGCAACCAATACTTTTGGGAATCTCTTACTGCATTTCAACCAACATATCCTCCTGTGACCACCAGAATGCAGACTAGGGATTTTTCATTCATGCTATTGATTGCAAGGAAAGTGATACTTTTTTTTTTTTTAAAGTGGTTATTATGCATATTGGTAAAATAAACCCTATCCTCCAAGGGCCGCAGAAACAATGTTCTCCTTTGAGTAGCCTTTTATTTAATTTAAAAAGTATCCCTGCATAATGTGTTCTGTCTACCTTCAAAACTGTATGGCAGGTGCTAGCATGTGAAGGAAAAAAAATATTGATGGCATATTCCCCATAGGGTTGGTGTATCCCCTGACCAAATGGCCTAGCACACAACAGGCTAGTTATACAATATTTACCCCCCCCCCCATATCACAAGAGGCTAGAATTGACATATAGGTGGTTTCTTTTTATAAGGTAAGAACTAACTAAGAACAAAGCACCTTTTATTTGTTGTAGGCTTGACACTACTCTTATAGACTTCACAGACATGAAGTGCCAACGAGGGGATCTAAGCTTCATTTTTAATGGAGATGCTGCACCCTCAGAATCTTTTGTAGTTTTAGACAATGAACAAAAAGTTTACCAGCGAATACACCATGAGGTATGTATGCAGTGCTGAAAGATTATGTTTTTGCACCATTATTCATACATGACAAATTGGAGAGGTTATGATATGTAGAATGAGAACAGCAGGAGTTTTCAGTTAGATAGTCCTTAAAGGAATTAAAATAAAAACTGGGTAAATAGCTGTGCAAAATAAAACATGTTTCTGATATAGTTAGTTAGCTGAAAATGTAATGTATGAAGGCTGGAGTGACTGGATGTTTAACATAATAGCCACAACACTACTTCCTGCTTTTCAGCTCTCTTGGTTTCCACTGATTGATAACCAAGGAGTGACCAATCAGTGATTGTATTGACTTACCTGAAACCCTGGGCCAGTGTTCCTATCAGCAGAAAACTGCACCGGCCAGGGGTTATACCAGTGAGCACCACGGAGTGATACCTTCCGGCTTCTTCTTGCTTCAAATTTCCTGGGGCAAACACAGTTGAACAAAATAGCCAACTTTTTAGTTAAAGTTCGGTTTTTCGCTCTACTGCAGATGTGCAGAGGAAGCAGGAGGACGATCACTCTGTGGTGCTCACTGGTATAACCCCGGGCCAGTGTAGTTTTCTGCTGAAAGGAGCACCGGCCTGAGGTTTTAGGTAAGTCAATACAATCGCTTGGGGGTGCCTAACATTTGGCACCCCCAAGTGCAGGATGTCTTTCCTTCTCCTTTAAGGATATCTAGGGCAGCACCCCAAATCTTAACCTTACTGACTTTTAAGCCAGGCAGTGGAGTATATAGAAGACTGCAGTCTTCCAAAGAGAAATATAGATTTATTTGCCAGTTTATCTTGGTATTGGTTTTTAGGTACAATATGCATGTCCTGTTTTCATTAGGCATGTCATTTTCCCCATCTATTGTTAAGTGTAATGTCCAACACTACATAAATGCACTTGTGCATCCTGTTGGTGAAGTTTCTTCCCATTAAAGGTGAAATAATAACAGAATCATCTGGAATATCTATTATCCTTTTTGTAAAGCAAAGTAATTGGTTTTTTTTATTTATGTGGAAGTTTGTACCTGCTGGTTATAGCAGGCTTTAGGTTTCCTTGTTTTCCTGTGCCAGGCCTCCTTAAAGACATTACTTTTGTCTGCTGCAGATATTCATTAGCCAATGAGCAGTGATCAGCAGTATCCCCTTTCCCCCCCCACTGAGCAGTGTTCAGCTGTTTTTTTGTCAAGTGTGCCAACCAAGTAGTCCCAAGCTATTTAATGCAGGAGAAGCAGACAGGTGATTGGTCAGCAACACTATCTGAAAAAAACTCTGTAAACCAGCTGTTATTAGACAAAACCGCAAATGTTCTTTCATTAAATATTCTCTATCATCTACAGGAATCCGAAATGGAAACTGAAGAAGAGGTGGACATTTTAATGAGCAGTGATATTTATTCAGCCACCTTGTCGACAAAGTCCATTAGTTTTACTCGTGCGCAAACAGGATGGCTTTTCAGAGAGGATAAAACGGTATTTTGTTGTGCTTAATGCATTATGTATTCTCTGTGCAAACAATGTAGCCCAGGCATTCAGTCTCTAATGTATCCGACATAAGGCTTATATTTCTATGAATTCTATTGTCTCATTATTTTTCCTTCCTCTTTTCTTTGCCATTTTGACTGGTGCCTCAATTCTCCTAATCCTTTTATTTCCCATGTAATGATTTATTCATGACCAGACCGAACCACCACAATTGAGTTTTTTTGGAAATGTGAGGTGAAACTATATTTTATGTTATTGTAAGACACATTAAAATCATACCTGCTACCGTGTCCAGACACAGTAGAATAATACCAGTTTTCAAATGTGTTGCCTTTCTAGGAGCGAGTAGGAAATTTCCTAGCAGATTTTTATATAGTTAATGGGCTTATATTGGAGTCCCGAAAAAGAAGAGAACATCTCACGGAAGAGGACATTCTGAGAAATAAAGCCATAATGGAAAGTTTGAGTAAAGGAGGAAACTTGATGGAACAAAATTTTGAGGTTGGTTGCATGTTTGCTATAGGCCATAATATTTACTGATGTGTGTTAAATTTCACATGCAAACTAAATATTCTTCAATAGTAAGCAAAGCTCATTTTTATCTCTATGGCAGTGATCCCCAACCAGTAGCTCGCGAGCAACATGAATTGGTTTGATTATAATTTTTGTCTGGTATTAAAATGTATAATTTCTTCCATCTTTTCAGCCTGTGCGGAGACCATCACTGACGCCACCACCGCCTAACACAATCACCTGGGAAGAGTACATCTCTGCTGAAAATGGAAAGTATGTACTAAAGCTATCTGGTTTTTTTTATAGCTGCAGAATAAACATCTGATAATGTTCACTCAGAACTATACATTTTATGATTAGAACTGTGAAGATTTTGATTCATCCAGGTCATGGTATATCTAATGTAGGTAATTCTAAAACAACTGGACTTGCTGAGTAATCATTGAAGATGTTTCACTACTCATCCGAGCAGCTTCTTCACTGAAGAAGCTACACGGATGAGTAGTGCAATATCTTCAATCATTATATCAGATCATCAGATATTTTATGATTAATTTTTCAATTGTTTTCAAATTGTTCACCAGAAATAAAGACTTGTTAAAATTGCTTTCTATTCTCTATGTTTTACTGTTTTCCGATTCTGCCTTTTTAGTTTAAAGGGAGTCTGTCAAAATCCATCAACAGGATCCAGCAGAATTTTGCATTGAAATGAGTTATTCAAAAGATTAAGCAGATGCCCCCCGGCATCCTAACAACAGAGCAATAGAAAGGTAACCAGATAGCAGCGCTCTGGTAGATATGAGAACAGCTCTCTTTAGTAAAAGTCCCACTGCAACAGTTACATTTGAGAACGAGAAAGAAAATCTTATGTTAAAACAGTTCCAGTGTGAAATATTGATCCTTTTTGAAGGGCACAGGATCAGACACAGTGACCTGAAATGACTGCCTACACACTAATAATACAGCTAAAAAATACACTTGTTGGTTCAGGAATCCAATTTGAGATGGTAGAGTGAATACATTCATAAATGTATCGATTTAGAAACCCCCCCTCACATGGGCAGCTTCAGAAAACCTAAGAAGGTGGAAAACAAAACTTAAAACTTCAATATTAGAAAACTGATGACAAATAGAACACAGAAAGTCATTGAAAAAGTCTTTACTTCTGGTGAACTGTCTGAAACCAACTGAACTGAAAATAGTGTTGGAAGGTGAACAACCCCTTTAAAGCATTTTATGTTTACATATAAGGCCAAACACATTCTATCAAATTGACGAATGAATATTCAATGCTAAATAAATATATATATATAGATATAGATAGATAGATAGAGACAGATATATACATATCTATCTATAGATAGATGTATAGAAAGATAGATGTATAGAAAGATGGATGGAAAGATGGATGGATGGATGAATAGATGGATGGATGGATGGATGGAAAGATGGATGGATGGATGAATAGATGGATGGATGGATGAATAGATGGATGGATGGATGAAT
>CM044438.1:63615600-63673099 GCA_024363595.1 Xenopus borealis
GGATGAATAGATGGATGGATGGATGAATAGATGGATGGATGGATGAATAGATAGATGGATAGATGGAAAGATGGATGGATGAATAGATGGATGGATGGATGGATGAATAGATGGATGGATGGATGGATGAATAGATGGATGGATAGATGGAAAGATAGATGTGTGTGTATATATATATAGATAGATAGATAGATCGATATTAGGAAGCATTAGGCGCACTCATGGATATAGTACAAAGTGAATTAATTAAAGTTTTACAAACTCCCCCACATCAACGTGTTTTGGTTCTCCTTGAACCACCGTCAGGATGCAATCAAAAGCACTTGTGATTACTCCTAATGCTTCCTAATATGTGTCTCAAATGAGTTGCACCCATGATTTGATGGATATATATATATATATATATATATATATATATACACACACAGTAGAACCCCCATTTTATGTTTTTCAGGGGACCATAAAAAAATGATGTAAAATCTGGGAAAATGTACATTCGGGGAAATGTATTATGCATAATATAAAGGTGGTACCACAAAATAACAATGTAAAATAAGGGAAAACTTAAAATCAGGGGATGTAAAATGGGGATTCTACTGTAGATAATAAGGGTCCTAGACTCAAAACATTTAAAGATCTCTGATTTAAACTAAATTAGCTGGCCATTCAAAAGAAGGGGCATCATTACAGGGCTGACATTCTCAAAGAGCTGGTTTTTCATTAATCTTTTTGGTCTGTGGGATTCATGAACATTCCATTACTTGTATACGCAAAGTAACATTGGTGCTCATTGCTGTTCATTAAATGCATGCCATTGCTTCCGACAGAGCTCCTCATCTTGGGAGAGAACTTGTTTGCAAAGAGAATAAGAAAACATTTAAAGCCACCATTGCTATGAGTGAGGATTTTCCTCTGGAAATTGAATCGTAAGTTGAACCTGTCACTGAATACTAATAATAACATTTATATATATATATATATATATATATATATATATATATAGAACAATTTTTCATAACTTGTGCTTTGAAGTAAAAAGTCTTAACTTCTGATCCAAGTGTGTTTAAGGGGAGTTGCGGGTCTCCGTTATCATATTGCATAAGGGATTTGCAGATGATATGATCTTACTATTTAGTATGGGGGACTATTAACGCTATCAATAAAAATGATGCCTAACATACACATAATATATTTTTGTCATGTAAAATATCTTTTAACAGAAGTGTGCTCAATCTGTGATTGCAGTGTGTTACCTAGTCTGTTGCTGTTCCCCACAATTTATCTGTTGACTAAAAAAAAAACAGAATCCCACCTGATCTGTCTGTAGGGGTTTGGTGCCTGGATGTGTCCATAAGAAGAAGTGTAAGATCTCTGTAACCTCATTGTATGATAGCATTGTTTTAGAATAACCTGGCCCCCAAACTTGTGTAAATGCACATAACTGGTGCATTGCATGGGGTATCATGGGCAGCACAGCTTTAGATAATATATAGTCCTAATGCCCCAAGGTCATTTAATATATAATACTTTCTTTTTTTGCCAAAAGTTTGAAAGTGCTGAAAGAACCAGTGCCAGCTGATTGGTCAACTCGTGAAAAGCAAACATCTGGTTATTATAGGTGACTAGACATGGGCAAATATTACATTACACTGGTACATATTTCTAGTTAAAGGGGAACTATCGCGAAAATGTAATATAAACTTCCTCATACTCCTCAATAAAAAAAATTCTGTACTGTTTCTGGAATAATCAAGTTTATATTATATACTCAATCGTTTCTCTTCATTCTGTGAAGCAAATGGGTGTCAGATGAATGATCCAATATATCTTATAGGGGGGGCTCCTTTCCTAGAAGATGTATTAGAGCTCACTCGAATAACTGATTCCAGTACAAACAAAATCCAACAAAACAACTGCCTTTTGCAAATTCTGCATGTAGAGAGACAGGATTTCTGGTGAGCTCTAATACATCTTCTAGGGCCCCCTATAAGATATATTGGATCTAACGGTCAATGATTATCTGACACCCAACTCCTGAATGAAAACAGACTAAGGAGAAACAGCTGCAGAGAGAGGGACATTGAAGATAAACTTGATTATTTCAGAAACCGTACAGAATTTCTAATTGATTGTATATTGAAAGTTTCTTATTTCATATATATATATAAATTTTCATTGTCACGGTAGTTCCCCTTTAATAACTCTTGCTGGACCTGTTTGTCTTCTTTAGAACTTAAATGTATTATATATATGTGTGTATATTTTAATATAATTTGTACATGATCTGCTTTTCAGACTCTTGAATGTTTTAGAAGTCATTGCACCTTTCAAGCACTTTAATAAACTCCGAGAATTTGTGCAGATGAAGCTTCCTCCCGGGTTTCCTGTAAAGCTTGGTAAATAATTCCGAGCAGTATCTGCTTACCATGTGTATTTGGATCGTACAAATGGATTTCCCATTTCCTAAAATACGCCTCTTTCCGCTTTCACAGATATCCCTGTTTTTCCCACAATCACAGCCACTGTGACATTTCAGGAGTTTCGCTATGGAGAATTTGAAGATGCAATTTTTACAATACCCGATGACTACAAGGAGGACCCGAGCCGTTTCCCCGATTTATAATGGCTTACAACTGTTCAATGCAAGAGATGAATGTTCAATTAGTGTACAGGATCGTCCGGTATACTGGTGTAAGATCCTGCATTTCACTGTGGAAATGTAAAACGGTACGTCAGCCCTCCCCAAGGATTGGTCCAGCTTGTTCCAGGATTCCTGTCCCCACGATTGCTGCAAAATGGGCACTACTGTAAATCAGTGGAACTGTTGCTGAAATTAGATGCCCTTCCTTTTGGAATGATACCCCCCCCCCCCCCATATAGTGCATTCCTTTATATAAACCACCATGCACCCACAGACCACCGGCTAGTATTCAGCCTAGGGCCTTCTCTAGAAATCATTTATTCTGATTCCACCTTTTATTTTAGGGTAAACTTTTAACTGTCATAAGAATTTTTTTAATCAATTAAATTATACACGGTGTAACATTTTGTATAGAGCTTGTTTGCCGAAAATATATAAAATAGAAATAACATGTAGATAATGAATTTGTATATTGTTGCCAACTCAACCTATTGCAATAGTCATTAGAGAAAACAATCCCATTGTGCAGGGGCACTTTGAACTCAGAGAGTACTGCTTCTTTAACTTTTTTTTTTAAGGAATTTTTTATTTTAAGTAAATAAATCTCTAACATAGGGTTCTAGGTCTCCCAAATTCCCAATCTCTGATATAGGGTTCTAGGTCTCCCAAATGGCCAATATCTAATATAGGGTTCTATATCTCCCAGATCTCCCATTTCTAATCTAGGATTATAGGTCTCCCAAAGGTCTCTAATATAGGTTTCTAGTTCTCCCAAATCTCCCATCCTTAATATAGGTTTCTCGGTCTCCCAAATGGCCAATATCTAATATAGGGTTCTATATCTCCCAGATCTCCCATTTCTAATCTAGGATTATAGGTCTTTCCAAAGGTCCAATCTCTAATATAGGTTTCTCGGTCTCCCAAATCTCCCATCCTTAATATAGGGTTCTAGCACCCCCTATCCATTTTAAAGGGAATGTCAACCCAAACTAAAATTTTTTGCCTAATAAAAAAAAACATTCCAAGCAACTTTGCAACATACATTGATTATACATTTGCTGGGGAACGAAGACTTTTGCAACATTAAAAAAATAACAGAAGTTAAGCAAATGCTGCTTCAAAAGCAATTGTTTTTACAAATAATTTAAAAAGCACTGAACATTTTAAATACATTTATATTGGAAAGTTGCTTTAAATTATGTTTTCTTTTATTAAGCACATTTTTATTTTGGGGTTGACTTGCCCTTTAAATTGTGTGTCTTTTGGTTGCAGTAATGAATACATTAGCTGCTCTTGTACGTTCAAAGTGGAGGTGTGCTTGGGCACATTTTCAGGTGAAAAGTGATGATTTACAGCAGTGGAGATCAGTACATCTAGGATGCTTTAACTTGGATTTCTTCATTTCCTGGCTATGTTTTTGTTTTTTGTGCCTTGTCCTAGAGATATATATTTTTTCAATGGATCACATACTAAAATTTGGAAGCAGTTTGTTTTATTTAAAAAAAGAAAAATCAGGGTATTACCTCAACAATTCTGCATTTTAATGTCGGAATGTGCCCTGCCTATACTAGCAAAGGCATATAAGGAATGAAATAGGAGAGCCCCCCATTTATTATATTGTATATCAATACACAGTGTGTGCAATTGAATTTGCTTTGGATTGTGGAATAATTTTTATCAACATATACCCGCTGGAAATGCTGCAGCCCACCTAACTGTGTTCTAATAGGCTAATTCATGAATAACATAGATTTTAGTAGGCGAGAAGCATGACCGAAGACAGATATCGCTCTATGTGTACAAAAAGAAAATCAGACTTCCATATTGTGTTCATTATAATTCCATTTCCTCTTTTATACATCTGATCCATTGTCTACTGAACGTCTGACTTACTGTCATCTCTCCTCGTTCTGCATCTGAGTCTGGATCTTCTGTTTTCAAGACTTAGAACATTTTGCAAGTGCATTGGGATTTTGTACATAAGCGACATACCTGGAAATAGCACTTTTTTTTTTTTTTTTAAAGGATAGACATTTTTTCCTTGATATGTTTACCAAACACACTGCTTACCAGCAATCTCATGACCCAGTACTGTCATATTCCTGTTCTGTGCTGGCAGGACCTGCATTCGTTTACTGGAAGTTCTGAGATCTTACAGTGCTAATAATGGAAAAGGACTCATGTAATATATGTAATTTTATTAAAGATATTATTCATTTGTTACACATATTAATGCACCATGGCTAAATCAAAACTGATGAGGAATTCAGTCAGGTCTTCCAAAACACTGGGTTTCCCCCAGCATATTGTTTCAGATCACAATTGATGTATAGGTATTTTTACTTGGACGTTGTAGACTTTTTTTGTAATTAGTAAACAACCATTAAGACTTTTTTTTTTTTTGCCGAAACCATGCCCAGTACTAATTTAATCAAGGTCTACTTGTTTTAATCTATGCTTTGAATGTTTTATTTCCGCGGCCGTGTTCAAATTGTGTGATTAAACTTTGTTTCAGTATTTTTGTAAAGAAACGACCAGTTCTATTTATTTCAAAGTGTGACGCCATATCTTCAAACATACCTACTCCTCCTAGTTAGGGTTACCATCTGTCCTGACTTCACCCGGACAGGCCGGTCTTCTGAAGGGCTGCTCAGGGGTGAAAAGTTTGTGTTCGGGTTTTCAAATTACCTCCGAACTCAGTCCTCTTTCCTCCGAAGTCTTCTTACGTCAGCCCTCCCTCTTCATGCCTAAAACCGAGGAATTAGAAATGAAGAGGGAGGGCTGACTTCGGAGGAGGGAGGGCTAAGTTTGGAGGAGGGAGGGCCGACGTCGCAAGAAGGAGGACCGAAGACCTATAACTTACTGAAGCTTCTTAGGACGGGTGAGTTTACAAACATCGGACGCAGCATTCAATAGACTTAGGAGGGCGCATGTAGGACATCGTTCTTATGCGGCGATGTCCTAATATGCGTTCCGTAGAAGTGAATGACGATCAGTCGATTGCCACATAATCAGTAGTGATGGGCAAATTTATCCCATTTCGCAGGAAAATTAACGAAACGACAAAAAATTAGTGAAACATGACTTTTGACGCCGACGACCATTCACAGGCGTCAAATTAACACCAGCCACAATTTACAGCACATCTTGTGTCCTAATCCAATGGGCGCTCGGTTAATTGTCACCAGTGTCAAAATTGTCGCCGGCCCCAAAGTATTTTTAGTATACAGGTATGGGATCTGTTATCTGGAAACCTGTTATCCAGAAAGCTGCTGATTACTGAATGGCGGTCTCCCATTGACTCCATTATAATGAAATAATCAAAATTTTTAAAAAATGATTTCCTTTTTCTCTGTAATAATATAACAGTAGTGTGTACTTCATCCCAACTAAGATATAATTTAATCCTTATTGGAAACAAAACCAGCCTATTGGGTTTATTTAATATTTACATGATTTTCTAGTAGACTAAAGGTATGAAGACCAAAATTACAGAAAAACACCAGGTCCCATGCGTTCTGGATAACCAGTCCCATACCTGTATTTCTACACCAAATTTGCTGGCCACGAAATGAAGAAATTCACTGTGTGTGCACGGCCGTATACACGGCTGGCGAATAAATTTGCCCATCACTAATCGTCAGTCCCACAGCTTTATTTAAACACACTGCTATACACATCCGTATACCAGTAACATAGCTAGAGGGGGGCGGGCCCTGGTGCGGGACATGTAGCAGGGCCCCCACCCCCCTCCGGAAATGGGGAGAATCGCCAGTGTGTGTGCGGCTGGGGGGGTCCCTCAGGGGGGTGCTGGCCCGCTGTATACACTATGTTAGGGTTAGTTTTTTTTTTTTTTGCAACAGTCATTGGACAAGTGCTAGCACAAAATGTGTAGGGTGAGCTATTTCAGGAACTTTAGCTCCATTATGAGCTACAAAAAAAACAACTGTGCTTAAAGCACCAATAAGACATCTTTAGAGAAACAAACTACTGAATCATTCCGGAGTAGCTAAATCTCATTGCTGGTCATCTCTCCCCATCCTGTTGCTAAGAGCCAATTTTGTACCAACAATTTTGCATGTGTAGAAATGGAATAGTTTGGTCTCTTCAGAGTAGTAGTTTTGCCATTCATTGGCAAGAAGACTTGGATCCTATGCAGCTTTAGAATTGCACATACTGCTCACATTGGTCATGAAATCCAACATAAATGGAGAGACCATGATGAGCCTTTTATCAGTAAGGCGATTCAGAGAAGATTCTTTTTTTCATAGAATGATTCAAACAAGAAAAGGATAGTCTGTTGAGAAAAACCTAAACTATTTGCATGTAAAATGACTATACTCATATGGATTATCAAATTAAAAATGAACTAGAATTTTGGGGGAAACATTGGACTGACTATCCTTTAGCTGACAAACTTGGAATAAGCTTGTGCTAACACAATGCTGGTAACTGAAAGGTGACCACAACCCCTTTAACAATTAACTTTTCTACCCGTGAGCCACATTCAAATGTAAAAAGTTGGGGAGCAACACAAGCATGAAAAAAATCCCTTGGGGTGCAAAGTAAGGACTGTGATTGGCTATTTGGTAGCCCCTATGTGGACTGGCAGCCTACAGGAGGCTCTACTGGGCACTATACTTCATTTTTATGCAATTAAAACTTGCCTCTAAGCCAGTCATTCAAAAATAAGCGCCTGCTTTGAGGCCACTGGGAGCAACATCCAAGGGGTTGGAGAGCAACATGTTACTCATGAGCTACTGGTTGGGGATCACTGATGTAGTGAATAGTGAGACAATTTGCAATTGGTTTTCATTTTTTACTATTTGTGTCAGTGGCATAACTATATATTACTGGGCCCCACAGAATTATTTTTTAGGCCCCTAAAACGTGACCTGTTTTATTGAAATTGTATATAAAGTGGGGCCCCTATATCTCCTGGGCCCCCCCCTGTAGCCACAGAGTCTGCTTCCTCTATAGTTCCGCCCCTGATTTGTGGTTTTTGAGTTTAGCTCTTTATTCAGCATCTCCATACGTTGCAGTTTCAGCAATGTGGTTGCTAGGGTTTAAATTAACCTAACAACCATGCATCAATTTGAATAAGTTACTGGAGTATGAACAGGAGAGGTCCTGAATAAATAGAGAAGTAAAAAAAGCAATTACCATAAATGTGTAGCCTCTTGTGGGATCACCTGACTATAGCTGGAAGGGTGTCTAATAAAAGGGAAACCAAGTTTGGGAGTTTTACTTTGAAAGCAGCAAGTAAGTTGCAGGTAAAACTTAGTCCCTTTGTAAAATGTATAATGAAGTAATGGAATTCTTAATGAATCAGATGAAAATTGAGCATAGGACTGGCCAGATATGGGATGACTTTGACGTAGTTGGCCAGCTTAAATATATTGTAATATATGGACACACAATCCCTGTTGTTTAAAGGGGAAGGCATTTTTTAGTAGCTGTATGCATAAAACATTTAATTGTCCTTAATAAATTGATAATGGGTTGAGTGCAAAGGATCTCTTCATGTAGAGAGACATGATTGGTGATTAATAGAGTGAGCTCTAATACATCTTCTGGGCAAAAGGAGAACACCTATTAGAGATATTGGATGTAACTGTCAATGATTATCTGACACCCAACTGCTGCATGAAGACAGAATGAAGAGAAACAGGTGCTGCAAAAGGAATATTAAAGATAAATTGATTATTTCAGACACTATACAGAGTTTTTAATTGATTATATTTAGAAAACTATTTCAGTGTGCTGAAGCTTATATTAAATGTTAATTTCCACGATAGTTCCCCTTTAAAAACATAGCAGCTGTTTTTACAAGACAATCCTTTTAATATTTTCAAGATAAGCACAATTTAAAGGAGAAATAAGAGAATTGCTGCATATCATACCTAAAATAAATGCGACAATAATCATTTGTTAAAAAAAAAAAAAAAAAAAAAAATCAGTTTCCCCAATATATTTTTTAGAAATTTTATTATCAAAGTTTTTTGTAAAACAAAATTTCAGGAACTGTACATCAACATGGCACAGACTGCAACCTACATTTGCTTTTGGGAATCAACGAAAACTGAAGCGTTGAAGATTCTGAGACAAGAAAAAAAAAACTTTTTACTAAGTGTATAACCGTATACAAACACTACCAGCTAGCTGCCACGCTGATAGTGAACAAATCAAAACTGCTACTATAGCATATAAGCATCAGATTAAAATGCATGGTCTGTTTAAAGTTACAGATGGGCAAGAACAAGGGGAGTGTAAAAACAATGTCACCAAAACCATGTGAATTTGGAATATAGAATCTGGCATTCTTATCACTGGACATCCAAAAAAAATGCTTGATAACAGCCTTCAGAAAAGGATTAGTACATTTTAATTGAAGCAAAACAAAGTCCACAAAATATTCAGTTGGGGGGGGGGGGGGTACTAACCTACTTACACCAGAAGGATGTGAATGTACAATGTGCATCTTTCAATTCATTTGTTGGTTTTCTTTTATACCTATGGTTTATATCCACACTAACACGTATTCAGTTCATTTTCTATATAGACCATTTATTCAATGAATCAGATTGGACATAGAGTAAAGGAGAACTATATAGCAAACCAGATATTACCCATGCCAGGTTTAGACGCATGCAGCGTGTTTGAAAAGTCACATGACACCAACTGTTTTGCTACCAACAATCCAGTTTGACCACACAGGACTTGTTATCCACTTCAACAAACTTTTCAGCCGGGACGTTAAGGTGTTAGGTTGGGTACAGTCACTTAGACAAAATGATAAGAAATATTTTAAATAGCAAATCAAAAGATATACATATGAATAACACAACCTCACGTTTTCACTATCCTTCACAGTTAAGAGGCTCAGTCACTCATATCCATATCCTCCTCGTGATGGTCATCTCCGTTAATTTTGGAGTCTTTTCCTGAACCTGCTATTGGCCTTTCAGGTTCTTCGCTCGGTGCTGGTGGGCTTGCTTCTGGGATCATGTATTCTTCCCGTTTTTCTTTCTCGCTGTCATATCCTTGTTCCTCTTCATCGTAGTCACGCGTTACCTGCTGTGTAGAGAGAAAACAAAAGAGGTAAATCGTCTGATCATCACAGTGATTTTCAACCTTGTGCCTCCAGCTGTTAAGAAACTACAAGTCCCACAATGCATTTGCCTGACTGTGGCTGTCAGACTCCTTCATTGCATTGTGGGACTTGTAGTTTCTTAACAGCTGGAGGCACAAGGTTGAAAATCACTGGTCTGATCTACTGAAGGCAAGATAAACATTTTAAAACCTACTTTTACATCTTTCTCGCTTTCAGATCTCCTCTCACGCTCCTTCTCTTTATCTTTGCTCTTCTTTTTCTTACTAGTTGATCTTTCTCTTTCATCATGATTCCTCTCCCGATCCTTGTCTTTCTTCTTTTCTTTTTTATGCCTGGATATAAAAATACATAAAGTCCATAAGGGCTGAGACCGGAGATTGCAGACCTCCACCCCAACTCCTTCAGATTAAGATAGGTCTTCATTCATATTTCAGCCCAATTCTGTTGCTGCTTGTTTGCTAGTCAGTGATCCCAAAAACAATGGAAATTCCATATAGGGAAGCAAAAAAAAAAAAAAAAAAGCTAGTGCTATTTTTCATAATTAATCATCCTTCTATCTGCTATCAGATTTCGGATGAAAACAACAGCAATTCTTACAGGGAAGCAGGTAGCTAGCACACTCTTTGGGGACAGCTGAAGATGAAGACCTTTAAATGAACTTAGTATGATATTCTGCAATTTCAGCGGTCTGGTTGTTAGGTCCAAATTACCCCAGCAGCCATGCTTTGATTCAAATAAGAGTCAGGGAAATAAATAAAAGAGAGCCTAAATAGATAGAGGAGTAACAAAAAGGAACAGTAACAATACATTTGTAGCCTTACAGAGCATGTTTTTTTAGATGGGGTCAGTGACCCCTATTTGAAAGCTAAAGAGTCAGAAGGAGGCAAATAATTTTAAATCTATACAAAGTGAAGACCATTTGAAAAGTTGCTTGCATTCAGCCTTTCTATATGATACTAAATGTTAAACATGAACCACCCCTTTCTATATAATGCTATTCCTTGATGATGCATATAAATGCTTTATACATAGCACATGCACTAGCTTACGGTTAGAAAAAATAAAAACAAGTCGAAAACTAACAAGGTTAGTTGAATGTATACAAGCCACTCTTTAACCTCGTCTATGAATCCTAAAAAAACATTTGTGATCAGTGGTCTACCATGTGGAACATAGAATACAGGTATGGGACCTGGGGTTTCTGGGTAACTGATCTTTCCGTAATTTAGATCTTCATACCTTAAGTCTACTAGATAATTATGTAAACATTAAACATGGTCTTCTTCCAGTAAGGATTAATTATATCTTTATTTTTATCAAGTACAAGGTACTGCTTTGTTATTATAGAGAAAAAGGAATACATTTATTAAAAAAAAAAAAAAAAAAAAAAAAAAAAAAAAAAAAAAAAAAAAAAAAAAAAAAAAGTGGATTATAATGGAGACTATGTGAGATGGCCTTTCCGTAGTTCAGAGCTTTCTGGATAACGAGTTTCCCACTTTTCGCATCCCATACCTGTACTATAAAAGTACACCAAAAGTTCTTGTGTATGTCTGCCAGGATGAATTTCATAAATATGAATGTATATAAATTTCAATAATCTTAATATGAATACCTTCGAGGAGATGGTGATCGAGAAGGTTTCTTCTTTGGCGATCTTAGTTTTTTGGGAGACCGTGATCCACTGCGGCTCTTCCTGCGCCTCTTATCTCTTTTAAGCAGAAAGCAATACTTTGTTATTTTCTAAACCAGAAAATATATAAGTATGGAAAAGCAATTCTAGATCTCCTTATAGCAACCAAAAATAATGGCACCAATAGTAATTTTGCTATAATGGAGGAGTCTATAAACATTTCAAGCAGTCCTGACTCCAGTGCAGTAGTAAGAAACAAGCTTATGTTTCTGCATAGAATGGTTGGTTCATGATCGATCAGCAACAATGATTAGGAGTTGCACGTTTATAAAGCAATCTTGTTTGCAGCAATAAGGCTTAGTAAACTAACTTAAAATAGTTTTACAACAGGTAAAGGTTTAATGCAAATCAGTCTGTACCTGCTTGTGCTTCTAGATCGCCTGGTTGTGCTGTAGCTTTTAGGTGGGGTTTTAGAACGCTTTTTATCTTTATCTTCTCTTTTTTTCTCCCTGAAAACAGATTTAATATGGGGAAACAAGTATGTTAGAAACATAGGAAAATATGAAATATTACGTTAATCCTGGATTAATGTCACGACTTGAATGAAACAAAACCTTTTTCATCGGGATTCAGTCTAGTCCAAGCGTCTAGTCAAACCAAAACTGAATCATTTAAGTTGCGTGACTTTTAATGACGCAAACATTTTTAATGCTTGCTAGTTGTCCAGTCCTTTATCATTTTTAACATGGCCAGCCATTATTATGCAAGTTGGCATTTAGATTAGTTTTGCCTGAATCTGTCTGTGAAGGATCTCCTACATCCAGGTCATGATAACAGGTATTATATTAGTAAAGTCAAGTCAACTGGATTGTATTTTTTTCCCTTGAAGATGTTCCTATACTCATCCAAAAATATTTGGGATGCAACCAAATCCTAAAAATAGTGGATTCTTCATCCCTAGTTTTAATAAGGGAAAAAAAAAAGAAACCCTCAAATACCTGGGTTTAGATGTGCTTCTAGAACGCCGGCTCCTCGCTCTTGAATGAGACCTTCTCCTCCTGGGGCTCTTGGACCGTCGCCTACTTCGAGACTTTGAGTGTGACCTCCTCCTTGATCTACTTCTGGAACGTCTATCCATTTTAAAAATGAAATAAATAGAATGAAAGATATTGTGCAAGCCTAAAATGATATAGGTGTCCACAATTAGAAGTCATCTATTATACAGCATGTTACTCTAATTTCTTAAAGGGATACTGTCATGGGAAAAAGTTTTTTTTTTTTCTTCAAAATGCATCAGTTAATAGTGCTGTTCCAGAAGAATTCTGCATTGAAATCCATTTCTCAAAAGAGCAAACAGATTTTTTTATATTTCATTTTGAAATCGGACACAGGGCTAGACGTAAGTAATGTGACTTGTGCTCTGATAAACTTCAGTCACTTTTTACTGCTGTACTGCAAGTTGGAATAATATCACCCCCTTCCCCCCCAGCAGCCTAACAACAGAGCAATGGGAAGGTAACCAGATAACAGCTCCCTAATACAAGAGAACAGCTGCCTGGTAGATCTAAGAACAGCAGTTAATATTAAAAACCCATGTCCCACTGCGTACTATTCAGTTACATTGAGAAGGAAAAACAACAGCCTGCCAGAAAGCAGTTCCCTTCTAAAGTGCTGGCACAAGTCACATGACCGGGGCAGCTGGGAAATTGACAAAAAGGCTAGCCCCATGTCAGATTAAAAAACTGAAAGTAAAAAAAAAAATATATGTTTGCTCTTTGGAGAAATGGATTTCAGTGCAGAAGTCTACTGGAGCAGCACTATTAATTGATGCATTTTGAAAAAAACATGTTTTCCCATGACAGTGTCCCTTTAAGTCTGACCATATTTTTAAAAAGAAAGATCTATATCATATGAAACTGCAATCACAGGTCTTTGAAAAACAAAAAGGGGTTTCATATGATGTTTAATATATATATCTCTATCTATAAATAGATAGATATATAATATAGTTTTAAGGGAACAGCCTAAAGAAGTAAAACAAACTGTATTTTGAATAACACACCTGTGTCTGGAAGATGATGGTGTTCTCCTACGTCTGGAGTGGGATCGTGATCTTGAATGTTTCTTGCTTTTTTCATCCTTCTTACCTGGAAAAGAAAATACTCTTGATGTAGTAGGTAACTATAACATATGGACATATACAGTTGTCTTCAAAATAAGGGTGAATAAAGCTCACTAATAATGTATTTCCATACATGGAAATGCATTGGGAACACTGCACATTCTATTCCAAACATTTATCCCTGTTTTGGGTGTATATGCATTAGCATTTATAATACTTATATATACACTTTAAAGCCTTTAGAGTGCTCCCACAACCCCCCTGTTTTGAACACACACACACACACACACACACACACACACACACACACACACACACCCCCACCCCCTAAACTTCATGGGAATCTAACTCCTACATAGAATTGATGTAGCCCATTTAAGACCCAGAAGCTACCAGATAAAGCTCCATTTTAAAGCTAGCTATTTAATGTTAGGGTGATGGCAGAAGGGGGGGGGGGGGTTGGTTGCCCACAGTTTAAACTTTTTCCAAAGTTACTTGTAGTTGCCTCAAAAGGGAACTTCAGGTCACTTGGGAAAATAAAGTGCTGTGTATGTGTTCATGCTGGCATTTTTCCTTTATTGCCAATGGGAAAGCATTTTCAGGAAACTTGTTGCCCACGGTAGTCAGCCATCACCCTTATAGGAATGATGCTGAGCTGGTATTTAGAATGTTGAAAATATCTTACTAGCCTTTAGTGGGGTCTACCATGAGCTACCAGAAATGCTTTAACACACTTTAATATAGTGTCTGCTGAATGGGTATACTCAAGTATACCAAGAATCACTGCACAATATTCTGATGTGCATAAACATCTAGTATAACTAACAATAACTTAACATAACAAAACGTTGGGACCAGCCAGACCACAGTAAATGTCAATATTTATGTATTCCTTGCCTTGTTATAAGCAAAGGCTGCCAAAACAAATGCTAAAACTAATGCTAGAGGATCAATTCTGGATTCATATTTTCATGAAGTTGTTTATTGACCATGCTTGCCTTCTATTCCACTTCTATAAGGAACTGCCTTAAAGGGGTTGTTCACTTTAAAACACTTTTTTTCAGTTCAGTTGGTTTCAGACAGTTCACCAGAAATAAAGCTTTTTTCCCCAATTACATTCTATTTTCTATATGTGACAGTTTTTCTAATACGGACCTTCTAATGCAGCTCTGGGGGGGATGTAGACGGTTAAATCATTACATTTAATGGATACATGTTATATTTGGCCCTGCTGAGCAAAATCCCAGTTTCATTGGACAGCTGTTAGAATTGATACAATAGTTGCTAATATTCCAAAGATGCTGCTGATGTATCAACTAAATGTATCAACTAAATGTAGCAACAATCAGTCTGGCAGCTCAGTGATCTAAGAGCTTCTAACACTAGAGACTAGAGCAGGGGTAGGCAACCTGTGCCTCCAGAGCCTCATGTGGCTCTTCATCCTGCTTGCTGTGGCTCAGTCTTGTGTTTTGTCTGTCACGTCGCCTATGCAGCCCTCGCAACTGCTGGTGGCCTCCTGAGTGTGCGACTTCAGTTAGCCAACGGTTAACTTACCGTGGTCGCACACTCAGGAAGCCACCAACAGGTGAGAGAGCTGTATAGATGTCCCAGGAGTGACAGGCTAGACTGAGCCACAGCAAGAGGATTCATCATGGTCCTTACCATGGTGGCACACAAGACAAGAGAGAAGCCTCCAGAGCTGCAGCAGGTCCGAGGGCTATAGACGTGTCTGTGACGCATATTTTAATGACGTCTATAGCCCTTTAAACAGATGAGAACGCTAGCATTTTATAGGGCTATTCAGAGTTAAAATTATTTCAAAGTAGGCCTACACATGCACATTGCTCTGTTTGTTGCATTCTGTTGTTGTAACAGTTCAAATTTAAAAAGTTTAAAAAACATTTTAAAAGTTTATAAGCGGTGTTATGTTTTGCGGCTCCAGACTTTTTCTTTAGTGGAAGAGGGGGCAAAATGGCTCTTTTGATAGTAAAGGTTGCTGACCCCTGGACTAGAGGGAACATTAAGGGGCACATTGACTAAGGGTTGAAGTGAAAATTCAAATTAATAAAATTCGAATTTTGATGTCAATTTTGGCTTCTTCAACTATCGAATAGCGCAAAATTTGATCGAATTGAAAACTTTTTTGAAGTACTGTCTCTTTAAAAAAATTTAAATTTGACACTTCACCACCATAAACCTGCTGAATAGCCATTTTAGCCTATGGGGGACCTCCTGGAACCTTTAAGGAGTGTTTTTGAATCGAATGATGCATGTGTCTCCGTTTATTTCTCTGCTTACGAAGAACAAAGTGAAAGAATTCAAAATAATTCCACTGCTAAATGAATCATTTACAGTGTCTCTTACACCAAACTACTCTCTATGGTGCTTCAGTACATGTCAAAAGCGTCTCTTTGCAGTCAAGTATTCAAATGATTTTCATACTGCTTATTAATTTCCTGGACTGATGATTGCACGCAACTCATTTACGGCTTACGACAAGGCAGAATTAAAACCCCCTACAGCCGTTAATGGTTGCACGTCACAAGTCGCTAATATCTCATGTCCTTGCATTAACACGTTTATATGCCTATTGGAATTTCAGCCCAAGGGCACAATTTTCTAGATAAATGCGATTAAAAAAAAAAAAAAAGTAGTCTAAATTATGCCTACTGTTATTTTACAAAAATTACAAAAAACCCATTTAACTTACCTGGTTCAATAGCAGCAGAAATCAAGGACTGCGCTTCTCTGACCCGCTTCATAGCTTCCTCAATGTCTTTACTGGGATCAGATTTCAGGCTTGGAGACACAAGCCCTGCTGTTACATGATTTAACCTGCGAAATACATTTTTATATTAGAGTTTTTGTATTAACACAACCACCAGACCACACTTAAACTCAGCTATGAATAGTTGACTGTACAGCCTGAACAGATTTTGGCACATGTGAACCAACGCGTTACAGCAAATGTAAGATACTTCAGAAGTTACAACAGTTTATAGTGATTACAAATAATAAAAAAAAAACAGATACCCAGTATAATTTGTTATAAACAGTTAAGAGCACAACAATGCTACAAGGTGTTATGTGGCTGCAGGCATGCTAACTGAATATGGCAATATTGTAATTTGCTAGGCTGTCATCCTGAAAATGGATCCAACTATATTGGATATGGCAACATGTTAAGATGCTGCAAAGTAGTTCTATAAATTAATAACAAATAGGGAAACTTACTTTGGATCAACTGTGCTAATAAGCTTCAGAAGCTGATCTGCTGCAAGAGACTAAAAGAAAGCATAAGAAGGTTAGAACATTATAATTGTATAAAGGTTTTTGAACAACTGTATTAAATGCAGGGAGTAAATAGTTGACACGTCTGTGTATGTATGTTATTTGTATACACATGAAGGCATATGTTTGCATACAAGAAAAAGCAAAAAGAAGTGGCAGAAGCTGTATTCCAACACATTTCTATTAGGGATGCACCAAATCCAGGATTCGGTTCGGGATTCGGCCAGGATTCGGCCTTTATCAGCAGGATTCGGATTCGGCCGAATCCTTCTGCCTGGCCGAACCGAATCCAAATCCTAATTTGCATATGCAAATTAGGGCCAGGGAGCTAAATCACGTGACTTTTTGGCACAAAACAAGGAAGTAAAAAATGTTTTCCCCTTCCCACCCATAATTTGCATATGCAAATTAGGGTTCGGATTCGGCCAAATCTTTCAGGAAGGATTCGGGGGTTCGGCCGAATCCAAAATAGTGGATTCGGTGCATCCCTAATTTCTATAAACCAGATTTCACCAGGCCACACTTGCTTTTATGAGGCATCAGTAATAGGTTTTGTTCAATGTCAGGTCTGCAAAGGACTAATCTGTGGTTTGTATTTTAACTTTACAAAATACAAATGAATGACTATAAAAAGTTCATGCCTTCAAGTAATGGAACAGTGAAGACCAACAAAAAACATTACTTCGGAGTGCATTTCAGGCATTTCCCCTCTGTGCTTTTATGGAAACTGTAAAGTAAGAAACCGGTATACTGAGGATGGGAGAGTGTTTCCACTAAAGACAAAGATGAGTGTGTATCGACAAAGTGATCCACTTCCTGCTCTACATCCATTGTTTTGATTTTTAATGACAGATGGTACCTGTGAATTTAGGGTTGCTCCAGGAAGAGTAAGGGCTGCAAGAGTTGGATCAAGTACAGGGGCTCCTAAAGCAGCAAGTGGAACAGCACCAATCTATGGGGTAAACGAGACAAAATGTTCATCATACAAATATACGGATAGTAGATTTCTCTCACAATTGCTTATATTGTAGTTGCACAATAGCAGGATGCATTAATCAAACTGATCAAGCAGTTAAAAGATAAAAATAGACAATGTTCTAATTTTTATAATCCGGTATTTGTTTTATTGTCTAAAAGGCACTTTCAAATGTTGCAAATGCCATACAGCCCCTCTTTCATTGTGCAGTCCCTAAACAGCAATAGACATTTGGCAGGGTGTAAATGTGACCAAACACCAAAAACGGACGCAATTACAGATATAGTTAATGCAGGGGTCCCCAAACTGTTTTGCTCGTGAGCCACATTTAAATAAAAAAAAAAAAAAAAAAAAAAAGAGTTGGAGAGCAACACAAGCATGAAAAAGTCCATGTGGATGTCAAATAAGAGCTCTGATTGGCTTTTTGGTAACCCCTATATGGACTGGCAGCCTACAGGAGAGAATGTTTGGCAGGACATCTGTTTTTTATGCAACCAAAACTTGCCTCCAAGCCTAAAATTCAAGAATAAGCACCTGCTTTGAGGCCACTGGGAGCAACATCCAAGGGGTTGGAGAGCAACATGTTGCTCGCGAGCTACTGGTTGGGGATCACTGAGTTAATGTATTAATACCTACACAGACAAATATTCTGATTATGAAACTACAAAAAAAGTTTATGTAGCATTTACAGGAGGAAAACCGTACTCTGCTGGGTCCCTAAATCATTATTTTAATCAAATCTGGATTTTACCATTTCTCAAGCATTTTGCAATGATGTCTGTTTACTTGAACCTGTAGAGCAGTTAAAGGGAAGGTTCACCTTCAGAGCATAGTCTAAATTGGAATAGCCCCAGTCAGAGCATAGTCTAAATTGGAATAGCCCCAGTCAGAAGAAACATTTTTTGTAATTTCTCTGTATTATTTTAAATGGTAGTTTTGAAGCTACAGACCATATAAGCAGTGGGTCGCTGGTGCTAAAAAAGGCTCTCTCCTCTGCTGCCTCTCTGCTAGGGATCACCGACACGGATTTCCAGTCTGCCCGGGAAGCGGACACTGATCTGTTTACTGTGCATGCCTCCCCTCTCCTGATTCATTTGCATTTCATTGCTCATATTGGCTAAATGTTGCCAGCCAATCCCATCCAAGATATGCAAATGAAACAGGAAAAGGAAGCAAGCGCAGAGTCAGTTCAGTGCAATTCCTAGGCTGAGAAATCCCCTACAGAGAGCACAGAAGAGAGAACTTTAGCAGGGCTGATCTGTGGCTAATTAGTCTTAAAGAGACATTCAACCCCTCCAGCGCTGGAGAATCCCATTGTATACTAAAGAGCTTAACTGTTATCTGCAGAGTATCCTGTGCCCTTTCTCCCTTTTCAGCTTTGAATGGCTGCCCCCATGGCTAGAAACAGCTTGTTTATATAAACCATAGTAGTGTTTCTGAAGCAAACAGCAGTTTTCTAGTGTAGCACAACAGTGGATTTATTTTGTCAATACTCTGGGACACCTTCATTTTAATTATGCAATTACCGGAAATGTATTTTCCAGTAGTCCTGGATATTTATACTTAATAAATCCCCAGGACTGTGTGTTTTTTTACATCATTAGTAAACAATGTCATTAAAGAGTAATTAATAAAATAAATCCTCTTACTTCAGCAAATACTGATAAAATGTAATGTACGCGATGCAGGGAGAGTTGTGTTTGGAAAGTTAAAGTGCACATTGCAGATAAAATAAAAACACTCTGCTAAGGTGATGTTAAATTGCTCATGTACTTGTATGGCTTGTTGTGCAGAACATTTACTATTTTAGTTATCATTTGAAAGACACACACCATAACCAAGAGGAGTACACCCTCTCTGGCAGTCTGCCCACTTGCAACATACCCTCCAAACAATGAAAAAGTCAGCTCATCCCTACCTGAAGTGACGGAGCTCCCCCTCCACACAAGGCTATTCACCAACACTCCCCAAGTACAAAAATATCAGTTTTTTCCTCACAAACTCATAACACAGCCACCCACCACACACACAGACTTCTCCCTCCTCACATGTCCCCCCACAAATGACAGACCACCTTCCATGCAGTGCTGACTTTACTTTCCCTCACACACATTCAATGAACCCCTCCTCCCTCCCTGTGGATCAGTCACAGATCACTTGTCCCTTCACACACCAGCTCCCTCATTCCTCCTCCAACCACCACACCTGTGCACCTGTACCCTGCTCTTCCCCCCTGTGAAAATGACACACTGTCCTCCCAACACACACAAAGAGCTAAACATTCACCTCCTTCAAGTCAGCCCCTTCACAAACTTCTCTGTGCATACATGCTGCCGCAAAAAGTCCCACCAGAATAGTTCTCCTCACATGCTGGCCCAGCCCCGGCCTACAGAGCAGTGTGTATGAAAATTAACCACACTAACTAGGGATCAGAAACAGACTGACAGGAAAAGCAGCCAATCGGAGTTAAGCTTCAGAAACTACTGCATGTGTGCACTTCCTGCTTCTGCCACTAGTGTTTATGATGTAAAACAAGAAGTACAACAGCCAATGTAGCACTTTTGGGGTGAAAGGGCCCCATCTGCAAAGGGATCCATCGGAGGTGAATATCTCATCAACTGCACATTTTTGGTTAAACATTTATATGGCAAAGCTTGTTATTTTTAAATGAACGGTTACATCATTCAGTTATATCAATAAACCTTTTGATTAGAAATACTTACACATCTACCTGAAAAATGCAAGGAACGTATACAGGATAAAAACAAATTCAAAATGCATCAGTTAAAAGCATTAAAACTAATTTTTTAAATATTTAATTTTGAAATCTGGTATGAAGCTAGGCATAGTCATTTTCTCAGGTGCCCCCAGTCATGCGATATCATCTTTCCCCCCCTTTCCCCCAGCAGAACAATGGGGAAGGTGACCAGATAACAGCTCCCTGATAGACATAAGAACAGCAATCAACAGTAAAAAGCTATGTCCCACTGCGACACATGACCAGGGGCAGCGGGGTAAATTACAAAATTTCTAGCCCTATGTCAATTTTAAATTTGAATATAAAAAAAACTTTGCTCTTTTGAGAAATGGACTGCAGTGCTGAAGACTGCTGGAGTAGCACTATTAACTGATGCATTTTGAAAAAAACAAAACATGTTTTCCCATGTCAGTATCCCTTTACAATGCTGTTTTTATATACAGATATGGGATCTATTATCCAGAATGCTTGGGACCTGAAATTTTCCCCAGACACATGCTTGTCATTTGGCTCATCATAACTTACAGTAAATCTAGACATTGTGAGCATTCATTTTCTAAATCCCGCTCTATGGGCCATATGCTTGAATGAGCTGGTCTACATCTCTGCCCTTGCAGCACATATAGAACACATGCATCCATGTAATCATCCTTCTGAGGCAACTTTGTGCTGCTACACAACACATTTTCCCATTGGCTATTTACATGAATGGTGGTACCAAGGTAAATGTCTGATGTTTAGCCATTTTGCACTGAAAAAGGTCTTACAATCAAAAATGTATTTTGAACTGTGAAACTATAAAAACGTATTTTAACATACCTGACTGAGTGGATTAGGAGTGGGAAGAAGCCCTCCTCCAGGCAGTAGGCCTGCAACTGCATTCGCTGGTGCCACCAATGACAGGGCTTTGGCTTCATCAGGAATAATTCCTGCAGAAAAACCACAATTTATTAGATGCAGTCATTACATAAAAACAAAAAAAAATTGCAGACACGGTCACCCTGTTCTATCATTCAAGCCTTCTGGAAGCACATATTTTGCTGTCGGCTTCAAGTACTATAAATAGTTAACCATTAATTCTAAGTAAATGACTTCTCCCTTTGTATTCTTTTAATAACAATTTGGTTAATGGATCTAGGGTAGATAAAAATTGCACAATACACACTACTTTTTGTGTTAACACTGCCGAGATTGTATCACCTGTACTCGAATTTTAAGTCATGAACCAAACGTAAGCAAGCACAGTCGGTTCTCCAGGGGTGTGCTCTCAACTTTCAAAAGCTGTTTTATGAACAACGACTCGTGTCGGCTGCTTCGCTATAAAGCACACAGAAAAATCAAGATACACAAGACAAAAATAAGTTTGATTTAGGGGTTAATAAGATGGAACAGTTTTCTATGTTTTGAACACCTACCACAAAATCTTACAAGGCTGTAGTAAAAATATTTTCTGTTTGAACAAGCCTTTTTCAGACATGTTTGCTGCTTTCGGGATGTACCATACCATGTTCCTTACCTTATCAGCAGACATTTTAAAATTGTGATGCGTCCTAACACCACAACCCAGTATTTTACCACTGTAAACAAACCTGGCATGATTGGCTCCAGCCATGAGGTAAATTAGGCACATGACTACACTTTACATAAAATAAGCTAAATCAGCATCAAATATAAAACAAATAAAATAAACTAAGGCAAAAGCTACTTTATCTTTGCGTGCCCATACCCCCAAATCACAATGGAAAAACAAACTAGAGATTTTTTTTTTTTTTTTTTTAAATACCAGTAATTTGCCTTGAATGCACATAAAGACACTGCATGTCACCATAAAACATACAAAATGTACAGGGCACTTAAGAGAAACTGGATAAGCTGCAGAAGAAAACTGTTGAGTGGTATTTTCAGCAGGGCCTGGTATATAGTTCAGGCTGAACCAGGGAAAAGAACTGTAAAACACAACAACAAAAAAGAAAAACCACTGTTAAATAAAGGTAATGGATCCTTCCACCTACTTTGATTGCTGCAGATATTAAACACGTTTACATTAAACTGCAGGGTTATCTTGTAAGATATGAAACTATTGATTTCTCTTTTAAAAGGGTGGAATATTTTTATTGAGGGCTTGATACATGTTTTACCAAACACTACATATTACACCTTGTGAGTATGGTATGATACTGCAACCATGTCTCAAGATATAAATAAATTGCAGAATGTTAATTCAAGCAAATTTATGTATGTGAAACTTGAGACTGCTAATATTGTAAATCATGCATCTTGTATGCCAAACTGAAGTGATCTTAATCTGCAAATAAGATTACAGTAAATGAGATTAAAGTGGACGTTTGCTATGCATGGGTATTGGGTTCTGCAATTATCCTGTCTTTTCTAAAAAGAATGCATGAATGTGTTGAGAAGTCAACATGTTTATTAATGTTACTTGCTGGTTAAACCCAGCTTATCAACATTATTTTCTACTCGTGTAATGTCAGTATATATATAAAAAAAAAAAATCTAAAGCCACTCAATTTCTGAAAGGAAAGGAAAAAATGCACAGACAAAAGGACCTCCATTAGTAGTGAGCAGAATTTAGGCTAAAACTCCATATAAGAAAAGCATTTTGCCATCATATTAGAAATGTAGTAGTTAAATCTCTTTAGGAGTTTGGTTGTGTGCTTTAAGACAACTCAGTGTTGTTAAACTGGAGTCCCATAGATTATAGTTGCACACCAACCCATTTTATAGCATGGATAGTTCCTACAGGTACATAGGCAACTTTGGAAAACAATGGCCAGCAACAGGCAACATTAAACTATGGGGGGAATTCACAAAAGTGGGGATACGGAGACTAAATAAAAGTGGAGATAAAAATGTCTGATTTCCCACCAAATTCACAAACCCTTTCTCCACTTTTGTGAATTTGTCTTTTAAACAGAAAGAAATTGATTTTATTATCTTAGGTCAACTGTCTAATTGCTGCTAAAAACTAAAAAAAATGGCTGGGAGATTAACATTTACTTTAGATGATATATTAACTCAAATTGCTAATATCTCATTCACTAAGGTAAAACTAGTAAAATAATGCAAGTGTGAGGTAAAAACTTGTATTCCCAATGGGGCACCTGCAAGAGGTGTCAATTGCAGATTATATGAACCAAAGATGTACAATTTAAAGTTGATCTGACACACAAGGAAGAGTTATACTGAGCTTTACTCCATTTTTAAAACGTAAGGAGAAAATGATGTTTAAAATGTTTTTGCGCAAATTTAGAAAGACAAATTCATAAAAGTGTAAACTATCTTTCTTTCACTAAAATATGAGAAGTGTCAGTTGAGTCGGAATTTAGGCGGATTTCCGTTTGTGTATATGAAGTATTTTAAAACAGCTTACCACCACTTTTACTCCAAAAATATGCTCTCTCCACTTCTGTGAATTCCCCCCTATGTGTCACCCATGTCTCTGCCAAAGTTACTTAAAATAATGTAGAGGTAGCAAGTCACCAACAATACCTGTCTATATTTATCTGGGGCAAGATACATGACTTTTTGAAGAGTTTACGATTGGCTCGCATAACCTGAAACAGATTGGTGGACCAAGAGACAATAACAGGAAAATCAGAAATGCTGCAGAGATCCCTATGCTGAAGAGTTGTAGCCACTATACAATTTGGAATACCCTTGGTTCCCCATAAACTGTACATTTCGAATACCCTTGGTTCCCCATAAACTGTACTGTTACAGTATTATTTTATTTATTACTGTATATGTTTTCTTTTAGTAGAAATGATTGATACTGGCAACTTGCTACACTCATTGTTTAATCAATAGACAGGAAAACAATTGATTAAGATCAATGATCAAACTCTAGTCACACCTAATATTAGGGCACATATTAAATGATCACCTGATTAAATGCTATGCTCGCAGAAGAGACATTTTGACCTTAAAGGAACAGTTCAGTGTAAAAATAAAAACTGGGTAAATAGATAGCCTGAGCAAAATAAATGTTTCTAATATAGTTAGCCAAAAATGTAATCTATAAAGGCTAGTGTGACTGGATGTCTAACATAAAAGAACACTACTACCGGCTTTTTAGCTCTCTAACGGAGTAAGTCAGTGACTTGAAGGGGAGCCACATGGGACATAACTGTTCAGCGAGTTTGCAATTGATCCTTAGCATTCAGGTCAGATTCAAAAGTAAACATTTATGACCCACATACAACCCCAAGTCACTGAATGGTGAGGAAAGTGAGCTGAAAAGCAGGAAGTAGTGCTATGTTAGACATCCAGTCACTTCAGCCTTTATACATTACATTTCTGGCTAATAAACTATATTAGATAAATTTTTTATTTTATTTATTTTGCTTGGCCTATTTACCCAGTTTTTATTTTTATACTGAACAATTCCTTTAACACACACACACACACACATATCTATATTATGCACTTATCGCTGGATTACTGAAGCGACTTAGAAAAAAAACATACATTCTGTTATCTAAATCTATAACATACTTAACCTCTGTACAGTAGATACAGACCCTCTGGCAAAGAAAACAAAAAGATCACTGAAAACAGGAAAGTTCACAGCATGTATTAATTAAAAAAAAAAAAACACAAAATAGGTGAAATAATTATCTTCCTTCATGCTTATCCAACAATATGCAAGTACTGTGCTACCTGTGCAATAGGGGCATTAGAAAGATGTTACTCTGCACATCATGCCCTTAATAAAGGTATAATAGGCTTTGGAAAGACATTTCCAAAAGCCCTAAAGAAAACTTAAAATAAGAATAAAAGCGATTTCCAGTTTGCCTTCACTCCCTAACCCCACTGAAATATTTCACTGTTTAGAAAGCTTGCATACTTACGTGAATGCAGGTGCTTACTAGACCAGTTAAACCATAGAGCGATTTTACATTTAAAGGAGAACTATTGCGAAAATAAAAATTTAAGATAAGCGTCATCATACTGAAATAAGAAACTTTATGAACAATCAATTAAATATCCTGCATTTTTTCTGAAATAATCAAGTTTATGTTCACTTTCCCTCTCAGCATCGGTTTTGCTTCATTCTGTCTTCAAGCAGTAATTGGGTGTCTGATATTAATTGACAGATACAATATATCTTATAGGGGGGCTCCTTTTGCCTAGAAGATGTATTAGAGCTCACTCAAATAACTGATTCCAGTACAAAAAATCTAACAAAATAACTGCCTTTTGCACAAATTCTGCATGTAGAGAGACATGATGTCTGATGATTTTAATAGAGTGAGCTCTAATACATCTTCTAGTCAAAAGGAGCCCCCCTTTAAGATATATTGGATCTAACTGTCAATGAATAACTGCTGCATGAAGACAGAATGAGGAGTTAGGGTAAGTCCAGACGGGGAGATTGGGGGGCGATCCGTCGCCTGGCGACTTCTCGCCGGGACGGATCGCCTCCGAATAGCTAGGCACCGGCGAGGCTTCAAAGCGCCGGCGCGTGTCCACACGGAGCGGCGCGATTTTTAAAATCGCTCCAAATTGCCTCGCCAGGCAATTTGGAGCGATTTTAAAAATCGCGCCGCTCCGTGTGGACACACGCCGGCGCTTTGAAGCCTCGCCGGTGCCTAGCTATTCGGGGCAATCCGTCGCGGCGAGAAGTCGCCAGGCGACGGATCGCCCCCGAATCTCCCCGTCTGGACTAGCCCTAACAGATGCAGAGATAGGAATAGTGAAGATAAACTTTCAGAAACAGTACAGGATATTTAATCGATTGTATTTAGAAAGTTTCTTATTTCAGTATGCAGAAGCTTATATAAAATTTTCACAATAGTTCCCCTTTAACATTTGAATCTGTCTGACCAGCAGCTACAAAAACTATTTCCTGGAAATAAATGCCCTAATTTCCTATCAGAATTTTCATTTTAGAATTCTGTATATGTAGAGAAACATAAATGGTACTTGGCCAGTTTATCTGCTTGGTTAAATATAAAAATTGTGGTATTATCCCAAGCTCTGTTATATGTCTTGTACAAGTACCCTATTGCACAAATGAATGCTCCCATGGCAACAGCATGTAAAGCCTTTTTGTGCCTTTTATACAAACATACAGTTTGTACCAGTGAAAGGATACATTATATTTAAAATTTACAGAAAGCCCCTTTCATTTTTGTCTTAAAAAATCCTTTAAAAGTCTACATTTCATGGCCACACTAGCCATTGAAAGCAGAGTTGTTAGAATTAACCTGCAATTTTAATTGTGAATTTATAAAACTTAGTTTGGTACAAAATGATGTGATTATTCAATCTTCGGGGTTTACAACTCACTAGCCACAGTTCCTGAGGTAAATAACCTTACAGACTTAGGTTAAATATGTTGTTGCAATTGTGAAATTGAGAAAGCTTCCCAGTTTTATTTTATAGTTCATTAAACTATGGTGGCTATGCAGTTGCTAATCCATTTATGTACTAAAAATTCAAATTTCACTATATAAAAAATAAAAAACCAACCAAGGTGAACGATTCCTTACGAGCACATACCAACTTTATACATGGTAAGTATACTTTATTAAAATCGTTAGAAAAATGAAGTACGGATAGTAGATTAACTTTTTATAGAAAATAATTATTTCTATTATTAGCATTAAAAGAAAAGTTTACATGCAAAATAAAAATATATTTGTTTTTGAGGGGAAATAAAGCACTATGCTGGTTTTGAAAATAAAGAATGTGGACTTTAAAAGATGTCTCTACTTAACTGTGGCTTACAGAAAACCAATTCCCTACCAGGACAGTTATGGCTTGCATTGTTTTTTGCCTGCTCTTGACTTTAATGGCAGATCTTGCCATAAGTTTATTATGATATGCAACAGGGATATTGTCTTTTAACATTCCCGTTTCACACAGGAAAAATCTTAGTATACAAGTGTAGTGCACAGATTGTACATTTAAGAAAAAAAATGTCAATGTATAGAAATGCCTAAACATTATTCTAAATATAAGAAGTATAGCAATAAGAGCACAAGCTACTAATGTAACACATACAGTTATAAAACTGTAATATTTCAATGGACTACACTGAAGAATGCTTTTTTTTCACTGCAACTTGACAGGCCTACTATGGAGCAAAACTCCCAAGAGCCACACACTTATGTCTAAGGAAAGAAAATATTGTTAATAAGTAGTTACACCACGAATAACACTTGGGGATGCGAGAGCTTGCTGCCGTCTAGTTAATGTCTAGAATCCCCTGAAGCAGCAGAGGACCCAGTTTTTCTGTCATCAGGAAGGGCTTTGCAAATGCCTTCTCCACTACAAAAATCACACACACAAATAACAGAGAAAAGATTTCATTATTTAGCAATTATTTTGATGTACAGAAGGATACAAATGTGAGAGGGAAAGAAAACTTAAATGCCCAGCTCCCATCCAGACCCTTCTGAAGGTTTTTTGACAGACCACAATCAATCCATGGTAGACTTTGCACTACTTGTCATTTAAATGATTTATTAGTGTGAACATTTTTGTTCCACAAATACAAAGTATGTGCAGAGGGGCAAGCTGTATTATTAATTTAGAAAAAAAACATGGCAGAGATCTTTAGAACTTAAAATATCTGGGTATAAAACATATTTTAAAAATAAATAATATACCTATGGTCCAGCATAAATTAATATAAGCTCTTATTAGCTCAAATAATTTTCAGCAAGCTTGCAATAGGGAATGCCAAGTATACCAGGGATATTCCATACAAAAAGAAACAAACAAAAAACCCCAAAACAGTAGCATGCAGACTGTGCTCACTGAAAGTATGAATCAATAACATTTCCCTCCCCAGCAGTGCTAAAGTTAATGTAAGCAAGGTACAAACCTTCTGCATATGGAACGACTATCAAAGCTCTGTCAACGAACACTGTATTAGTCAGATGCTGTGCAACCACTGCAGAGTCTGGATCTTGGAACTTTACAAAACAGACACGAGATGTTACAGGCAAAGGAGAATCACTACAAAAGGAAAAGGAAAGAATCAGGTAAAGCATCAATTTATAATAAAAAAAAATCCATTGTATAGATGAAGGATACATAAGCATACCAAAAGAAACCCATACATACGCAACCCAGTTTGACATTTTACTTTAGTAATACATTATTTTTCAGGATTTTAATGCTTTAATGAAAACCATGTTATTGGAATTAAACTGCAGATGCAAGACTAATTAAAAAAAGGAAAAACAGCCAGTGGTGTGCATTCTTAAAGAGAAAGTGTCAAAATGTAATATAAATAAATATTCCAGTAGTTTGCTAGTCACACTAGGCAGTCTTCATAATTTTTTTGAAGGAGAAATAGCCTAAAACAAAGATGTAAAACTTTGTCTCATTCATTCTAAGTAGGGCAGAAATGTTGTGCAGTTATAGGACCGGTTATCTAGAATGTTCTGGACCTGGGATTTTCTGGATAATGGATCTTTCTGTAATTTGGATCTTCATGCCTTAAATCAACTAGAGAACCATTTGAACATTAAATAAACCCCAAAGGCTGGTATTATTTCCAAAAAGGATTAATTATATCTTAGATGGGATTACAATGTACTGTTTTACTAAGAGAAAAAGGAAATCATTTTTGAAAACTTGGACTATTTGGATAAAGAAAAGTCTATGGTAGACTGCCTCTCTATAATTTGGAGCTTCCGGATAACAGGTCCCATACCTGTACATACCTTAGATCTTCTCTGCTAAAAGGCTGTGGTTGCCTTGGACTGGTACAGAAATAGAAATAGAACAATATTTCTAGCCTACTTCTTTAGTTAGGCTTTAGTTCTCCCTGAAAATGCAGGGAGGATATAACAGTGCCTATTTTAGAATTTATAAGTGTAACCTGAAGAGTTAACTTTTAAACAATGGCAGATTTACTGTAAAATAGATTTCTTATAAAACTAGTAAAATAAAAAAAAAAAAAAAATTCCAATTAAATTCCATATGGAAAAAAAAAGGAGGGTAGAAAAACTGTGTCTACATTGTATTCTGAACACAGGTTTATTTCAATAAAGCTGTTTTAATACACCTATGCACATTAACTTTGGTGTGTGTATGTGATCCCATTCAATGACAGCACCCAGTGCGCCACTGCCATAAATATAAAGTAGCACTTCCATCATGCTGTGCATCACTTGTGCAGGGTCACAGTCTGTGCAATCGACCACATCAGATAGGGAAGGATATAGCACAAAAACAAGCAAGACAGGACTCCATAAAATGTACCCATTATTTAATAACTTTATATTATAATTAGAAAAGTGAGAAAAAGTTTAATTAGTGTAGGTTTTGCAAACAGATACTGTACACATTGTATTTACACAAGGTCTGCACAAAGAACAAGAGCCCTCCAAATGTATAATTGCCTTTATAAATGCTAGAGCCCTGGTCTTGGAAAGTAAGCAACTTCAGGTGTGGAATTACCTACTGGAGTCTGGTAACTTCCAGGTCAGAAGATTCAAAACCAACTTGCATAGAGCTGGTATATCAGTGGAGGAGTGCCAGCTAAACAGTAAGTGTGTCACGTAACAAAAACTGTAAGATTTAATGATCAGGATATACATTTCAGCCATCAAGCTCTTCAAAATAAAGAAGCTGTTTAGATTAAAATGTCAAACTTGTTACCTGATCCTAAGCATCCCACTAATATTTTATAGCATGACTGCACTGGGGATGCTGTTCATGTGACCATACAGGTTAGCCAGCTTGACTCATTCTGACCTAAGACCATCCGACATAATTTAAACACATCAAGTGTCAAACATGAAAATGCTGAGATTTACAGGCTTGTGCATAGAGACATGTCAAACTGCCAAATAATGTTAATACATTTCAAAGAAAATCAACATAACTAAAAAAAAAACCCACTTAAAGGGGTTGTTCACCTTCCAAACACTTTTTCAGTTCGGTTGTTTTCAGATTGTTTAGCATAAAGACTTTTTCGATTCCATTCCATCTTTTATTTTTAACTTATTTCCTGAAAATTTAAGTTCCTGTCTCTTACATTTCAGTTGGGCAGCACATTGATCCAAGTTCATTCGGAAAGGTTACAATTTGCTACATTTAGAGGATACATTTCTCAGCAGTATCTATGGAATATTAGCCACCACTGTATCAGTTCTAACAGCTGCCTTTAAAGGGCAACTAAAGTCTAAAATAGAATAATATTAGAAATGCAGTATTTTGTATACCAAATATAAACATGAACTAATAAGACAAATGATTTAAGCTTTCAAAGTTTGTCACAGGGGGTTGTCATCTTGTAACTGTTAAAAATCTTTGCAATACCAAGACTATGCACATGCTCAGTGTGGTCTGGGCTTCAATTGGGAGGGTTAAGCTTAGGGATCGTCATAAATTATCAAAACAGCACAAGTCAAATAATATCTGCCATAGAAGCCAATACAGCAAGAATAATGAATAACCAAAATATACAGACTGCACTTGGTCTGCGGATACAAATCTCTACAGTCACTGGTTATTTTACAGGTAAAAAGAAATCTGCTCGAGTTCTGGGAAGTAAGGTGGGAGGGCACCCCCTTGCCATTTGAAAGTACGACTGTTTCCCTGAAGAGCACTTAGGGACCATCTGACCATTCCTATCCACAGAAGTAAATGAAGGGAGAATTTCACCACATACAGTCAGGTTTATTATAAAAATGATAGACATGTTTTAATGAGTGTATATTGGAGACAGGCTTCTTTTTCATTAAAGTAAAAATGGGATTTTATTTTTTTGCCTTTACATCCCCTTTAATGCCACTCAGGGATTCTGCTCAGTAGGGTCAAAGATAACAAATGCATCAACTAATGTATCAGTATAGAACAGAGTCCCTAGCTTAGGTACAGACAGTCCCTAACTTCTCTGCAGGGAAACGATCATATTTTCAAGCGTCAGCCTACTTGTCAGAACTCCTGCAGCTTTGTTTTGTTCCCTGTGCAGTCTGTATATTCGGATTATTAATCAGTATTTCTGTATCAGCTTCTATGGCAGATATTATTTGACTTGTGCGCAGTGGCATAACTAGATCTTACTGGGCCCCACAGCAAATAATTTTTTAGGCCCCCAAAACGTCCAGTGGTTGACCTATTTTACCAATATTTATTGTAATTGTATATGAATTAGGGCCTCATGGGGCCCCTATAGCTCCTGGGCCCCCCTGCAGCTGCAGGGTCTGCTTCCCTTGTGCGGTTTTGATTATTTGTGACGATCCCTAAGCTTAATCTCCCAACTGAAGCCCAGACCACAGTGAGCATGTGCGTAGTCTTGGTCTTGCAAAGATGTATAACAAAGTTACAAGATGACAGCCCCCCTGCAGCCAAATTTGAAAACAAAACCATGTGTTATTTAGGTTTCTGGTGCAGTAAGTTCATGTTTGTTTAGTATACTAAATACAGCATTTCTAACATTATTTTATTTTAGACGTTAGTTCCCCTCTAAAGCTATGGGCACACAGGCTGTTGTCAGTGTGCATATTTTTGCAGGCTGAAAGAAGCAGATTTGCTCAGTGCCCCTGCCCCATTGATTTGTATCTGATCAGCCACAGTTTATGAACAGAAAGAAACCGGGACATCAAGGTATTTACTTAAGAAAATCCATGATGTAACACTTCACGGTCCCAAAACAAATCAATAAAAATTATTTTATTCCAGACGTTTTGTGTGGGATTCTGAAGTTAGTCATCAATAAAAGTTAAATATTTTGTTTTTATACTTTAACCACAGAAACAAAGAAAAAATAAAACTGGAAGTACTGTATAATTCACTGCTAGCACAGATGGCTTTCAAAACATGTTAGATGGAGGTAAACTTGCAACAGTACTAGTGTCTAAACTATATCTCTACTGTAAATAAATATCTGAATACAGAAAAACAAGTCAAACCGATATATGGACTTGCTAGTCTGCTCCTGCTGAACATGCCCTGTGGTTGAGGTAGATAGGGCACACTAGTTAGTACAGAGCCAAAGTCCCCTGGGTGCACAAAAAGGGCTGTGATTGGCTATTTGGCCTACAAAAAGGCTCTACGTGGCACGATACTTAGTTTTTATGCAATTAAAACTTGCTTTCAAGCTTGGAATTAAAAAATAGGCACCTACTTTGAGGACCCCTAGAGCAACATCCAAGGGGTTGGAGAGCAACATGTTGATCATAAGCTACTGGTTGGGGATCACTTGTACAGACATTCTGCTTGAGGGTGCAGGATTTAAAGGTGTGGTTCACCTTTACTTTAACTCTTAGCACGTTATGGAATGGCCAATGCTAACCAACTTTTTAACTGGTCATCTTTATTTATTTTTACAGTTTTTGAATTATTTGCCTTCTTCTTCTTCTGCCTCTCTCAAGCTTTCAAATGGGGGTCACTGACTGGCCAGGACTGGACTTCAAAACAGGCCCTGCCATTCCTACTACACAGAGGCCCAAACAGCCCCCACCAGTCAACTTAATAGTCACTTTCTATGGCAACTTACAGCAGCCCCTCTGGTATTTGCCAGCACCCACAGATTGTCAGTCTAGGCCTAACTGACCCTATCCAAAAGCAAATCCTCTGTATGGCTACATATTTATTGTTATTGCTACTTTTTACTACTCATCTTTATATCCAGCCCCTCTCCTATTAAAGTCTCTCATTCAAATCAGAACATGGTTGCTAGGGTAATGTGGAACCTACCAACCAGCTTGCTGAAAACTGAAGAGCTGCAGAACAAAGTCAAATAAACACCACAAATAATAAAAATGACAACCTATCGAAAATTGTGTCAATGGATCACTCTCTACATCATCATAATAAAATTTAACTCGGAGGTGAACAACCCCTTTAAGTTTCTAAACAAAAACCTTATTTTCGATTTAGTTAGCTGCATGTATTAGAGATATAGTTTGTGTGTAGCCGAGTACGAGTACAGCAACATAGAGCTAGTGCTCTAAATCAAGATGTCCCCACTGTAGCACTTCAAATGTTGATCAGAATATACAAAAAAATGAGGAGTCATAATTTCCGATAGCTGCTGCGCTACTAGTCTACAGATTCGAGCGCTAAGCCTCTCACAGAGGGGCTACGTGATACGACGGAAACAAGGCCCGTACAAGGAAAGCCTGCCCGCCATCGAGCTCTTGGCTTTCCACGCATTGCGTTTCCTCACGCGCTGCACTTACTCGGGCGGAAAGAGTCGCAGCTCCTCGATTTTTCCCAGAAACCCGAACAGGGTTATCATCTGTTCAGATGAAGCGCTGGGAGAAACGTTCGTCACCTGGATCACATCGGTGCTGGAAGTCATTTCCGTGTCTCCTGCTTTAACACATTAAATACGGAAACAAAAAAAGTAACACAGAAGATTAGTAAACTAGCGTGTCAGGGCGGGCTGCCCCTGGTTATGGCTGAAAGCCGAGTAACAACAGCCGGGGATTGAAAGCTACAAAGAATAGAAACGCTCCGCCATAAGACAACGAGTACCACAAGGTGCCTGGCTAGGCCGCAGTATCCCACAATGCACTAGTCGCGCAAGCGCCTTGTGAGCGCACAAAAAAAATCCCGTATTTGTGAATTCAGAGAGACTACTGATCGCGAGTTGCTAATGTGTCACTGATGTTGGTTCGATATAGATTATAGTTGCTAGATGCAGCAATGAATCCTTACAGATATTGAAATCATAGATGCAGTGTTACACGTTTCCAAAACATTTCGTTTTGTTTTTTATTTCCCTTTATCATTCGTACTAATTTTGCCTCTGACTAGTACTGCAACAAGGAAGATTTTTACTTGTGACCAGACATACCAACTATTGCTGAGACCAGTACAGCCACAGCAGAAGATACTTTTGTAACAATTTCTAGATAAACAAATAAGTAATTGTAACAATGTAAGATAACAGGTCCCTTGGGAAAAATTAGACATGGTTTAAAGGAGAATAAAATCTGTTTGTGAAAAAACCCTCCCTCCCCTGTGGAGCCCCCCCTTCCCTGTGGAGTCCCCCCTCCCCTGAGGTAATTGTCCTCTGTCTAGGGTTGCCACCTGTCCGGTTTTGACCAGGACAGCCTGGTTTTTTGAAGGGCTGACCAAGTCAAAACTGCCTTCCTGGTTTTCCAAATTAGGAAAACTGGGAATGATTCGCTATGACTGACACAGTGATTGGCCAATTGCTGCATCATAGCCCTGTCCCTAAGTCACTGTCCACTAGGGTTGCCACCTTTTCTGTAAAAAATACCGTCCTTATAGTCCTATATACTGTATTTATCTTTTTGTCTATTAATAACATTAGGATCAACCATAATTTTTACTGGCCAGGTGGCAACCCTACTGTCCATCCCCTATGCTTCACAGTTCTGCCCCCTGCCCGGCATCCACCAGCTCAAAGGTGGTAACCTTACCTCTGTCACTCCCACCCTCCCTCCCACAAGATCACGCGATTCTTGTCCCTAAATTGCTGCAAAGCTACCCCCCTTCCCCATTGCTCTTACCTTTTTTGAGTTGGAGGGGGCCCCCATCGCTATTGCAAGTGCCCTCTCTGCACTAGAGGAGACTTATTTCCATTTTTTAATTAGGAAATTCAGCTTAAAGTTACCAGGAGCAGCTTTTTTGTTCCCCCTGATAACTTGTGTTTTTCCCGTGCTTCATGGCAGGTGCACCTATGAGGCACAGATCTTTGTTGGCTTGCCACAAGTCTGGGCCTGGATATTTTGTAGAAAAAAAGCAATGCAAAATCACACCCTATGACACTTGTGTACCAGCCATTGCAGCAAAATAAAGAAAGCTTTTTATTAACCTGTGGCTTTCCTGTATTTTACAGTTTAAATATGCCTATGCAACTATTTGGTGTAATTTCTGTTGTACAATTAAAAACCTAGTGACAGTCTCCCACTGAAAATCGTACAATCTGCAATAGACGCAAATATATGATCTCCAGCCGACAGAAATTTTCTAACCTGGCCGATCGACCAATGACCGATCGGCATGGCACGACAAATGTCGGAACACTCCACACATGATCCGAAAATCGTATGAATTGAGGATTCATACGATCGGATCGTTGCATCTATGGCCCGCTTATGCCTCTCTTTTGGGCTAGCGTTTTAGTCAGACTGGTACTGCTGCCACCTAGTGTCTCCAATCAGGAATATGTTGAATTTTTTTTCTATCACTTGATAAACCGGCTTTGAGTTCTGCAGCAGCGGGAAGGACAGTTACCACTATCACAATGTCTCGCTTCAAGGCTAGTTGATCCTGTCAGCGAGAGGTCTGACTGAAGGTGAGGGTGTTGTTACCTCTCATCTCACATGGTTTCAAGAACAAGTAAACGTTTTTTTTTTCTATCTCTAAATTTGCTCTAAACAGCCCCTCAAATTAATGTACCTTAGTCCCTGCTGCAAGTCTGCTCTGGTTTCTGTGTTATCAGCAGCTTGTTTCACCTTCTTCCTGGTGCAGAGTGAAGCCCAGCCCCTTAGCTTACTGAGCTGACCTTATATCTTGGACTAGTCCAGGAGATCATTTGCATACTATGACATAGCAGAGAGCAGTGAGTGTAGCAGCTTTTGCTTGGGGAAACTAGCTTACTAATGAAACACTGGCTCCCTCTTCCTCTCTATTGTGGAACAGCAGCAAATGGACTGCTCAGTAAACTAAGGGGCGGGGCTTCACTCTGCACCAGGAAGAAGGGGAAACAAGCTGCTGATAACACAGAAACCAGAGCAGACTTGCAGCAGGGACTAAGGTACATTAATCTGGGGGGCTGTTTAGAGCAAATTTACAGAAAGAAAAAGAAAAACATTTACTTTTCCTTTCAGGAGACTGCTGGGAGGTATTAGTAACACTGTTGCCATTCAGTGGGGTAGACGCCTTATATATTGTGATTGGTGACATGTTTGTCTGCCTCTCTGTTGTATATTCACCCACGTGTTTAGCAGAAAGTGGTCACACTAGTAAACATGTCACAGAGCTGCCCTATGCTATCACATTGTTAATTGGTGGAAACCATTTCAAATGGAATATTACTTTCTGTTTGGTGGAAGTATTCTTCAGTGCTAGATATGATGAGGAAATGGCTACACATTATAATGTAATATCTCTTCCTAATTCGAGCAAATTATTTATTTTGGAGCACAATATACATTGAGTGTCTGGCTACTACTTTCCCTTCTTGCTGATATTTTACCTTGCCAGTGCCACTGACATAAATCATACAACGTGCCTATGTTGTTATTATGCAACTTTGTTTACAAAGAAAGTGAAGTGCTTTTAAAATAAAAAGAACTGGCTCAATTCACAGTATCACAGTACCCTATTCTTCCTTGGTCGAGTTCAAACTGTGCAGTTTATGGATATCAATGGGGCACCATACACGTGCTAACATTGTTAAAGGGGAAGGAAACCCCCAGGCACTAACTCAAACCCCTCACCCCCCCAGTAGGCCCGCCTTTCTCCTCCCCCTCGGACTACCTCTCCCCCCGGGCTATTGCCCCTAAGTCCCTACTTACCCCTTCAAGCAAGTCCACCCATTGAACTTTGTGAACTTTCAGCGCATGCACAGTAGTACCAGCATCCTACTGCGCAGGGACTTAGGGACAATAGCCTGGGGGGGAGGTAGTTGAGGGGGTGGAGGAGGGAGGGGGGCCTACAGGGGGGTGGGGGGTTTGAGTTAGCACCGGGGGGGTTTCATTTCCCTTTAAGAACAGAATTATTAGTACATGTATTTTTACATGTATGATAAGCCAGAGGCTGGTCATTGATACAATTTTTTTTTACAAATTTTTTAAAACAACATTTAGTTCCTTTAGTTGTCTGGAGAATAAACTTAGATACTCCCCCAGAGTAGTGGATTTCGGTGGAAGTGATCAAATAAGTCAACATAAAATGTCACACCACACACAATTTGAATTTAGGTTTCATATTGGTTTAATTGCTAATGATTCCCAATTCCTACTTTAATTGCACCGTTGGCGACCATGGAAAATGTTGTTTAGAACTTTAAGATTTATTATAGGGAAAAAATGGAAATATTTACCCCAAAAAAACTCTTCCTTCCCATGCCATACCGCTGGCTTGAATGAAAAGCTTGAATGTGGCACTCGCGGCACTTCGTTTTCCGAGGTTGCCTCATGAGGAAGCTCCGGGCGACTTTGAAGCACTGCGAGTGCAATACCGCTAACGATTTACATACATGTCAGTGGTATGGCAGGGGAAGATTATGGCCCAGGAGAAGAGGAGATTAGTCTCCAGGCGACTAAATCTTCCCATGTGTCACTACCCTAAAGGGATTTTGTCATTGGAAAACATTTTTTTTTTCACACTAATTAGTTAATAGTGCTGAGAACTTGGAGCTGACACTTTCTCTCCTGCTGTTATTATTGAACAGGCACATCGGGTCCCTGGCAGGCTGCCACCGCCCGGAGCCCCCCCGTGACACATCATTGCACATTTCCTGAATTTCAGGGACAGAGTTGCTAACAGGCGTTCGCCGCAAAGATGAACTAAAGTTTGAGAATGCAACCATCTCCATATACCCTGATTTTTCCAACGAAATACGCAAGCGGCGGCAACAATTTACAGCTATTAAAAGGCGCCTCAGGGAATCAGGATTGCAGTATGCCATACTGTACCCAACCAAACTCAGGATCTCGGTCAGGAGGTCATAAGTATTTCTTCACCTCTCCAACTGAGGTATCCAATTGGCTGGATCAGCAACCACGAGCTTCTATGCAGCCGAAATGATTTCACAACTACACTCTACTATTTAAATCTGTTTAACTGAATTATTTGTCTACAGTTCATTATTATCTAGTTGGTTCAAAATGAGTTGTACATTTCAGTTACACCCTCCTTAATTGCAATATGTTACGGGTACGAAGCTTCTCCATTAATAGGGGAAGTAGGGTGGGAAATGTTGGTAATAAGTTGATGCTTCCCTATCTTTTCTCTATCCCTATTTCTACTTTTCTTTTTCTTTCTTACCTGCTATACAATGTTAATCTCTCTATGGGGGGGGGTTGGTATACATGCACAAGAAAACAGAATGGCTGAGATAACAGCAATTTCCTGGAATGTCACGGAATGAATTCCCCACTAAAGCGGTCCCTAGTATTTAGCTTTCTATGCAAATATAACCCCCACATGTCTCCAGGAGACCCACATCTGTAAGGCCACTAACCCAAACTTGTTATAAAAAAAACCCTGGATAGCACAGGCATATCATGCGCTATATTCTAATTACTCTAGAGGGACCTCAATTCTAATAAATAAATCACTCCCTTTCCAACTACTACACTTACAAAATGACCTAGAGGGGAGATTAACCTTAATTAAGGCCTCCTTAGCAGTCACACCTTACATTATAGTGAGCCTGTACCTCCCACCCCCTTTCCAAGACTCACTTCTATATGACTAGACACATAGCGGACCTACCGCCAGGTCCAATTTTAATACTGGGGGACTTTAATGCTGTAATGGAAGGGGAGAAAGACCGTCTCACTCTTTCCAAGGCAGGAGGGACTGAGCCTGGGGGTTAGAGAGACTGGGCACAAGCAGGGCTTGTGGATGTGTGGAGGGCCTGCAACCCCACCGAGTGAATGTTTTCATGCTATTCTAGGGGAGCTATGTCAAGAATCGATCTCACCTTTGCCTCTCCTGAAATGTCTTTCAAAATGCCCAGATCAGAATTTTTCCCACGGTATGGGATGCAATGAAGGCCTACATAAGAGTGGAGTATATCTCCAACATAGCCTTTGTACGAAGGCATTGCCCATGCTCTGACTAGGGTGGAGGAGGAACTGTGAGAGACAGAGGTATATTCTAAATGGAAATGCGCCCAGACTAGACTTTGGCTAGAGAGGACCAAACCAAGACAGGTATCCACGCACTCCAACAAGATGATAACATGCCAATCAGTAACCCTATCAAAATCAACCAAAACCTAGCAGACTACTACCAGGCTTTATACACTTCTAGAATTAAAAAAAACCCTACAGAAATTAAAAGATACCTTCAACAACTAGATCTTCCCAATCTCCCTTTAGAGTATAGAGACTTCTTGGATGTGCCAATCCAAGAGAAGGAAGTGCTAGAAGCCATATCTACACTACCCCCTGGAAAAACTCCAGGCCCTGACGGCTTTCCCAACACCTCAACTTATGCCTCCACCTTAGTCCCTTTCTGCCCAAGTTTTTATATTTGTTCAGATAATCACCTGTATGGCTCCCAGACAAAAAATTTTAAATCACTCAGAAAACAACTAAATAAACTCTACTGTTCTCCTGGACAAACAAGGGTAAAATATAATGCCTTAATATCCCCACTACCAGAAGGCGGATTGGCAGCTCTTGACATGCTGGAATATTTCCTAGCTGCTGAATTAGCACTGCTGGCAAAACTTAGCACCGCTGGCAAAACTCAGCACCGCAAGACCCAGTGACGCTGCTAGAAGCGCAGATAATAGGGTTACTGGAGGGATTACACAATTTGACATATAGGAAGGCTTAATTCCCCACTGACCTAACGCCCATGATGGAAAATGTGGTTAGGGCATGGCAATGTAGCTGCAGAAGGACGGGGATGGTACACAGGTCTCCCCATACTCCACTATGGTAAAATACAAATCTAGCTCAGCTTCTTACAGTTCCAGACCCACAACTCTGGGCACAATGCAATATAAAACATATAGGTGATGTATATATAGACAATAACCTCCTTTCTTTTCAGGAACTCAAGGACAAATTCAATTTACCAGATAGGATGCTTTTCTGTTATCTACAGCTACGACATGCTCTTACTCAACAATTCTACTTGAATATGCCTAGGATTGAGACTTCTCGACTTGAGGATCTTTTGCGCAAAGAACACCTCACAAAACCACTATCTGCAATTTGTAATCTACTACGTTCATGTCACCAAGTTACTAAATGGGAATTGCTCCAGAAATGGATTGTACATATCCCGGATCCAACGATGGAACAATAGCATACTGCCAAATTCTCAGAGACAGACTCATTCAATATAAATACGTACATTGTGCCTACTATACACCATATATACTGCATAAAATTAACCCTGCATTCCCTGATAGGTGCAACAGGTGCAAAAACTCTAAAGCTGACTTCTACCACATGGTCTGGGACTGCCCTCAAATACAGCATTTTTGGGAAGAGATTGCCAACTACTTAACCCAATTAATGGCAATGCCAGTGGAATTTCACCCTAAAGTTTTGCTGCTAAACTACCTAAAGGACACAACCACATCAAGATCAGAAAGTACGCTACTCACCTTCCTTCTGTTCCATGCTAAAAAAGCCATAGCTATTAAATGGACGGGCAAATCTCCCCATACCCTCATCTTCTGGATTAGTCTGGTAGAACAAACAATACCAGCATTGGAACAATTCTACACTGCAAGGGGTTGTCCTGAGAAATTCAATAAAATCTGGACACTCTGGATTTTACACAATGAATCGTACACAAACAGGATTACAAATAGTCCAAAACAATCAATGGACTGGCTCAAAACTACTGAATAAGTCTTCAGTCAGTATTAATAATTAATCTGCACTTTAAAAAAAAAAAAAAATTCTCAGCTGCACCCAGTCATGTGCTCTGATAAACGTCAGTCACTCTTTACTGCTGTACTGCAAGTTGGAGCGATACAACCCCTTCCTCCCCCCACCCCCAGCAGCCTAACAGAGCAATGGGAAGGTAACCAGATAACAGCTCCCTAACACAAGATAAAAGCTGCCTGGTAGATCTAAGAACAGCACTCAATAGTAAAATCCTATATCCCACTGCAACACATTCAGTTACATTGAGTAGGAGAAACAACAGCCTGCCAGAAAGCAGTTCCATCCTGCTGGCTTTTCTGAAAGCACATGACCAGTGAAAATGACCTGAGATGGCTGCCTACACACCAATATTACAACTAAAAAATACACTTGCTGGTTAAGAAATTAAATTTAATATTTTCAAGTGAACTATTTGCAATGTAAACAATGTATTTTAATAAAAACTACATCATAAAAATCATGACAGAATTTTTTTAAGTCTTATACCTTAGAAAAAACCCCTTAGGCAGGTTTTTGAAAAAAAAAATTCTAATGGTAGTTATATTGGGTTCTAATCACAAATCAATGCTCCATTGTGTTTTTTTACCTACATTTCTAACAATTATTTAGAATGTCATTGTTGATGACCTTGGTGGATATTTGTTTTTAAAGGAGTTTTTGATATTTGTCCCTGTACTCTCTATATACTGCTATGTATGTCAGCATTTTAAAAGTCTGTCTGGGTACATGTGTTATTTGCTTATCAAAATTTTCATCATGTTCTGTTTCAATAGAAAAATGAGGTTTTTAGTATATCAGCTAGCATGGTTACATTATCAGTATACAGTTAAATATTTTATAAATTATAAAATATTTAACTGCATGCTGATGATGTAACCATGCTAGCTGATATACTAAAAACCTCATTCTTCTGTTGAAAAATAAATTATAATTTCCAAAAACAGCTTTATCTGCAGAAATTAGTGAATTGTAGGGCGCAAAGCAGGTGAATAAATTAGGGATGCTTTGGGGGCAGAAGTGAAGCAAGACTCTGTAGTCTCTGTAGTACCAGAGAGACTGGAGATGGAATAATAATAATATTATAATAATATTACATGGGGAAAAAACAATGTGTATATTATTTAGATGGTTTTTCAAAGTTTGATTTTTAGACTTTTTTTTTTACATACACAAAGACTTAGGGTCAGATTTACTAAACCTATGTGAAGGATTCAAATTCAATCAAATACTACCGAATTCGATAGAATTCCGATCCTACGATTTCTTCGAATGGTCGAATTTGCAAATTTGCCCACTTTGACCATCGAACAAAAATCTATTAGATCATTCGACCATTCGAAGGTGTGAATTCACGGGCAAATAGCCCTCGGAAATGTGGCACTTACTAAATCTGCCCCATGTATGACATTCTTAAAATTATTATTGTTATTTAGGACATACTATCTTACATATGTACCTGATAACCCCTTCAGATCACAAACAACTGGATTGCACTTCTAATCTCCTGCAAAATGTTCCTGCATCAGTAGCAGGAATGGAATCTCTTAAAGGAAAACTATACCCCGAAAATTTATTTTTGAGCAACAGTTAGTTTATATCAAATCAAGTGACATATTAAAGAATCTTACCTACCTGGTATATATATTTAAGTAAATATTGCCCTTTTATATCTCTTGCCTTGAATCACCATTTCGTGATGTCTGTGTGCTGCCTCAGAGATCACCTGACCAGAAATATTTCAACTCTAACTGTAACAGGAAGAAGTGTTGAAGCAAAAGACACAACTCTGTCTGTTAATTGGCTTGTATGACCTAACTTTATAGTTTGTTTGGTATGTTTGTGTGCACCGTTGGATCCTAGGATCCCAGGAGGCTGTCCTTATTTTTTAAAATGGCTATTTTCTATTTATGATTACCCAATGGCACATGCTACTAAAAAAGTGTATTATTATGAAAATGGTTTATTTACATGAAGCAGGGTTTTACATATGAGTTGTTTTATGCAATATCTTTTTATAGAGACCTACATTGTTCGGGGGGTATAGTTTTCCTTTAAGACAAAATAAACTGACTCATCTACCAGAACTCCCATTCCTCACCAAGCTGAAGGTGTTTTTTTCATTGGATTTCACATTATGAAACATCGAATGCTTATCGAATTGTTTTAGGCTATCATTTTGTTCACTATTCGATTTCTCGATGAATTCGTATGATCGGATACCGATCGTTCGATTTCACGAAAAAATCATGAAAAATCGTTCAATTCGAACGATCGAACGCTTCGATCGTACGAATGGTATTTGAGCAGGACTTAGCCTCAGAAGCCTATGGGCAGATTCCCATAGGAATCTATTACAATTCGGTAGGTTCAATCTGGCGAAGTAGGCAGTCGAATAACTTTAAAAATTTTAAATCCTTTGATCATCGAATTATCGAATATACGATCATTCGATCTATTTGATATTTGATGATCGAAGAGGCCAAATTTCAAATATTGTAGTGATACATGATCAAATGACTATCATAATTGCAAAGAAGGATCCGCACTCACTTATAGAATCAATAATGCATCTGTGCTTTATTCCATATGAATTTGCATCACAATCCGGCGTTCGGTCCTTTTTCAAGGATAGTGTGCAACAACAATGGTGACCATTAAATACCCACCCCCCTTAGTGAATAATGGCACCAAGATGACGTCAGTCCATATAAGAATGCAGTCCCGGACTGGGACACCAGGGGCCCACCCAAAAACCTTAGACCACTCTCAGTACTAATATTCTTCATCTCCTTAATCAAACTCTATTATCCTAGTTTGTTTTCTTTACATACTATAATCAATAATTCCATGTATTTAGCCTCTTTTTCTCATAGAAATAGGGAATTTCCATGAAATAGGTTTTCCTGGTATTCCGTGGGCCAGTCCGACACTGTAAGAATGTCCATATCTTTCACGCCAATAGCATTGAATTGTTGCATGCAATATTGTTTTCCACCACAAGGTGTCAATGTTGGTTCTGTTAATGTGTGAATGTGTCCATAAAAAAGAACCTTTGTATTTGCAACATCACTATACAAGTAGGCATAAAGAGTAACCTTTACTTACAGAGTTGAAAGAGTATTCGTATCATATTTGGATACATATCGTATGCCTGAAAAAGTGGAAACAATGATGCATTCAACTGGCAAATAGATATTTGAATCCAAAGGTTTTTTTTTATATATAAATAAAATAGAAATAAGAGCCAAAACAAGGTGTTACTTCTTTTCCTATTTCCTTTATTAAAGATATTTGAATCCAAACAAGCCAGTTTAATCACACTGACATTATTCCAAATAACATCTTAATTGTAGCTGGCCATTTAACCCTTTGGGGATAACGCAGTCCAGTTGAAATATCCAAAAAGCCTCCCGTTGCAGCAATAATTTTTCAAGGTCACCACCCCTGGGTGGTCTAGGTATATGGTCAATAGGCATGCATTTAAATTGAGATGGATCATGCCAGGCCAATGTTTGGATACTGGCTGTTGGGCTATATCTTGTTTAACACTTTTCTATCGGTGTCTAATGCTGCCCTGATGCTAGCCCTATGCATGTTAATCCTTTCTTTTAGTTGCCTTACAGTTTTGCTGCAGTAAATGAGTCCACAAGGACATTTGATGATATACACCACCATAGTGGTGGGTGCATGACATCCTGTGACAGATGCTGCATTTCTTGCCAGTCCTAGGATGCCTAAATTCGGAGCCCAGTATAAGTGTACTGCATACCACACATCCTGTGCATCTATACACCCCAGGACTTGGGGTTAGAAAATGCTTTCCCACCGGGTCAGAAGGACTCAAGCATTCTTTTTAAGCTGGTATTTCTATAGAAACTGAATCTAGAGTTTGTTTGGAAATAGCTTCCCTATAGTGTCATCACTGGTTACTATGTCCCAATCTTTTAGCACAGACTTTTTGGTGTTGCCACTATGGGGTTTATATTTACTTACATAATACAGGTCATCTTTACTTCTCCCTTGTGACACCAGCTGTTCACGATCCATGGACCTAATCAAGCCCCTGTGCAAAAATGTATTACCCTTATCTTCTAGGTCCTTCTTTTTTTGTCTAGGGTCACTATCAATTCGAGCCACTCTCAACATCTGAGATTTCAGGAGCGAATTAAGCAGATGTCTGGGATGGTGACTGGTGTAATGTAACAACATGTTTCTGTCAGTGGGCTTAGTATATAACCATGTGTGCAACATTTTCGCTGATTTATAAAGCTCTATATCCAAAAAATTAATCGTGAGTTGTAGTTGTGAAAGTCTAACATGTGTGTCGAGCTTGTTAAGGCTGTCAACATACAATTCCAGTCAATCAACATACAATTCCAAACTCCAATGTAGACCAACCCACATGGGCAAGTCAGCGCATACACAACAAATTTGGAGGTACAAAAAAAATGTCCACGTAACTGAACAGTATAACCCGTGCCTAGATGCACTAATTCCTTGGATTTATTCACATTACTGCACTGAGCACAGGTACACACACACACACACACACACACACACACACACACACACACACACACACACACACACACACACACACACACACACACACACACACACACACACACACACACACACACACACACACACACATACAGGTATGGGATCTGTTAATCCTAAAACCTTTATCCAGAAAGTTCCGAATTATGGAATGGCCGTCTCCCATAGACTCCATTATAATTAAATAATCAAAATTTAAAAAAATAATTCCCTTTTTCTTTGTAATAATAAAACAGTAGCTTGTACTAGATTCAAACTAGGTATATTTAATCCTTATTGGAAGGGAAACCAGCCTATTGGGTTTATATAATATTTACATGATGTTCTAGTAGTCTTAAGGTGTGAAGATCCAGAATGCTTGGGACCTGGGGCTTGCCAGATAACGGATCTTTCCGTAATTTGGATCTTCATACCTTAAATATACTAGAAAACCATGTGAACATTAAATAAACCCAATAGACTGCTTTTTGATTCCAATAAGGATTGATTATATCTTAGTTTGGATCAAGTACAAGATACTGTTCTTTTATTAGAGAGAAAAAGGAAATAATTTTTAAAAATTTGGATTATTTCATTATAATGGAGTCTATTGAAGATGGCCGTTACATAATTATAATGGGTTTCCGGATAAGGGATCCAGTACCTGTAATAATTGTAAATATCATTCAATATCCCTGTGCTTTTTAAGTGTATTTTAAGATATAATGTATAAAATGTGTTTTTTATTTTTAGTTTACCACATACACTTCAAAGCCTTCAAAATTTAAAATCTCTTCAATTGGAAGGTAACCCCTTGGAGGTATTCTAAGATACATTCTAAATGTAAGTAAGCTTTACTTAGTGAATTTTTATTTAATAATTTATTTTAAAGGAACAATTGTTTTTACTTTTCTGATTTTTACTGTCAAATATAATTTGCTCCTGTTTTCATACATATTGGGATATTATGATTTGCATACACCCATTGTATAGTCTGCTTGTTTTCAAGATAACTAGACTTCCATTGAATATTAAAGACTATTATTTGCCAAAACAAACTTGCCATGGCTACAATGACTAGATCATGCATTGCAGGAGGCAGTTGACCCTCCTGCATGTTCCACTGTTATTCAGTTGAATTTTCACCCTATTCAAACTGTACGTTTCCAAAGAGATAAAAGTCAGGAATAGAGAATTGACTGAATTGACATCTGGTTATGTACAGGCCATGTTTGTGGAAAGACAGTTTTTTTGGGACAGCAGAAACAAAGAAGGGAGGTGCTCTGGGTAGTGAGCATAACATTCAGGTTATTCATGGAGCTGTGTATCATCTTTTTCAGTTCAGTTCACAGTGTATCTCTTGTCTTTCTGAGTGGGACATGGTTTGCCTGGGGGTGTTCCAAATCAAAATCCACATCTGCTCATGTATCGTCATCCTTTGTTGTCTGTTATCTTAATATGAAAACCACATTACACAGTTTAGCATGTGATTTCTAAATTGTGATTAATACAAAACATTTAACATATCCTGTATGCTTGTGTTCGAAACTACAAAATTCTTTATTAAAGGAAAGCTTTACCCCCCAATGTATACGCCTCAATTATACCCCCCTATTTAAAAATATATTGCATAAAACAGCTAATATGTAAAACCCTGCTTCATGTAAAAAAACATTTTCATAATAATATACTTTTTTAGTAATAGTAGTCGAATATCATAAAATGGGGGCTTAAGGTAAAAGATGTAAAATGGAAATATTTACTTAATATTGTTTGGTTTGGAAAGACAAGGTAATACATAATACAGTGTTTTATAATTTCATATTTTTATTTCAGAAAGGAACACAAGAACTTCTATATTGTTGCTATACAACAATACTTACATGTAATGTGTAGTTTTTAGTCACATGTGTGAATAGTTCTGAAACCGGCGGGGAACAGATGTTAGAACAGCATTGTATGTAGCAGACAGGTGGTGTTGAAGGCCCCTGCCTCTGCTCACGGTTTCAGAACTCTTCACACATCCATTCTTGCAACTCTCACAAGTAACACCTGTTTTCTAGGAGTTGCATGACACATTGGTAATCTTATCACTGTAACTACACAGAATCAACACCTCTGTGAATTTCAGATGTCACCTCTCTGAAGAGTTACAATGTGCCATTGTGATTGGATTGTTGGAAGAATCTAAATGCTGGGAACTCCCCTACACCAGTCACTTGAACTGAAGAAGCTGCTCGGATGAGCAGTGAAACATCTTCATTAAAATTTCTCAGCAAGTCCAGTTGTTTTGATGTTTTGTGCTAGATGTCCCCAACTATATACCATAAAGTGGTGTTGTCCAGCTCATACTAAATTAGAACAAGTGGTAGGAAAATTTTTTAAAAGTTAGTCTAGTGAGTGAGTGGGCTAATTTCTATTACATTAAAGAAGACATTTGAACTTTAGTGTATTACATGTCTCACACAAGTAAAATAAATAAATGGAGATTCCAAATTTCTGCAGTTCATCTTTAAAGAATATGTATGGTACATCTTTAAAGTAATGTGATATTACCAATAAGTTTGTAAATAATTTTCACTATATTGCACTGTTTAATTTAGAGTACCATTTGATTTCACACTAAATTAATAATATTCAAAGATTATTTCTTATTGTTGTTCTTTACCTCTTTTGTGGCATGGAAAGGCATCTAGGATTTTGCAAAACAGGCACTTCAGCATTTGAAAGTTCACTGCATACTGGAAGTCTTTAAGATATAAATATTAGTGATGACCGTGTGCAATGCCACACATCTGTGGATTCTGGCAAATACCAGAGGGGTTACTGTAAGATGCCATATACAGTCACTATTTAGTGGGCTGCTGGCGAGCTGTTTGGGCCTTGAAATGCCAGGTCTTGAATAGCAGGACATGAAGCACACCACACACAGGCTTTGCCTTTAACTCATTTTATTACTATGGGGCAAATTTACTATTATTCCCCAAAATTAGCTTGACCAAATTCGAAATTCGATAAGCATTCAAATATCGAATGCTTATCGAATTGTTTTAGGCTATCATTTTGCTCACTATATGATTTCTCGATGAATTCGTACAATCGGATACCGATCGTCCGATTTCACCTCGTTTCTTCTAATTGGAATGGGTGACCACTTGTCAGCTGGAAAAGCCTTCTGGTAAATAAAGAATTTGAAAAATTATTATAACATCCCCTTATATAGTTATTCATAGTTATCATATCACCCTCAAACGCCTCTTCTCCAGCGTTAACAACCCCAACTTAGCCTGTCTTTCCTCATAGGTAAGATTTACCAGCTTAGTTGCCCTTTTCTATACTTTTTCTAATTCAATAATGTCTTGTTTAAGTGTTAGAGACCAAAACTGTACAGCATATTCTAGATGGGGCCTTACCAGTGCTCTGTACAGTGGAAGAATAACCCCCTCCTCCCGCAAATCTATGCCCCTTTTAATACAGCTCAAGACCTTATTTGCCCTTGCTGCTGCTGACTGGCATTGCTTGCTACAGCCAAGTTTATTGTCTACAAGGACTCCAAGGTCCTTTTCTATTCTGGATTTGCTTAGTGCAGTCTCATTAAGGGTATAATTGGCCTGGATATTTTTACATCCTAAGTGCATGACTTTACATTTATTAACATCAAATCTCATTTGCCACTTAGCTTCCCAGATTGCCACTTTGTCAAGCTTTTGTTGCCAGGATGCTGCATCCTGGGTGGAATTAATTGGGCTGCATAGTTTTGTCATCAGCAAACACTGATATATTACTTACAACACCCTCCCATTCATTAGGTCATTAATTAACAAATACAATTAAAGTGGACCCAATACCAAGCCCCAAGGGATCCCATAAAGAACCTTACTCCAAGTAGAGAATGTACCATTAATAACCACCCTCTGTGCCCGATCCTGTAGCCAGTTTCCTATCCATGTGCAAACGACTTCATGTGCTTTAGAAAGCAGTCGTTTGTGGGGCACTTTCATCAAACACTTTGGCAAAATACAAATAGATCACCTACTGCTCCCTTTAAGTATGTTCCCCTTTGTTGTCACCCTTAACTTTAATAAATGTGCAGCTTTATTAAGCACTTTTCTTTTGGTGTACAGTACCAACAGAATTCCTATAGTTCCTGATATGAATTATACAAATGTACATAGTTGCAAGAATTCTACAGGCCAAAAATCAAAACAAGTGTTGATTAGATTTAGGTGACCAATTGCAGCATACTCATATATATATATTTCACTGGTTATAGCATGCAAAAAACTTTAGTCCCCCCCCTTTCTTTATTACGTGCATGCTCTATTTGTATGTGTGGACCGTGTGTGCATAGTGGTTGGTTCTGCATGCATTGGGTTAAAATACCCAAAAGACTGAGCAGCCAAACAAGCAGGATGCGCATATTGAAGAATTATGTTAATAAAGGACAGACAAATCCATGTCACAGCCTTCCCGCTGGCTAGAATCTAAATCACCAGCAGGATGGCACTTGGAGCACTTCATTTTCTGAAGTCACTGAAGTTTCTTTGTGAGGCAAATTCAGAAAATGAAGTGCTCCAAGTGTCACCCTGCTGTCGATTAGTCGCCCGAAGAAGAGGATTTGTGGACAGGCGACTAAATCTCCCTGTATCTTGGCTTGTGTCTCTACCCTTAAGGATTTTGAAAGAATACAACATAGAAAACAAATTAGGCATTTTGTACTTTTATATTAAAATTCATTGTCTTTGGTCCACAGGACTTTGCATTTAGAAGGCAAACCATTCCGTAATCCACAAACATCTATTTTGGCTAAAGGAACTGTGGCGGTTTTAGAATACTTAAGAAGTCAAATCCCTACTTAATTTCTTTGGCATGGAAAAAATGGAAGATGGTTTGCCCACCACATTTGTAGCTGGTGACAGACTTGAGTTAAGTCAGAATTAAGTGGAATTTTTCTATAATTAAAAAGCAACATGTCCTGGTGTAGTGACTATAAGTAACTGTAGTTTGTTTGATTGTGTAATGTAAAATATACTTTTTGTTAGATACGAAATATTAAAACAAATAAGCCCATCAATATTAATGTTTTTTACATGCATTTTGCTTCTTAAAATCTTAAAGCACTTGTGTTCATTGATATATTATGTGATACTACAATTATTTATGGCTGTGTAATTCGATTAATTATGTTTATAGTATGTTTATAGGACATTTGATGATAATGCACACTTAGGGGAAGATTTAGTAAGGGTCAATGTGAAAATTCTAATTTCAAAGTAATTATGGGGGACCTCCTAGAAACTTTAAGGAGTGTTTTTGAAAATTGATTTTTTTTTTTTGGTGAAAATCGTTTGTAGCAAACGATTCAATTGAACGATTCAACTGATTTTCATTAGATCGAAAATGGACCTATTCAATCGAAAACGGTCCGTTTTCAATAGAAAAAACTATTTAAAAAGTTTTGATGGGCGAATTAACTTCGAAAGTCTACCCTTGATAAATCTGGTTATAAAAGGCAATGTGCATGGTTAAGTGTCTAAACAAATATATTAATAAAACAAACTGTTCCCAAAACAACTTCTAATATTGTTTTTACCACACTTTTGGGTCATGTGTCATATAAAAGTTTAGGAGAATTTGTTCACTTATGCAAAATATCTTTTTTTTTTAGAAACGCAACCTATGCCATGTGTAACTTCATGAAGAGTGCAGGAGCTTAGAGAGTTAAATGGGTAGGTAAAGTTTTTGAGTAGAAAAGAAGGGTTCCTAGAAGCACTGGGCTGATTTTATTTGGGGCACAATCTATATAACTGTGATAGATTGCACTTCAATGGTAGGCGGTCCACTATTCTAGGGGTAACAATGGCTGAGAGGCTGGAGGGGGTGAATTAGAGTGTTATAGGGAAGCTAGTGTAGATAGGGTATTGGGATTAGAAAAGGGTCATAATGGAGGAGTAAGGATGGCACATGGTATACCAGTTAAGGAGATCCTACTGTTACAAAAAGAACTGTCCAATAGTAATGGTAGATTTATCTCTGCACTGAATAAAGTAAAACAGAGAGAAAATGAGTAACCTCAGCTGTCTGCATGTACATTATGATATAACTGATATTACTGAGGTCGGATGGGATGAAACAAGTGAGCCTTTTCATGAGGGGCAGATGGAATAAAAAGGCAGAGGTTTTTGTCTTAATGTAAAGGCAGAAAGCCATGCTCTAATTTCTTAAGGTAACAAAAAAATAATCATTGCTATATGCCACAAACTGCCTAGTATGTATTAGGAGAATAAAGCCCAGCTACTATTACAAATGGAAAACTAGGTCACAACAAGGTCAAGTTGTGATTATGGGTGACTTCAGTTATTCAGACATTGACTAATGGGTTTGAAAAGTTGGAAACAGCTTGCAGGTTTGTAAATACAGTAGAACCCACATTTTTTTCAGGGGAACAGGAAAAAATGATGTAAAAAAATGATGTAAAATCATGGACATGTGTTAAAGTAACCTTAAAAGTACTTTAAAGGGATCCTGTCATGGGAAAAAATTTTTTTTCATAAAGGAATCAGTTAATAGTGCTGTTCCAGAAGCATTCTGCACTGAAATCCATTTCTCAAAAGAGCAAACAGATTTTTTTATATTTCATTTTGAAACCTGACAAGGGGCTAGACATTTTGTCAATTTCCCAGCTGCCCCTGGTCATGTGACCAGGAGGATAATTCTGGCAGCAGTGTTTAATACAGTTTGTAGGGGGCAGAGATGGGCAGGACTGGACTGAGAATCAAAATAGGCCCTGGCATTTCAGGTACACAGAGGCCCAATTAGCCCACATAGAGGCCCAAACAGTCCCCACCAGCCCACTAAATACTGACTTTCTATGGCACCTTATAGCAGCCCATCTGGCATTTGCCCTAACCCACAGATTGCCAGTCCGGGCCTGGAGATGGGAGTTAGAGAGGCCAGTTAGTAGAAGATTACAGTAATCTAGTCGGGATAGAATGTGAGCATGCATGAGCGTCTTGGCCATAGTAGGTGAAAGGAAGGTATGAATTTTGGCAATATTGAGAATAGTGATTAAAACATTTCACATAATCTCAAAGGAGACCAACTATCTAAGGGAGTAACTATGACACTTACCCCGTATGTACTAAAAGGCATAAAGTTTGCACAGGAGCAGTAAAACATAGCTACCTGTACCACTAGAAGGCTTCCTTATAAACAGGTGGCCAGTAAATTCTTACTGCTGATTGGTTGCTATAGGTGATAAGAGTTGTAGCAAACTGCTCCTATTGTTTCATAACCCCTTAAAATGTTAGATGTGCAAACCGTGGCATTACACAGTTGTACTCATAAGCTTGCATACCCTGACAGAATTTATGATTTCTTTAACATTTTTCAGAGAATATGAATGATAACACAAAACCCTTTCTTTCACTCATGGTTAATGGTTGGCTGAAGCCATTTATTTTCAAACAACTGTGTTTACTCTTTTAAAATAACCACTACATAAACTACCCAAATGACCCTGATCAAAAATGTACAGTACATACCCCAGTTCTTAATACTGTGTATTGCCCCCTTTTAACATCAGTGACAGCTTGAAGTCTTTTGTGGCAGTTGTGGATGAGGCTCTTTATCTTCTCAGATGGTAAAGCTGCCCATTCTTCCTGGCAAAAAGCCTCCAGTTTCCATAAATTCTTGGGCTGTCTTGCATGAACTGCACGTTTGAGGTCTCCCCAGAGTGGCTAAATGATATTGAGGTCAGGAGACTGAGATGGTCACTCCAGAACCTTCACTTGATTTTGCTTTAGCCAATGACAAGTTGACTTGGCCTTGTGTTTTGGATCATTGTCATGTTGGAATGTCCAAGTAGTCCCATGCACAGCTGCCGGGCTGATGAGTGCAGATTTTCCTCCAGTATTTTTTTATAACTTACTGCATTAATTTTGCCATCAATTCTGACCAAATTTCCTATGCATTTGTAGCTCACACATCACCAAAACATCAGCGATACACCACCATGTTTCACAGTAGCATTGGTGTACCTTTCATTAAAGGGCTTGTTGACTCCTCTCCAAATGTAGTGTTTATTGTTAAATTTTAGTCACATCACTCCAAATGACTTTGTGCCAGAAGGTTTGAGGCTTGTGTCTGTGCTGTTTGGCATATTCTAAGTGGGATACTTTGTGGCATTTGCATAGTAATGGCTTTCATCTGGCAACTCAACCATGCAGCCCATCTTTCTTCAAGTGCCTCCTTATTGTGCATCTTTAAATAACCACACCACATTTTTTCAGAGAGTCCTGTATTTCACCTGAAGTTATTTGTGGGTTTTCCTTGCACCCTGGACAATTTTTCTGGCAGTTGTGGCTGAAATTGTACTTTTATTTAATTTTGTTTCAACAGAACCCCTAATTTTCCACTTCTTAATTAGAGTTTGAACACTGCTGATTGGCATTCTAAATTTTCTTTTGATATTTTCTTATATACATTTTCCCACAGATCCTTTGACAATTCTTTTGCTTTCCTCATGACTTAGAATCCAAACATCATCAGAGCAGCACTGGATGAAAGATGCAAGGGTCTGTCAGGAGTCCAGAAAGTCACTGACCTTTTATACACACCCACTAATTACAAGCAAACAGATCACAGGCGAAGATGGTTACCTTTAATAGCCATTCTAACCCTTTTTGTGTCAAATCAGGCCAAATCAACAGGGTATGTAAACATTTGATCAGGGACATTTGGGTAGTTTGTGTAGTGCTTATGATTTAAAAAGAGTTTAAACATCAGTTGTTTGACAATAAATGGCTTCAGCCAACCACTATGAGTGAAATAAATTTTTTTGTGTTATCATTCAGGTTCTCTGAAAAATGGTTAAGAAATCATATCTGCTAGGGTATGTAAACTTATGAGCACAACTAGACCAGCTAAAACAGAGAACGAAAATGACATCACATCAAGGAGCAAAATGAATCCAAAATATTTTTAAAAATATGTTAAAAACAAAAAGAGATGTGACACTTAGGGGCCCATTTACTAAATTCACGTGAATAGATCGAATTCAATCGAATTCCGATCATACGATTTTTTTCGTAGGATCGAAGAAGCCAAATTTGGCTTCTTCAATCATCGAATACCGAATGATCGAATACATTCGAATGAATTAGAATGATCGAATATTCGATTATTTGAACATCAAAGGATTTAAATTTAAAGGGCTATTCGAATGCCTACTTCGGCAGATTGGACCTACCGAATTGCAATAGAAGCCTATGGGAACCCTCCCATAGGCTTTTGAGGCTAAGTCCTGCTCAAATACCATTTGTAAGATCGAAGCGGTCGATCGTTCGAATTTTTCGGATGCTCGAAGGAAAAAGTACGATTTTCGACCTTTGATAAATGGGCCTCTTCGTATCAGAGTTATTAGTTGATGAGCACAGGAAAAAGTGGAGATTTTTAGCTATTTCTTTTCTCTCCACACAACTAAGAAACCTGTAATTGAAAGCTGCAGGACTTAGTAACCCTTAAAGGATTTGTTGAAGTCTGACATGCTGCACAGAGATTGGCGATTGCTAATGTAGTGCTTTTCTCAGTCTGAAAACTGAAGGCCTGTTAGTTTGACATCAGTGATAGGAAAGCTTTTGGAAGGGGTCATAAGGGATAAGATAATTGAATGCATTGAAAATCACAATACTATAAGTTTTAGCCAACTTGGTTTTGCACTCTGTAAGTTGGTGTTCAGAACCCTGGTATTTGGGATGGCAGTGGATGTGATATAGTACCACATAGAATGTTGCTTATTGATTAAATTAAGAAATATTAGCCTGGAAAATAATATTTGTACTAGCATAGTGAATTGCCTAAAAGATACATTTCAAACCGTTAAATCAAAATTTTTCTTATTGAACTAGTGTTGTCAGTGGAATACTAGCGTTGTCAGTGGAATAATGGAGGGGTCTGTTCTTTGTTTTTTAATGGCCTTGAGGTGGGTATTGTAAGTTCTGTTTGGTAGAAATAACAAATGCATGTTCGTAGAGTATTAGGATAATTGTTAATTGAGATGTATTTAAGGATTTTTGTAATTAGGCACTGTCACTCGGTAGCCACTTTTGCTAACAAAAGGGTGTTAACTCAAGGAATGAGAACATTTTTTCCTCTTTATAGGTCACTGGTAAGGCCTTGCCTTGAGTGTGCAGTACAGTTTTGTGTTCCTTAAGAAAGATATTGATGGGATGGAACTATATGAAATATGAGGAAATATAAGAAAACAAGAAGCGATCAACGAACCAGAGCCCATCCCTTGTAGAAATCAGCTTTTATTTAAAACAGCTTGTAAGTGGTTCTTCACAGTCAAGTCAGGTAGGTTGTAGAATGCCTTGCCTGGTGTGTGTGGTCAACTTCAGATTGGAGTCTTTTCTTGTGCAAGATATTAAAGTAATTTTTAATCATACTATTCTTTCTTGTTTTTGTTTGTTTAAAATGTGTTTGACTTAACTTCTATTGTAAGGTTATTTATGGTATATTATAGTGTTACTGGTACCAGAATATTCAACTCCTGGGTTTCTACCATTATTTTAGTTGTGCCTTATGATTTCCAGCACAGCTGTTCCCAGTAAGAGCAAAAATAATTTTGTGGTTGTCTTCGATTTACATAAGTAGTAAAAATGACTGCTGATAAACCACAAACAAGTACTTTTACAATAAGTTGACTTTTATTTTTTGTACAATAGACTTTTTCTTTTGTATACTTTATTTAAAACACTTGAATACTGAAAAAGGTAGGTACACCAAAGCCGCAAAATGGCTCCGCTATACACTGCACAGCATTGATTTAGTCCCTGTATTTTTTTGTATATACAGAAAGCATCTGCAAAATTCTGCTTAGAGCACAATATACAATTACTGACTGAATAGTCCAGTACATACAATTCAAATCAAAGTTAAATATACACCTTGTGATGTGCAAAATAACAAGAAATTTGATTTCACCGAAGTGTAAAATAAAATCAGTACCCTCTGCACATAAATTAAAGCAGCTTTCAAGTTCAATTTTTTTTATACTTAGTAAATATGTAATACATTCACTATTGATTTTAATAAAGTAGTAAATGGTTCTTCATTCAGTTTTATTTACACCTATAAGGTAAGTAAAAAAAGTACATTTTCCAAAATTTTTTAATATAGCATTTTGAACACAAAAGGACAACTTAAGCTCAAAACCACAATGGCTGTAAGAAAAATACAGCCAGCTCCATCAAGGTTATACAGTTCTTTACATGGTTTTATTATTATTATATTTATTTATATATTTTATGTATGCATATAAAAGTTTGGCTAATCTCTAATAAAGCTCACGGTGTAATTTATATTGACTACAGCGCTCCCAAGTAGAAAAACAGCTATATATATATATATTTGTTCTTTACTGGATATAAGGAGTATTAGAACGAAAAAAGCACTATGGCTACCAATGAACTAAAACATGACAGCTAGGTAATAGCATTGGTATAAGCTCCTGTAGCTCCAAATAAAACTGGTAACTCATAATAACAGGTGCGTGTGGGACCACAGCTATAGACTGACTAGGGACTGACTGGAGAGAATTTTTGAATACACACAGGCAAGCAATGAAGAACACAGACACATTAAGTTGAAATCAAACATTGTTTATGTTGTGACTCAAAATTGCATCAAACAAAAAAAATAAAAAAACACCTGATTTATGATTAAATAATGTGAATGGAACTGCTTGTCTATCTTCTTTGATGACTTTTTTGCACCTAGGCTGAAGTGGCTAATACATATAATATATATATATGCTGGAACAAAAATTCATATCTATAAAGCAAAAAAACATCCGCACACATAGGTCTTGA
>CM044438.1:63674692-63692220 GCA_024363595.1 Xenopus borealis
TAGTATGGTTATATATATATATATATATATATATATATATACTGACTTAAATATGAACTGATTTATATATGACAATTTAAATAGAAATTTAAATAGAATGCATTTAACTTAATGGCGAGTGCAAAATGTGATTATTTTAAACTGGGGTTATCAAAGAGCAGCTTTGGGGCATTTAAAATATATTGCAACATGCTGTCAAATTCTACACTTCACGCATAGTCCTCATTTATAGACCCTCTTCCAATCACTTTCTTCCTTTGTGGTCACTGAAACATACTAATGGCATTGCAATATTTAGGTATTCGTGTACAGCAACCAGTTTGTGCAGCCAAAGGCTGCTGACCGATAGCCACTAAAATGGTTTTGGAACTGTATGTAATACATTATTATATTCTAATTCAGCATACATGCCTCTTAAAATGATATACTGTCTCTTTACCCATTACTTATTTCCTTACAATATAACTTTATAATAGTCATTTCCTTTTTTAATAATCTTCTCTTTAAATATTAAGAAGGGCATTTTCACTTATTTGATTTTGATCAGTGATTTATTTTTTCTAGGTAGTCATTTGCATTTAGGTGAGTAATATAAGGTAAGGGATCTGTTATCTGGAAACCCATTATCCAGAATGTTCCGAATTACGGAAAGGCCATCTCCCATAGACTCCATTATAATAAAATAATTAAAAAATTTTCTCTGTTAAAATAAATAGTACCTTGTACTAAAAATCCAAATTACGGAAAGACCCATTATCCAGAAAGCCCCAGGTCCTGAGCAATCTGGATAATAGGTTATATACCTGTACTGGTACTCATTTTTTGCAGTTGTAGAATTTGTAATTAATTAGGGCTATATGATTTAAGTGGTCTGAAATTTTATGTTTATGTGTATTGATATGAAGCTCTAAGAAATGTTTTATTGATTTAACTAAAAGTCAGTTATTTTGTTTTAATGAAATTGCTAAATAAATTTTTATTAAACTTAACCAACAGAGCATTTTATATTCATTTTTATGACCTATCAATATAAACATGTACGGAAATATTGCTCCTTTTTCATTTTTTAGATTGAGTCACCAATTGTGATGTTCTGAATGCTGAACACTGGAAGCAGAGTGAGAAATAGAGACAATGATTGGCTGATTAGATCAACTGGTATTTTAGGTTCAGAAGCTATTTAACGTTGAATTTAAAGGAAAACTATACCCCCAAAATGAATACTTGAGCAACACAACTCTGTCTGTTAATTGGCTCATGTGACCTAACTTTATAGTTTGTTTGGTATGTTTGTGTGCACCGTTTAATCCTACGATCCCAGGAGGCTGTTCGTATTTTTTAAAATGGCATTTTTTCTATTTATGATTACCTAATAGCACATGCTACTAAAAAAGTATATTATTATGAAAATGGTTTATTTACATGAAGCAGGGTTTTACATATGAGTTGTTTTATGCAATATCTTTTTATTGAAACCTACATTGTCCGGGGGTACAGTTTTCCTTTAAGTTTTGTTTATTTAAGGCAAGTCTTGTTATTTTCACGAAGGACAATGGCACTTAATAATATCAAACCACATTGCAGTGTAGTCAATGGGAAGCAGTCAGCATGGTGTTCACTGTTCCTAAGCATTGGTGATTAAACCACATGGTGAATATTTCCAGTGGAATATGGATATTAAGTTTGATAGTCTGTTGAAGCTCTGAGAATGAAAAATAACCTTGCAAATGCATCTGTCAGATTTCCTTCCTGATGTCAAAACTTCACTTGATACTAACACTTTAGTGAATAAGCTGCCTGTTTCGAAGAGAAACAATTTACCCAACACAACACTTTTCCTTTGCTTCCATAAGCAAAAGGATGTGTGATTCCTATCAGAAGTACAGTTCATTTTGCTCACTTTAGTTAAAAAAAACTGGAAATGATATACACTGTGGGAACGATTCATTAAGATTAATGAAAGTAGATTGTATTGTAAAACAAATAAAGTTTATGTTACCAAACTGTTAGGCATGTGGCATACAGCGAGAACTGCTGTGTTCAAAATATACTTCCCTGCCTGTCAATGTACAAGGAAGTGAAAACATTCTGGCTAGGGCAGAAAATAGCGGGGACTGTTTAGAAAAATAGTCCAACTGTTCCTGAGTGGTTTTCACCTAGGAATGGGTCCATTCCTAGGTGAAAACCACTCAGGAACAGTTGGACTATTTTTCTAAACAGTCCCCGCTAGTTCCCATCTGTTCCAATGGGAGATGGTAACAGACATAGTAGAGTATTTTGATTACAATGGTTCTTTAATTGACTACCATGGAAGTGAGAATGCTTCCATAATTAGCATTGGCAGAACTGTGGACCCATGTCCTATCTGATGTATTTCTGCTGTTGAACAGTAACCTGTGACACTTCAGCTGTTGGATGCAGATTGCTAGCTTCCACCGCTTGTGAATTCATGTGAGTTTTTTTCACTCAAATTTGAATTTACTCAAAATTCGATTTGGAGGTTATTTAAGAAAACAATTGAATATCTAAAACTTGAGTGAATATTACGAATGAACTCTCGAGCTTTTTCTCGGAAAAAAAACGTGAATGTCAGGAAGGCTAATAACATCTTCAAACAACTTTAAATTGGTCACTGGACCTCTCCCATTGACCTATACATGAATTCGGCAGATTTAATGGAAACCTATACCCCCTGAACAATGTAGGTCTCTATAAAAAGATATTGCATAAAACAACTCATATGTAAAACCTTGCTTCATGGAAATACACCATTATCATAATAATATACTTTTTAAGTAGCATGTGCCATTGGGCAATCATAAATAGAAAATTGCCATCTTAAAAAATAAGGACAGCCTCCTAGGATCGTAGGATTCAACGGTGCACACAAACATACCAAACAAACTATAAAATTAGGTCACATGAGACAATTAACAGACAAAGTTCTGTCTTTCGCTTCCACATTTCTTCCTGTTACAGATTTACTAAGGGTCGAATTTCGAAGTGGAAAATACTTCGAAATTCGACCCTCCAATCTTTTTGGGGGTCATTTTCGATTGAAAAATGGCCGTATTCTATCGAATGAAATCTTTTAAATCATTTGAATTGTTCAATTCGATCAGAACGATTCGATTATCAGAACTTAGAAAAAAATCTCAGGAAAAGTTCTGTGAGGTCCCCCATAGGCTAAAATGGCAATTCGAAGGGTTTTTAAAGGGCCAGTACTTTGAAATTAGAAAATTAGAATATTTGAATTTTTTCAATTCTAATCAAATTTTGGGCTATTTTATAGTCGAAGTAGCCCAAAATTAATTCTAAATTTGAATTTTTGAAAATCAGCCCCATAGAGTTGAAATATTTCTGGTCAGGTGATCTCTGAGGCAGCACACAGACCATCACAAAATGGTGGTTCAAGGCAAGAGATGTAAAAGGGCAATATTTACTTAAATATATATACCAGTTTTATAAGATTCTTTAATATGTCACTTAATTTGATATAAACTGTTTGATATAAATCTGTTGCTCAAGTATTCATTTTTGGGGTATAGTTTTCCTTTAAGGTGGCAAATAATCAAATTTTTTGGGGGGGTCATTTTCGATCAAAAATGGTCGCTTTCAGTTGAAAATGGCCATTTTTGATTGAATTCAAATCGAACGATTTTTTAACAAAAAATCCATTTACCAGGACTTAGGAAAAAATTCAAGGAAAGCTTTCAGGAGATCCCCCATAGGCTACAATGGCAATTTGTCAGCTTTAAGATGGCGAATAGTTGAATTCAAAGAATTTTTTCAATTCGAATCGACTTTTGGGCTATTTGATATCTGAATAATTAATAAAGCTGCCCCTTAGTGTATAGTTAACTGTTAACCTGCTCCAATACATGTGCCAATACATGAATTGCTAGTAGGCAAATGTTACAGTCAGGTTGTGGAATGGTCACTACTTTGACACTACTGGACAGTAATGGCTAACCTTTAGAATGCCTGCTACAGGAAAACTGGATAGCCTATTACTTCTCTGCTGTGGGGGGAGGGAATGGCTATTCTTTAACACTTCTGTTGTTGGTAGGGTAGAGAGTAATTGATGAACATGTGACTTTAACATGAATGATATCTGAACCATTTCTGCTATTGGATAACAACAGTTATCCTGTTCTTTTGGTTACTGAAATATGGGAGCTAACCAGTGACACTGCCATATAGACACAAACTTACCTGTGGTATTCCTGAAACTGGATATTAATGCCTAACCATTGATACTCTTGCTCTTGGACAGTAATGGCTAGGTAATGGTGCTCTTGCTCTGGTCAATGTAAAATAGTAGTGCTACTTTTAGGTCCCACATAAGGACAGCCCCCCCGTTCATAGCAAATTTAAAGATATACAAAAATGCATTCTGCATCAGTCACCTGTCTAGAACAGCAAAACTAATTAACCCCAAATCTCTTGCTAATTAACCTCAAGGCAGGACTTCTAGCAAATAAGCCTTCTCCTCAAATGTCAGCGTGACTGTTCTTTGGACTTCTCCATCCACTGCATTCTGATATAATTGAAGTCCATTAATGTAACGCTACCAATTTGTCATTGTTTGTTGTCTAGAACAGCAAAAATGATTAATCCCAAATCTCAAATTCAACTCCAGGCTGGATTCCTATCAAATAGAAATTCTCCCTAAATTTCAACCTTTTTCTCCATCCACTGCTCTAGGCTCTAGGCTCTGGGGCAAGTTCTACACAGAGGACCATGTTACTAATGTATAATTTTGTCCTTGTTTTATACAACTGAAGTTAATTAATTTAATTCTGCTGATTAATTAAATAATTGTTAGTCATCATTTGATATTCACTCCATCTTCCTTATACTTTAGCATGGTTGAAATCATAGGCTTAAACAATATGGTAAGAACACACCATTAAAAATAAATTAATTGCAAAGTCATTTTCTCTTCTGCTGACATTGTTACCATGGGAACCACTGCAGAACTAAAATAGTAAAATCGTAATGCGAGAAATTAAAATAATTTTTATGTTGAAGCCTGTTTGAAAGCAATTTCCTAACATGAATGCTTTATGCTTTACTGGAAAATGTCATATCTTCCTTATCCAAATTGCAAATATGATTCATTAACATATATATTTTTCTGATTATTATGAAACACATTGATGAGCACTTTGCTCTTTACAGTTAGATTTGATAATTTGGCCTGAAAGTTGAAAGGACAGATAAACTGGCAACACAAGGGTACATTTTATAATAGTCATTTGACTAACAGGATCAAGACAGAATCTGATTGGAATCATCTTATAATATAAGATGTTGGTTGGCTTAGGCAAAACTGATCATTACTTACAGTATTTGCTAAGGTATGGACACAATTGTGTAAATTGACCTATAGTCATATTCTTTGCACTAAAAGCTTTTTTACTTTTGTAAGAAACCCATTTGATTTTGATACATTTTAACATTAGAACTGAAGAGACAGGTTTCCTCTTGCTGTATCAAAAATAATGAAGTGGTTTAGAATGTAGTCTACACTACAGTGAAGATAAATGTTATCTGACAATAGCTGGAAGCCTCAAAAAATAACATCTTTTATTTAGCATCATTACCATATGGAGTGCATTGCGCTGCATTTATATTTTATTCTTTCCACTTTATACCTTATCTTCCTTAACCTTGCCCTGTCAAAGCACAATCAAACCTCATGTCATTATAAACTAGCTGATGACAGTTTGATTGAATTTGTCTAAATAAGCAAATTCACAAAATCGCGAAGCGTCTATTCGAGCTAATTCACCAGCGTGACGTCATTTTGCAACTTTGCCAATTTACTAACAGTGTCCCTTGCGAAAATTCGCTAGCGAAGTAGATAGACTAGCGCAACTTTGCACTCTTATGCCACGCAAAGTTGCGCACTGATGAAGGGATATAACTACTCTAATTCACTAAGATGCCCATTTTACTGAACGTTACCTCTTAAACTAGACTTTACTTCGCAAGGGCCAAGTCCCAAAAAAACGCTGGGGGGTAACCCTCCTTCCCCCTACATTTCCTAACATATGGCAACACAACTATATAGGGGGCACATGTAGGGCAATAGGACAACTTTATTTAGTTTATTAAAGGTTTCCTGGGCTTGTGTAGGGTAATGTAGTGGCTGCAAATTAGGCATCGCAAGTGTAAAAGCGCTTTGCCTGACGAAGTAACAGTAGCACAACTTCGCTACTTTTCACCTCCCTGAGCGCAAATTCGCATTTTAGTGAATTAGCAGCGGACTGGAGAAAATTCGCCTGGGCGAAGTGCAGCGAATTGTGGCGAAGGCGTCGCTAGCGCATTTTCGCCTCTTAGTGAATTTGCCCCTATATGTGCCTAGCTTTACGATCAAGTTAAATGTTTCTGATTTGATCTACCCAAGGAAGTCCCATGATGTGCAAAATGAAGTTAATTTTTAATCATTCTAAGTGGGTCTGACCTCAACTAGCAACTAGTTGCTGTAATGACATGTAATGTACCTTCTGCCTCCCCTGTGCATTTAAATCTAATGCTTCTGTTTGCTGGGCTTAAGTGAATCCAACTAAATAAGTTAAAATCCAAGTGCCATATCATCAGCAGGAGAAGAGCTTTGCTTAAAACGTTAAAGGGCAAAATTTTAATTTTCAATAACCATAAAGCAGGCTTTTTGTACTGTATAATAACATTTCCCTTGTGACATTTTCTTTCTCAGAAAATAAATTTCTGCCTGCAGTACCTTCTGGCACATCAATGTAAAGACAAAATACTGTGTTAGATGTGTTTTTTTATGTTAAAATGGCTCCTTGAGTTTTTCTCTTTATGCATTTTTATTTCAAATGAGGAGAATATTTTCATACTCGTATTAAAAAAGGAACCACAGACAGGCAAGTGTACAGGTATATTTGCATTATCTGCAAATTAATTAATGAATGAATGGTGGTCTCCTATAGATTCCATAATAATCAAATAATTAAAATAAAAAGTAAGTAAGAAGTAAGGAACATCCACAAGCAGCACCTCCAAAAGGGAGGTGTTAATTCTAGATTTCCTGTGCATCTATCTATTAGGGATGGCGCGAACAGTTCGCCGGCGAACTTGTTCGCGCGAACATCGGGTGTTCGCGCTCGCCGGAAGTTCGCGAACGTCGCGCGACGTTCGCCAATTTGGGTTCGCCTTAGTTGGCGCTTTTATTTTGCCATTTCTCCCCCAGACCAGCAGATACATGGCAGCCAATCAGTAAGCTCTCCCTCCTGGACCACCCCCACACCCCCTGGACCACTCCCCTTCCCTATAAAAACCGAAGCCCTGCAGCGTTTTTTCACTCTGCCTGTGTGTGCTGAAGAGATAGTGTAGGGAGAGAGCTGCCTGTTAGTGATTTCAGGGACAGTGGATAGTAAGTTTGCTGGCTAGTAATCTACTGTTCTTCAAACAACTGCCATCTAGCTGTGTGAGCTTTTTCACATTCTGTCTAAATATCCATAATATTACCCTCTCCAGAAAAAGCACCTGAGTGACTTTTTTCAAGCAGCCATAATATATTTTACGTAATCCGTATCCACCGCTGTAGTAGTGTATACGTTGACCTTGTAGGCATTATTTGCCCTGTAGCCATTTTTTGCCCAGTGTGTTCTTCAAACAACTGCCATCTAGCTGTGTGAGCTTGTTCACATTCTGTCTAAATATCAATAATATTACAGTGTCCACAACCACCTGAGTGACTTTTTTCCCTTTACAGCACAAAACGCAGCGCTGTGTCAACAATGGATTTTTCAGATACATTTTTGCCCTTGATCCCCCTCTGGCATGCCACTGTCCAGGTCGTTGCACCCTTTAAACAACTTTAAAATCATTTTTCTGGCCAGAAATATCTTTTTTAGCTGTTAAAGTTTGCCTTCCCATTGAAGTCTATGGGGTTCGCGAACCGTTCGCGAACCGTTCGCAAATTTGCGGAAGTTCGCGAACATGTTCGCGAACTTTTTTTCGGCGGTTCGCGCCATCCCTACTATCTATATCTAATTCTAGATTTCCTGTGCATCTATCTATATGCCATGCTTTAAAACTTGCACCTAATATGGACGCAACCGGCATTTTCATGCAAGCAGCATTTATAAACACTAATACCTTTGTGAACAGCATTCTAATGTAATTTTACATCACTATTCACTGTACCTTGTAATAGTACATTTGCCCTAGTCTCGGAAATTAAAGTCCTAAATTAGTTTCATAAATAGTCTTTATTTTATTTCTTACGTTTTTAATGTGAAATGGCAAAATATATGCCAAATGCATTGGTCTACAGGTGGCAATTTTTTTTTTTTGCTGTGCAACAATTTTTTTCACCCATTGGAGTCTATGGGGCAGATTTACTACTGGTCGAATTTCAAATAGAAAAAAATTCGAAATTCAACCATCAAATTTTTTGGGGGGCCATTTTCGATTGAAAATTTACCTTTTTCGATTGAATAAGTTAGCTTTCGAATTTGAATCGTTCAATCGCATTGTTCGAATCGAACGATTTCCAGGACAGCTTCCAGGAGGTCCCCTATAGGCTACAATGGCAATTTGGCAGCTTTAAGGTGGCAAAGTGTCGAATTCTAAGTTTTTTAAAGAGACTGTACAATTTGAATTTTTTTCAATTCAAATTGAATATTGGGCTATTCCATAGTCAAAGTAGCCCAAAATTACCTAAAAATTTGAAATTCACATTTAATTCGAAAATTCACTTTGACCCTTGGTAAATGTGTCCCTATGGGTGTCTTTTTTGCTGTGAAACTTGACAAAAAAATTCACTTATCACTAATCATGAGCTTACTAAATCTAATATTTTTTTTCTTGATGCAAACAAGAGCCAAATGCAGCTAGCCAGAGCAATTGGTTGTATGAGATAAAAGTTGCAGGGCTGAGTGGATGTGTCAGCTTGAGAGTCCCTGGCTAAAACTGTTTCCTGCATTTTGTAAGGTACAGCAGCCAATTCACTTGAGTTGTTTTAAGCAAATCCTTAGGCTATGGGAGGTCTCTAGTTATGATTTTGATCTATTAAATTAAAATTGTTAGCGAAAATTTAATGGTTGATTTTATTTAGCCAAATATAAATGGAAAATGATAATGATGGGCTAGACCTTCTGAGCATTGCTTACCAAAACATCTGTGAATTATATTTATTTTTAAAAAGATGGTAACTTTTATACTATATAACTACTTTCACAGTGTAACAATGTATATGCACGGTAAGTTCATATGTTTGTGCATTTTCATAAACTTAAAACAGGGAGCTCCAACCTCCGGGTTGGGGGTTACAGTCATTTTTTAAAATTGCCTCCCCCACAGCACTAGGACATTTGCACTGGAATGGTGCTCCCAGTACGACAGCCATGTCAGTAAGAGTGCATGTGCATAACACGATTCTGAAGTCATGCACATGTGCATTATGAGCGAGTTGCTCACTCATAATGAGCATGAGTGTGTCCCAACATGGCTGCTCAACTGGGAGCTCCCTACCTGTGTGGCGGGGGGGGCAATTAAAAAAAAAAAAAAAGAACTACTGTTACCCCAACTGGAGTGCGAGCTGTATTAACTTGCAATTTTGGCTGTAGATAATATATTTTGCTAACAGATGCCCTTAGTCAAAATATTACTTTAATCTAATGTTTTAGAGCTTTGCTTGACAAATTAACTGCTAATTCTCGATCAAAAGAAGAAGAGTTGAACTAGACGGGTGCTAACATCTAACACTCCACCATGCGACTGTCAAATGAAAACGCAGCACATTCATCCAACAGCTGGATACATGTTGTTTTGTTCACGCAATTTTATATTAAATGCCATTCTCTTCTGCATATGCGATGTATGACGCATGTAGTCGCATGGCAACGTGTCCGATGTACACACGCCGTCTAGTTCAGCCTTTAATCTTAGATTTTATGTGCTTTCAGTCATGCACCTTGGTGCACCCATTATTACTAACCAAGGTATGCATTAGATAACTAATTAGATCATTTACTTTTGATATAGAGGAAAGTTTTGGCTCACAAGCTATTTATTTCTTTTTATTTTATAATAAAAAGTTGAATTTGTAAGAATTGATGCAAAATTTGATTTTTCATTTTGATTTTTTCTGTTTTTAAAGTATTAACACCATTTCTTTATAGGTAACATTTTTTTCAAGATTTATATACCCTGGAGTTGCTAAAAGTGTAAAAAAAAAGTTCTCCATCTCAAACCTGCCAAGGTCATGTAGAAGTCAATGGCAGATGTCCCGTTTACAATTTGAAGTTATCATGATCTGCACTGCGTATCATACAATAATTGTGGTTTTCGGTAAGAATGTGGATAGGAGTTTGGTCAAAGTAGTTTCAGGAAAATAGTGAGACATTTGTGAATTTTAAGGAAATAGTAAATTAGTAATTCAAATGTGAAAACTATTTCTTTTATATTAGTTTTAATTAATATTCAAAGTAATATACTAGACTGTAGTTTTGTTTTTATTTTTCATAGTGCCAGGTTTAAAGCCAAAAAAATATATTTCAGTTTGCAAAACCCATTCAAAACTCATTTTGTCGACTAGTAGATTTATTATTTTCATAAATCTGACAAGTTGTGAACATATATAATATATCCTACTTGGAAGATGGTCTAAATTGGGGACCCAAGAAATTAATTAAGGCAAAGATAAAGAGGATGTGAAAAAGGTTCTGCGGAAAAATCCACTGAAACTGTTTTTGTTCTGCAGACTATTAATGGGGTTGTGACACCCAATTCTATTTTATCTAAATCAACCTTGGCCTTGATTTTCTCAAGGGAAGAATTATACATAAGAAATGGTCTAAACCCAAGGCAACTGCTAATGTCACCTTTTTAGTAAATTATGAATACGAAAGGAAATAAAGTTAACCTGTAGATTATACAGTGTAGATGCAATAGTAGTATACAGTAGTAGTTGAGAGTTGTACAAACACAGATCAAAGAGAAACCTGGAAATAATATGATAGCCAGCACTGTAGATTCAATGATCTAAAGCAGGTAAGCAGATAAAATATATACAAATATATAGTTGGTTTAACTTACTCTAGGGATTGTATTTTTTCTTGCATGTAATTATGGCAGTCCACAAGATCGCATAAAATATAGCCATCTTTAGGTTATCAGCAAAAACAAAGAATACTACAGGAGTTAAACAGCAAAACAGCATTATCTGTGAATTATGCAAGTGAAGAGAATTAAAATAAACACAAATTATATTTCATTAAGAATTTTTATTTAAATGAATCACCTTAGTGCTTTGGTAGTAGGCAAATTATCACTGACCACAGGCAAACTGTGTTCTGCTTTCTAATGTATGCAATTTATGATAAAATGTAATTTATTTTAATCAAATAATCTGACCTCATTGTTCTTTCCCTGCTCACAAGAAACAAATTTTGCTGTGGGATTTGAAAAATGTTTAGAATATTTTAGAAATGACCTATAAATGAACTGATTTTAAAATACATTGCCAGGAGGGTGTTGTCTCAGACATTATAGATTTGCTCATAGATATAGATATCCACTGCAATCTTTGGGGCCTATGGGTTCCCATGGTTGAGACAGAAGAGTAAAAAAAGAGATAAAGGAGTTATGATTAATCCTTTATGTATTCTTGCAGGATATATCTGTGGTTAAATGGTGTGGGATGGCGACTAATGGTAGTATACGTTTAAAGAAAAAAGGAAACACCAGGTCCATATCAAGCACTGGCCCTTGGGCCTCTCTCTACTCCATTTGTTCTACATTAGTCATGGTATTTTAAATAATGGCTAGACTAACTGGCATGTGTAACAGCAAAAACTGATTAGCCCTTAAGTAATGCAATGTGAGAAAAAAACATTTTTGTGGAAATGTTAAATATAGTGGAGTCTCAGAAAGCAGAAGCTTAGAAATACTTTAAAACGTGGTGACAAATGTGTCAAAGCATTTACACCATGTCCATTTCTTGTGTTCTTCTTCACCTTCTTAAAGCCAACATGAAGAGCTTTTTGAAATAAGGAGTACAACCAGCATAGGACTCTGTCTAACTACTACAATGTGTCCTTGAATCAGAATCACTTTTATTAAAAAAGTTCACATAAGCGTTTAAAAGCATATATACTGAGGATGAAAAAAGCCAATGAAAAAAAACAAACCACATGCCATCAAAAAGCTAACAGTCCTTCTTGACACTTTGCCTTGCCACAACATAAAAATTATAATTATACAAATGTTATAAATATTGTGTAACTTGATTTCAGCTGTGTTAAGAGTTTCACATTCATTGGAGTTCCATTTATATTTGTAAGCAGTAGTTTAAACACAGAAGTGACAATGTAGCTGCAGTATTCATTTACCATCAGAGTCACATTCAGTAGATTTCTCTCAGGGTAAGGCTGGCCTGAGGTTTTTATCTGGTTGGCAATGTCATACTATCTGGTAACTGAAAACCAACAATACACTTTACATCATGAAGTTGCAAATTATAATTCACTATGGCTTAATGTAGGTAGTGATTGCCAACCTTTCATCAGTAAAGGTATACACAGTGGGCTTACAAAGATAGCCAAATATATCAGTTGGCTGTTGGTTCCTGAGTGAGGTAACAATCCTAATCCCTTTCCAAAACCAGGAATGATTTATTATCTCACTGGGGGCACCAGGCAGAGTTTTTCGACATCTCTCACCAGTGTACTATAGTTTAAAGGTACTGGTGATTAAGGAAGCTTCAATTAATGTATCGATAGGCCAAATTGCTTATTGCCTGCCCCTGTACATTCAAGCCACAACTGACCTCACCATCCCTGTCTATGTTTGATATATTTCTGCTTCCTATAAGCTGCAACATATTGCAGAAAACATTCCAATCTGTAACTCTCCAGCTGTTCTTGAACAAGAATGGGCTGATGGAGATGCTGGGCTTTGTAGCTCAACAAAAAATTGAAGATCACAGGTTGGACATTCCTGCTATATTCAAAAGAGTGGATGTATATTTTCTAAATATACAAAAAGATTGAATGGCCCCATAGACAATATATATTTATATTTACACATTGCTTTTCCCCATATAAGCCCACAATCCAACTATCTGAAATTCTTTAAAACTCTGGAAATAATTCTACAGGTTTAAAATTTCATAAGGCATATGTATCTTTTTTTTCTTCTTATATAAAAAGGGATTAAATCAGTATATATATCTACATCTTTAATAAACACTTTCTTATCAATCAAATCCTTAGTTAAGAAAATATGATTCTCTTTTGTAATCATTTTTTTATAGAAGTCAAAATATGACTTGCAGATCCCACTATGATTTATTTATTTAATATATAAAAGGCATATACAATTTTGAGGCAGTGTTTCATGGCGATTAGAATAATTTAATAGCTTCTGTGTGCTTCCATGCTTTGAAACCATATGAAATTCACTTTGGGAAGAAAGGTATTTATTTAAAAAACTGCACCAATGCACAGCCTCTGGCTGACAATTATAACTAATACACACCTATGTGATTTCCATATGTATTTTGCGAACATCTGAAAGTCTGTAATAACATATATTATACATTTGGCACTAATATTTGCCATTGATCCAGCAATTGGCAAAATGTTTTCCTATGTATAAATTTACCTTAAGGATAAGAGCTGTCTAAACATATCTTTTATAATTATAAAAATATTTAGACAGTAAGCTCACGTTGAATAAATAGGTCTACTGTGGTCTGAAAACTCTTCAGGAGTGAAACTGCTTTTTCATGCTCCATATGTACAAAACTGTGTCCGTTGGCCTGCAAAACACAAAAGCAAGGGGGGTTAATCTTTTCACATTAATTGTTAAATTGTTTTCAGGAAGTGCCAATATATAATTTTAAATGCCTGCATAACTTTTAGCATGAAATGCAGTGCCACTTATGTGATCTTCTTAGGCTTCAAGGCCCTGATACTCTTCGTTATAATCTACAGAATGTAACAACAAATATAACTTTTAAGTGACTATAGCAAGTTCACCTAAAGATTAAGAATGGCAGGGTTTGGAAAATAAAACCAATATTATCAACAATATTCTCTTCACTACTTTGTCTATACTTCAGTGCCAAGTTCTGCACAGTAAACTGGTGGCATCTATGTGAATTCAAGAGAAACCATCACCCATTTAAAGAAACTGTTCAGTGTAAAAATGAAACTAGGTATATAGGTAAGCTGTGGAAAATAATAAATGTTTTCATTAGTTAGTCAAAATGTAATCTATAAAGGCTGGAGTGAACAAATGTCTACTGTAATAGCCAGGAAACTACTTCATTGCAGCTCTCTTACCTTTTATCAGTCAGTGACCAATTAATAACTTGAGGCCATATGGGACAAAACTGATGTTTTTGAATGTAACCTGCATGCTATGGGTCAAAAACAAACCATGGAGCCTATTTATTAATCCTGGAATTTTTCTGGTCAGAATTTTAAGGGAAAAAAAATCTGAATTTTTAGGGGAAAAAAACCTTAATTTTTTTATTATACTTACTCCAAAGCTGCTACTATCTAAAAATGCTCCAGCTGAAACCTGTAGTGTAAAATTCAATAGCAGATGTCCTTTTTACAATTGGAAGATGTTTTTTGCCTTCATTATTTTCAAGGGTTTTGGGCTATTTGATACTTGTTTTCAATCAAAAATCCAAAAAATATGTGGTTTACATGCAACAATTGAAACAGTCGCACAATTCAAATTGTCTCACAATCTTGAAAACTTTTTGCAGATCTGTACAATTTTTTTTTTAAGAAATTGTCTTTGGGAAGTAATACAATAACAGGCTTTACAATGCTTCTTTAATGTGTGTTGATTCAGCCTTAAAATGATCTGCTAAATGGGTTTAAAGCAGAAGGAAACCTTTAAGGGAAAAAACCCCTCCCCCCTCCCCTGTGTAGACCCCCTCCCTCCTCCCCCCAGCCTACTCCCCCCCCGGGCAAATCCCCTAATTTTTTACTTACCCCTCCTGCAGATTTTTGGCATGGGAATTCACTGCAGCCATCTTCTTTCTTCGATCTTCTCCGTAACTTTTGGCACATGCACAGTTGGAGGAGATCTCTGGACCGAACCATTGCTCATGCCCTGAAAGTCATGAAAATTCATGAAAGCTCATGCCCTGAAAGTCATGAAAATTTCTGAAAAATTGCACAGTGATTCAGTTCCGGAAATCTCCTCCAACTGTGCGTGCATAGAAAACACCGGTATACTTATGAAGAACACCGAAGAAAGAAGGGTAAGTAAAAAGGGGAGGATTTTTTCCCTTACAGGTCTCCTTCTCCTATAAGGATATTCTCTAATATCATATATACTGTTTGCATCAGGAAGGGTTTTTCTCAAACCCATATACTTTATGACTGCCCTAGATGGTTATATTTACTTATGCTTTAGAGGTAGTGATGGGCGAATTTATTCGCCTGTGGCGAATTCCTGCGATTCGCGAAGAGTCTCGTTTTGGACGAGGAATAGTACATTTACTATGGAAAACATATGCATCTAAAGGCGGTGGTGGGCAATGAGATTTATACAGTAAGGGGCAGATTTATCAAACTCACATGAATGATTTTTGTGTTTTGTATATTTTTGAAGGTCACTTCGACCATAGAATTTTGAAAATTCAACCAAATCGAATGATTCGAATAAAATTCTATTAGAATATTCAGCAGTCGAATTACTTGCCCTTTAATTTTTTTTAAATCTGCCTAATTCGCCAGATTAAACCTACTGAATTGCTATTAAACCCTATGGGAATGCTCCAATTGGGGTTTTCTCAACTTTTTTTGATCAAATAAAAAAAATTTGATCAAATGCTTAACATCGTTTAATCGTTCGATTGCATTTTTTTAATTTGATCGTTCGATCTATTGAATTGCGGTTTTAAATTACCACAATTCGATTGGTCGAATACGAAGGTAAATTCACCCTTGAATTCGACCAACAATAAATCTGCTTCTGATGAAGTGACTGTTTGTCACGAAACGCGTTAAGCCTTACCCTGCCCGCATTTATCATGCTTTTAGAGAGAAACAATAAAGCCTTGAATTTTTAATACGGATGATTCCCTGGATTCAATTTGAGAACGCACTCCATACTATATATTTCTTGTGAATTTCGCCGCGGCCAGAGCGGTTTCAGAGGAGCGTCTCTACGTGAGTGGTGCCGGTCTGACTCCCAGGTGTTGCGCTTGGCGGATCCTCAACACACGTCAACAATAAATCTGCCCCTAAGTCTGGAATCATCAAACCACTGCACTTCACCATCAGCCAACCCTCATTCCTTTTTTTCATGTTTTCTAGCATGCCCTTTTCTTCAACTGCAATAGATAGGCTAGGTAATTTGCCTATTTTTATATTATCTCTTGAGAAATCAGTGTTCAATGTGTTTCTACAAAATAATCATGTCTCATCTATGGACAGAAAAGATCAGTTTGGTATCCCTTGCTTTGTAACTCTAATTCTTAATATACCTAACAAAGATTAGTTACTCTTAGGGGCAGATTTATCAAGGGTCAAATTTCAAAATGAAAATACTTCGAAATTCGACCATCAAATTTTTGTGTTTTTTCAATCTGTTTTCGATCGAATAGATCCGTTTTCTATAGAATTCAAATTGTTCGAATCATACAATTAAATCATTCGATTGGAACTTCGACTTCTCAAAATTTGCCAAAAGACTCAATAAAGATTATTGGAGGTTCCCCGATAGGCTAAAACAGCAATTCGGCAGGTTTAAGGTAGTGAAGGGTCAAATTCAAAGAGACAGTACTTTGATAGTCAAAGTACCCAAAAATTACTTTGGAATTTTTTTTAAAATCTGCCCCTTAGGTTTCTTACAATTATGAATGCACAAAATCATCCACATCATTTAAGCAATGAGGTATTATATAGAAACCTGCTCTTTTGTAAAAGGGTTATCTACCCCCTGTATTAAATAGATCAAAGGAGAAAATCTGACTTTCGTCAGTAATGAAGTAAGTAGAAAAAGAAATCCCCCCTCTGTCATATGTTATTCAAACATGGCTTGAATAAGGTTATGTCCAAATACTGTACATAAATAATTAATTAATTTATTAAAGTGCTAGTGCAAATAAATATGCCCACCTTGTAATTTTATGGGGGCGAGTGCTAAATTTGTGTAAAGTGACACAGATTAAGGCAAGCAATCCTTTTAAAGACGGTTCATACCAATTTTAATCTGACTCTGGGGGGACTTTTTATAATTCATTTTCTTTCTGAGATTTAATACTTACCTTTTATCTGGCTTCAGTTATTACAATCTTTTATCTTTACTCTGTTTTCCCTCCAATTGGGATTTGTGTTTTTTTAGGATAGTCTTTTAGGATAGACTTCTCCATCTTTGTGGGGTCCCAAAGTCAGAAAATTATCAGATAGATTTGACGGGACTTCTCCACCCTTCAGTCCATAATCTTTATTTCATGCGAGGAATTGAAGTCAATTAAGTATACAGAACTTCAACATCTATATAATTATTTATTTATT
>CM044438.1:63695437-63836597 GCA_024363595.1 Xenopus borealis
CGCCATACTTCAATAACTGACTTTCAAGTAGCTCAGTTCCTACAAACTTCTTATCAGGTCCGGATTTGTGATGAGGCCACAAAGTCCTGGGCCCAGGGCGGCAAGTTGGTAGGGGTGGCATGCCACCCATCTGCTTGCTGAGTAGCACTGATGACGTGCAGCAGTTACTGAGTATTCTGGCGCGCATGTTCTCGCCATAGTGGTGCGGGTAGTGGGCGCTAGGACCACACGGCCTAGGGGTGCCTGCCGCTAGAATCCGGCCCTGCTTATTATTTACAATGTGAACTAGTGAATACTGTGTATAGTGCTTGTAACTGACATGGAGCTGACTGCATTTGCTAAAGAAATCTCTAATTTTTCAAAGGCATACAAACATAAGTATCCGTAAATTCAAAACTATTTTAATACTTTAAAAGTGATTCATGTCTTTTAACCAGCTTTAATTTAGTAGCACTGCTGCATTATGTGACAAGTTCTTTAGACAATACACCTCATAAAGTAAAAAGAATACTGCTCCAAAGTAAATCCAAATGGCTTAATTACTTAATGCAATTGAACCTCAAAGATTGAAGGTGTGCTTACAATTGCCATAGCAGTCGCTGTCATAGACAAGACTTATTTTTCCCTTACAGACTGATGACAAGTAATTTGTGTTGAGCTGGCAAAATAACAGTTTAACATAATTACAAATACTCTTGGCCAATTAGCCAACATGTTGACATTAAGCAGGTCCCTGTTCAGCTTACACTGGTAAGTAACATTTATACAGTAGAACGCAAATATTTGTGAAAACAGATAATGCAGGAATATGTGTGTTAAAAAACTAAATATTTGCAAATGTCGATGCAGAATTACATTTTATTTCATGAACTTTAAAACATAAATAAATAAAAATAGTAACTGTGGCATGTAGAAATGTTTGGACCCCCTAGGAACTCAGTATAGAGTAACACCCCCTTCAGTTCCTGTTTAGGGATTTTTAATTGCAAATCACTTTCACCATGCTTTTTTTTTTTCAAGTAGCTCATGGTGGGTTCTGGGGTATGTGTAGGAGCCATTTCAATTTAGCTTCATGACTGTTTCACATCTGTATCTAAAATTTGCTGAGATTTAGTGGCATCCATTCTTCCCTCTGCATGTAAAATATTTCTTGTGCTACTGGCTACAAAAAGCCTGTGACTTGTCTAGATGCTGTCTTGCATACCTTAGATGTTGACACTTGGTAAGGAATCCTTCTTATGAACTTTCCATGAAAATCATGTTTGTTCAAACAGCAATGAACCGTGGAGTGGTACAACACCTGTGCCTGCCAAGGTCCTTTGTAGTCAAGAGTGTGCCTTTTCCATCTTGGCCATTATATAAGGGTACTCTTAAGTGTTGTTGTCATCCAGATCTTGCCTTCACTTGTATAGTGCCCCTTAACTGATATTCTTTGATGACATTACAGACAGTGGAAATTGTGATTTGGAAATGTTTCACAATCTTTTTATAGCTTTTCACTTGTTTTGTAGGCATCAGTTAGCTTTATTTTCAGATTCTCACTCAGTTGCTTAGAGGAGTCTAGGGTTGTTGAGTGGCAGTCCAAAGTTTATTAAGTTTTGCAATTGTCAACAGGTGACACCTCCTAGTAAGGCCTAATGAGGTTATCAGGGGCTATGGAAAAACAGTGTTAATCATGGGACAAATTGATTGATTGGGTGTCCAAAATGTTGCTCATGCCACAATCTTTTGTTTGCAAATATGTTTTGTTAGCACATTCATTCATGCAGTAGTTGTTTACTTCTTTGTAATTTAGCATGTTGCCCAAATATTTACATTCAATGTTATTATGTTACACACAGAAAGAGAGTCACATAGCTGCTAGCCTCAGCCTGAATAGCATGTAGAATCCTTTTTGGGTTTATTTTGGGTATAGCAGGAATAGGGGTTTGGATGTTGTACTTACTTGCTTCTTGGTTTGGTATCTACATCCATGTTGCCCATAGGTATGCACGGATACTCACAGCAAAACTAGGTCAAGGCCATACTCTAATCATTGCACAATACAGTTCCCAGTGGGCAGTAAAACTCAGTTGAAGGATATTTTTCATTCCTCTTTTGGGGTTTTATTTTATTCCGCTGTTAATGCACTGTTGAATTAAACTATTTATATGGGGATTTTGTGAGCATTTAAAATCAGTGTTTTTCATTTATTTTTTGAAATGTAAAATGACTTGCATTATTAAAAGGGAGCACCTGGCTAGGACAAGGTATTTTGGCATGCAAAATATCCATATCCATTGCCTTCCTGTGCCAGCATGCAGCCAGAGTAAACCACAGCACTACACTGACAGCACCAACAAATGTGAACCACACCAGCACTGCCACTTCTTTCCACCTAATGAGTAATGTCAGATGGAGCCAACAACGCAAGTGTATTATGTTAAGGTTACATAAGAAATAGTTGCTTATTAAATAAATATATATACATTTTTTCAAAAATCAATATAATAATTAAATAATATTTTCAATAAAATAGAATGTTAGCAATGCTTTCATGGATGTAGATCATAATCTGACAAGATTATGACAATGACGTGCAGACTATAATCTATCCACAAGATGGCAGCCAAATCAACTCATTTTTCAAAAGTAAACCATATAGATTGACACAACATTTAATTTAATTAATAATGTCTCTGTTATCAGTCTCCTATAGGGCTAATGTCACATTTGGCAGAAATGCCCTAAACCATCTATACTGCTTCTGACTGAGTTATCTGAATTTGTCTACAAGAAATATACCAGCCACTCTGTGTGACATTAGCCTAAAACTGACTTTAATGGAGAAAATCAACTTTTAGCAGTCAAACGTTAACCCTTGGTTTATTATGGGCCATTAAGCATTAGTTGTATAGGGTAAGGTCAAAACACTAAGGGATCCATTTACTAAAAATAAAATTGCAATTGCAATTTATTCCACAAATCACGAAAAAAGTGGAGTTTCTAAAAAGCTTTAAAAACGTGGGCTTTAATAAATGAAACAATTACAAAAATTATTAATGCCAAACCTTGCCAAATAAAAGTTGTCAAGGTGCTATAAATGTCAATAGGAAGTGCACTGATCCTATTGGACCATTTTTAAACTAATCAGAATTATAGAGGTTTTTGGATTTTTAATAAATTCAACGACAGTCATGGTTTTAGAGTTTGTGAGTTCAGCTGTGGTTTCAAAAACCTCTAAAATACGACCTCTAATAAATTAGCCTCCACAGACAATGGAATAATTGTTATAACTAATGTTATTTTACACCAGTGTAACAAACTATAGTAACCTATTAGCTCTGATGAAATGCAAGGGCTAATGAAAACAACATTCTGATTAGTTACTTTGTTTAACACTGTAAAACCAGAACAGAAATTTTAACACTCTGCTCAAAGAGAGGGTCATCCATGAATCCATGAAGAATAAATTACACTGTGTGTGTGAGACCTTAAAACAATTATGCAAAAAGCTTATCCTATATAATAAAGTTCAAGTGTCTCTGCGTCCAGTCCCTGGTAAATTCGTAAATTCGCCAGAGTCGGTGTTCGTGAATTTGCGATTACGATTTGATGTCACGCTGGCGAATTTGCGCTAGCGTTAGACGCTTCGCGCTGGCTTTCCGTGGGGCACATGCGCAGTAGCGCAATCCCACGGACACAGGGACTGGACGCAGAGACACTTGAACTTTATTATATAGGATTCGCGCCGTATGCAAATTAGGCTTCGCTAGTGAAATTGCGCTATGCGAAATATCTTAAATAGGTTAGAGTCCGCGGAAATGTAGGTTCCCCTCAAATTTTAGTCCAGCAGCACTCAGGTTCTCCTCCCCCTGTTTTCCAATTTTTCCAAGTCTACAAAGTTGCTGGAAACCTCAAAAGATAAAATATTGAGAGGGAGAGGGGTGACAGAAAACGGGTTTTCTTATAGTGTAGTATATTTACATTTGTTGTAGTTTCACCTCAAGTGAGTTTTATTACTTACAAGTAATTTAGTGATATAACAATAAACCATGTGTTTCTACAATTCATTTAGTGCATTAACCCTCATCGGTTATTATCCCGTGTTCAATCTCCTGTGGTTTCTTTCCCAAACGAAGCACAGTGTTTTTTTACACCAAAAATAAAATTAAACTTGTGATACAACAATTTTTTTGAGGGAAGGAATTTACACAAAGCCTTTTGGCTTTCTAGTGTCTCCAGTGGCACATTGTACTCACCAGATGTGAGTCACAAGACAGGTGGGGGTTTTTTAATGGATCGTTTCTGTATCTCCAGATCCTTCTTCTTAAGCTGCACTCTGTGACTAATGTATAAAGTCTGCTGTCTTTCATAAACTGATATGGATAATGGATCTTCCAAAAACAAAGTATTTATGGCCTGAAAGTGCACACAAATGATGACAAAAAACAAGTGTCCAGAGCAGTAGTGTGAGCCTATCTTGCGCTATGCCTAGCGAAGTAACACTAGCGTAAATACGTTACCATTCGCCGACCAGAGCGTAAATTCGCACTTTAGTGAATTTGCGTAGCGCAGGCGAAAATTTGCCTGGCGAAGTGCAGCTAACGCTCTCGAAGCCTGCGCTAGCGATTTTTCGGATCCTAGTGAATGTCCCACTTGGAGCGCAGAGACTTCCGTTAATGGTTTATAATCTGCTGCCTTCAATCTATGGAAAGACCGGTGCTGCATAACGGTGTGCCGCTCCTCTGCTCACCGCTACACCGCCAGCTGTACACATACCCAAGCACCATGTGACAGAGGAGCAGCTCGAGCTGTGGGATGTGTGACCCAGGGAGTCCGCAGGGCAGTCAGTAAAGGTAAATGGGGGGTCAGGGTAGAGAGAGACTTCCACCAGCTCCTCACAGAGCTTCTTGCCTCTTTATTTATTGCCTAAAAGCCCCGCCCTCATGGGAGAGCCGCAGCCAATCCCAGTGCTCTGCCCCGCCCCTCTCTGTTGTGCTACCCAATTGCAGAGGGATAGAGCATTGCTGGCCGGCGGGTGACAGAGGAGCAGCTACTGTCTGGCCTCCCATAGCTGTGAAAGTACCTCCCGCTCTCTGACTCACTCAACTCCGCCTACAGGACGCCAAGGAAAAAATATGATTGGCGGAAAATGGGCATGCGCACGTGAAGCGAGAATGATCAAGAGGCGGGGGAGGTGCCAACTGTTCCTATCTTTAATCTCACTTTGTTAGAAGCGAGACCCGCTCACTCAGCGCATGTCCCCGACGTTGCTACGGTCAACAGGGATGCTGAGCTGACAAAGTTAGGCGGCTCTTTTTCTAAAAGTAACATTGAGGCAGAGTCGCCTCTGAAATTCTGTAGGACAAACGTTTTTTTGTGGAAAAAATACACTGGTGTGATCTATACGATAAACAAACATTGCCCAAACTCTTTAGGAAGCAGTAGTATTTTTAAAACTACTGAGAAGCACTCTAGGTGTCCACTATGGTTGTCCACTTTTTTTTGGACTGGAACAAGTCTGTTTTTGTAAATGTTTGACTACATATGTTCTAGCGCCCGTTAATTTAACGGGCTTAATGTCTAGTTAGTTAATAGTTGGTGCACATGTAATTTTCTTTCTCAGGGAAACACTAGTAAATAGTAAGGGTATATACCCATAAATGATAGTTTATACAATTGCCTGAGGTGTGATTATATGAGTTCCAGTACATGGCAGTGCACATATTCATTCAGTCTTTACCCATAGGTACTACCTATAGGTAATGCATAGAACACAGTTCAACACCAATTGTTTTATCTCTGTTCCAGTCTATACATGATATAAAATCAATCAAAACTTGCATACAAAATATATATATAACAAGATACATAGAAAATGGATCAAAAGGCATACATGGGTACATACTCCTAGAGGATTAAAATAAAAGATAATCCCCACTTAACTAATTTAACTATTGTTATGTTTCTCAGTAATAATGTTCATGTGGGAACAGATATTGTATCTGTTATCCAGAAAGCTAGTGACCTGGGGATTTCTGGACCTTAAGTCTGCATACCCTAAGTCTGCTAGAAAATCATGTAAATATTAAATACACCCAGTAGAATGGTTTATCTTCCAATTATGATTAATTAATATTTTAGTTAGGATCAAATACAAGATACTGTTTTACTACTACAGAGAAAAAGAATCGTTTTTACAAATTTGGATTATTTGGATAAAATGGAGTCTATTGGAGACGGCCTTTTCGTAATTTGAAGCTTTCTGGATAATAGGTTTCTGGATAACAGATCCCATACCTGTACTTAAATTTACTGGGAAGGTCATACTATACTTGCTCTCATTTTTGCAGTTGGCAGTGTTGGTAATTTTTGTTTTTAAAGGCATACATGAATAATATACATTATTTTCAATCCAATTGGATCAGTTTTTATTATTTACTGCAAGAAAGAGTGAGCTAATCCTCCAAGCAGCATGTGTTTTCATATGTTATTTTCATATAACCTTGACATGATGCAGTAGACATTCTATCTGTCGGGGTTGTTTCCTAGCAACGAACTCTGGCGAATGTTAATGTTCTGAAGGGATTTATAAGGCTGAACATTTCTGCATTTACTAGCAATTAACCCATTGTGACCTACTAGTCATCCGAGTCCAAAATACCCTTCAGGCTGTAAATCACATTAATATGCTGTGACTGACCTAAAATAGATTACCAATAATCAGTAAAATGCGATACTGATAGGTCAGTATCAAATGTTTAACTACTCCAGGAGCTGAAATGGCAAAACTCTGTATATTTTGCAGAACTCTCTTTACAGAGCACTTTAAGGAGTCTAGTTACTGTGCCCTGCCATAGGTAATTACCAACAACTGCCCAGCTTCCCTTGCTCTGAGAGGAATCAGTTCTGTATCTATTGCAGTTCTGAAAATACAGAAAATGTTATGCCACCCACAGCTAAGTGCATAATTCTGTATGGATTTAAATATTGTTAAAGTTAACAGCTTACCTTTAAAATCTTGTCTCCAGGCTGCAGGACACCGGCCGCTGGTCCATCAGGCTGAACCCTAGTAACAAAGATACCCTATAAGTCAGAATTAACAGAAGTTAGGATCCTTTCACAAGCATTCTAGACTAGCATACCCTTCAATATGCCCCTTAAAAAGCTTCTATGCATGGTGTTAAAGGTTAAAGAGATTTCAGCACACCTTGCACAGCTTTTTTTATGGAACTGTACTGATTTATAGGGGGAATGTTGGAGGGTATGACTAGAGATGTGAATTGATATTCTAGTCAAGATGAATGGTGCATCCTGAACTGGAGCAGAAGACATTCCAAGAGTATTTTAAAAGAGAAATACTACGTCCTCCTAAAAGAAAGGATATTATTATGTATTATTACTTGACAAACATACATTATTCTGTTTTTCTGGTGTGTGAAGTACAAACTGCACTTTTTATAAACTGCTTCTTCAGACATTCTTCCACATTTCTGCTTGTCCTGCAATTTAGCTCATTGCCATTACTGCTGACTTGATCCAAATGCATGGGACAGTATCATTGCATTCATATCCTCGGATCTCTTGGGTATTATTCCTGAGAGTCAGGCAAACGAAGAAGAAAGCAGCAAACTTGGCCTAACTGGATTGTGCTGGATCACGTGCTTGAATTAAGGCAGAAGCGTGGATCTAAATAAACCCTAACCACCATACCTGTATAAACCAGAACACACCTGCATTAACATGCTTCATGGCTGCTTAAACACAGGTGGAACATGGAGTTGAGTAGCTTACTAATCAGCTATCTAGCTTGTGGAATCCTTCCATTTTTGGGATCAGGTTGCAACGCTCAGGCTGCAAATAAATACCAGGAATTATCCAGTCCAAGGAAGATATCAATTTCCAAATTCCCAAAACCTGATGTTTTTGTATATTGTGACATAAACATTACAACCTATGAAGACTGAATATTCTGTAACATGCATACATATTCTATTTATTAGATATAGGATATTCATAATATTTGTGCCTTGTTTAAATCAGCTTTATAATGGTAATACTAAGATTTGAGTCTACTATGTTTAACAAATGCTTGTCTGGAGCAGCTCACTAGCAGCATGGGTGTCCGCAGAAGGGGGCAAGAGGGGGCAGTTGCCCCATCCTGAATTCTCCAGCTATTTCCAAGAAATTAAAAGTTTAATTCCCAAAAATGCTTCCCACCCCAATGCAAGCCTTAATTGGGTTATCTTCTGCATTGTCATGAATAGGTTCATCTTCATTGGGATGTTACCCTATGTGATATTAGCTTATTTGCCCTGAAATATTTCAGTGGTCACCCATGACTGGCAGTAAACACTATCAAGTAAACATTTTGATCTACTACTGGAAAAACTATATAGAACAGACCATCAATTCATAGCACTACTTTAAACAGATTTGTCTTCCTATAAGCTCTGAGTAATGCTGAAATTCAGGAGGGAGGTTCATATTTGTGGCCCTCCAGCTACTGTAAGTTATAACTCCCAAACAGTTGACGGATACTTGAAATGGGGAACACAATAATGGAGAACAAAACATTTTTCATATTCTCCTTATGCTTGATCTAGACAGAAATCATTAGCTGTCAGCCTTACATGTTGGATGCACCATGTTTGGAGGCCACACACACAAACAAATTTCACCCCGTTCTTTGGCAAAAATTCTAAAATTATTTTCCCGTTTGCATAATTATCTAATGGGGCAGCATACAAAAACCACTGTACAGCGGTGTACCCTGTATTTTGTTAGGGAATTTACTAAATGCAGCACGTGCACATATCAAATGCTAATCACAGTGATGTTATGTTACCTGCTCTAAATTAATAAACTACAGTTGAGCAATAGCTCAACTAATGAGTTTTTTCCCTGAAACCTGCTTGAGTTTCTTCACCCATGCAGGGTTTCCTTTATGGCTGCTTGAGCTGAAGGGGTTGAGCAGTCATAAATCGCCCCCTCCCCTATAACATCTCCATATGGCTCATCAGGATCACCGGTTGACAAACAACACTTAACTCAATATTTAGCTAGCATTACCAGGAATTACCCGGACAGGAATTTTAAAAAAATGTTTCCTCTGTATCTGTGGTTTGTAATCTCATGGCACAAAAAAAGCTTCTTGCAGTTTTGATACACTGCCTCAAGATATGAGCGAGATTTTTTAATTTCTACTCTATAATCTTGAAAGTTGCAGTTTATATTGCAACTATCCAACTGCTGAGGACAGAAATTGGTAGTTTTGGGGCAACAGACCCACATTGGCATTGGGGTATAGGTGTAAATATAGTGGGTGTAGTTAATTTGACCAGATCAGTAACACTTCCATTGTATTTTAGTATTTTGTCTCCTGAAAATGTAAAATTGGGTTTTACTCTACTACAAATAGTGTAATTAACCAGTGACATTGAAATAAGGTTGACAAATACAAGAGGTCCTCTGCACTCAACCCTTTATCAATATATTTAAGACACTGAGACATTTTGTGCATACAGCTACTAAAAAATGCCTTACCCTTTAAACAAAACCGGGATTGTTTGTCCTTATATTGCAATATATTTAAGCTGGTCAACTACATCAGTCATCCCATATCTGGCCAGTCCTACTCTCAAATTGCGTGCAGAGGACCTCTTGTATTTATCTATATGTATTTTGTGGTTACAGCCTCATTGCACCCCCACCTAATGGTTTTAAAAATTAGTGGTGAGCACAACTTTTTTTTGTTTGTTATTGAAATAAGGTTGGCATGAAGCCTGAGCTGTACAAAATTTTTACCAGTGCAATTTATGGTAATCTGTCTGTGTAAGTGGGACAAGCAAGGGTTAATTGATGACTTTAATTTTTAGCCATGAATTAGTGATGAGGCAGGCACAGTATAGTTCACATCTTATTTACAACAAAGACCCATAAATCTTTGCTGCAAGGTTGCTGCAATTATTTTTTAAAATACTAACATTGCTTTTATGGATGTAATTCATAATGGAACAGTCAACATCACTAAAAGTAGACCCCACTTTAGTTAAGTATGGACACTCCAGGTTTAGGGCTAGAACTAGGGGTATGCAGAAGAGTCACATACTGTACCTAAGGCACAACAGAGAGGGGTGCTAGGCACATACCTCTGCTGCCTACCCTAAGAAGGTCTCAACACTGCAGGCCCAGAATCTTCAGTAGAGCGTTTCCCTGTATAATTCTGGTCCCTCTGAAGGACTTCATGTCTGATTGCAGATTGACTTACCTTGTCAGACGGCTTGAATGGATTCCCTTGCCCACTTAACCCGCCACTGATGCTAAATCCAAGCCCTGGGTTTTTTTCTATTCTCACACAGTACTATAAAAGAAAACAGAATAAAAACAAATTACATATCTAATGCTGTCTTAAGAAAAATTATTCTGTGTTGCAGTTTTCCTCTCTACAGTACTGGAATAAGTGATAAACTAAAATGTTGTGTGATAAAATACCTTGACATCAAATGAATATAAACACATGTATTATACATATCAATATTCCAAAATAAGTCATCATCCTAATAAAATATGTAATTTTTCTTTAAACACAATTCTCTGGGAAGCCAGTATTATAAAATAAAAAAATAATACTAAGTAACAGTATCATAAAAAGACCTTTGGCATAATTATATAATTACAATTATATATAATAATTACAAAAGACAATTTTGAAAAGGAGAATACTGCAGGTATCCTAGCTATTACTTCTTTAAAGGAATTGTTCAGCTTTGCATTAACTTTTAGTATGATGCAGAGAGTGATGTTCTGAGACAATTGGTTTTAATTTTTTTCATTTCTGGTTTTTGAGTTATTTATCTTTTTGCTTAGCCACTCCAAAGTACCATAGCAACCATGCACTGATTTGAATAAATGACTAGAATATGTTTAGAATATTGTCCGAATAGAAGGATAATAAGTAATAAGAAGTAGCAATAACAATACATTTTTAGCAATTCTTTTTAGATGGGGCCATTTGAAAGCTGGAAAGAGTCAGAAGAAGGCAAATAATTCAACTATAAAAAATAAATTATGAAGACCAATTTAAATATTGCTTATAATTGGCCAATTTATAACACACTAAAAGTTAACATAAAGGTGAAACACCCCTTTAAAGATTTTTTCTCAAACAGATATGCAATTTTATTTAATGGCCAATTTGAAAGATTCATTTAAAATCTATTAAACATTTTCATAGCTTTCAATATAACATTTTTCAGAAGTTCAAAAAAGCTTTTTTCTTAAATATTAAATCCATATTATTGAAAATAATAAATAATATACACAGGGGAGGGGGGATATTTGCGCTTAGGGGGTTTACTTCTCCTTTAGCCTTCATGAATTTTGGGGTGTTTGACGCTGGTTTTTGCTTTAAATCTCAATAAACTTGAGTGGCAACTCAATAACGTCATACCATTTGAATTGAAACTTTAATTTTTAGGTTTTTATTTGTAAAATTGAAGTTTTGAGTTTTTTCTATCCTATTGTTTCAACCAAAATTATGAGTAAATAAGGCAAATTTGTGGATTTGAGTTAATTGGAGTTTATTTTGGTAAAATTACGAGTTTTAGAAAAGAACCCCCTGAAACAGATTTCACTGTTTACACTGCAAATATTTCACTAAACAATATAAAATTTAATTCCTGAACCAGCAAGTATATTTTTTTAATTTATAATATTGGTGTGTAGGCAGCAATCTCAGGTCATTTTGGCTAGTTATGTGCTTTCAGAAAAGAGCCTACACTTTAGGATGGAACTGCTTTCTGGCAGGCTGTTTTTCTCCTACTCAATGTAACTGAATGTGAGATTTTTACTATTGCGTGCTGTTCTTAGATCTATCAGGGAGCTGTTATCTTGTGTTAGGGAGCTGTTATTTGGTTACCTTCCCATTGTTCTGTTGTTAGGCTGCTTGGGGCGGAAGGGAGGGGGATGATCTCACAGTACAGCAGTAAAGAGTGACTGAAGTTTATCAGAGCACAAGTCACATGACTTGGGGCAGCTGGGAAACTGACAATTTGTCTAGACCCATGCCAGATTTCAAAATGAAATATAAAAAATCAGTTTGCTCTTTTGAAAAAATGGATTTCAGTGCAGAAGTCTGCTGGAGAAGCACTATTAACTGATGTGTTTTTGAAAAAAACATTTTCCCATGACAGTATTCCTTTAAAGAATGAAAGCTATTGAGACAGTTTATTACCAATAGATTAGCCATAATAGTGCAAGCTAGAACACTATATTTATTCTATAGAATGCTATAGAGCTGACATATTAGCTTGGTGTGACATCACTTCCTGACTCTCCCTACTCACTCATAGCTCTGGGCTCAGATTACAGTTGGGAGGGATATGGGGGGGGAGAAGGAAGCATGCTCACGCCCACGGCAAAGAGGTTTAAGCTGAAGGCAGGAAGTCTGATACAGAGACCCAATAGAAGGAAAGAAATGCAGTGTTTGTTTTGACAGAGTACTCAGAGCAGTAGTGATGGGCGAAACGGCCGCGTTTCGCTTCGCCGAAAAATTTCGCGAATTTCCAGAGAAATTCGCTAAATTTTCGCCGATTCGCGAAACGAGTCGCGCGTCGTTTTTGACGCGTCGTGTCGTTTTTGACGCGTCGCGTCGTTTTCGGCTCGTTGCGTCAAAAACTACGCGCGACTGGTTTTTGCGCGGCAAATTTTTTTTGGGTGAATTTTTTTGCCAGTTTCGCTAATTTATTCGCCAGCGGCGAATCGCGGGAATTCGCCGCGAATTCGCCCCTGGCGAATAAATTCGCCCATCACTACAGAGCAGCATTACATTGATAGTTTATTGGTGTATTTATATAGGCCTTTCTGATAAAGCTTACTTAGATTTAACCTTTCCTCCTCTTTTAAATTTAGTCATATAATATCACCCATAAAATATTCTTTTTTTAGAGTGCATTACATCCACACTTTCTTCCATATCTATGATTTGATAGAACAAATAATTACTACAAAATTGGGTAACTACAGGTGCTAATTTGCACCAGTTCATCCAATCAACTGCTAATGTATGTTGCTGTTTGAAATAAATTATTATTGGATAGTTTTAGTTACTAGATTCTTTGAGCCAGTTTTACAGTTTTAGTAATTTACAAATTTTTACAGTTATAGTAATTTAGTAATTTACCTATATATATATATATATATATATATATATATATATATATAAAATAGTCCACAGGGTTTCAGCACACTGTTTAATAGAATATGACCCAGGTGCTACTCTCCATAGCAGGATACAAAAAATAGTGAGGTGCACACCAGTAGCCTTTTTGAATAATTAAAAAATCTCAGTCTTTATTTTGTACATCTTTAAAAATGGGTCAACGTTTCAGTCTGTGCATAAGACTGAGATTTTTTAATTATTCAAAAAGGCTCCTGGTGTGCACCTCACGCTGTTTGTTCTGAAAAAGCAAATCTAAATATTTATTATATGTATTTTAAAAGTATTGCACACATTGTTTGAGCACTTTAAAATAAATTCTTGCAGTCCAATTTTATGTCTGCTGGGAGAAAAAAGGAAAAAGTGTCTGTATATTCTGATAGGGGAAAATTATTTTGGTCCAAAAATATGTTTGCTTGCTATCCTGTCAAATAAAAAAATATATGAAGAGATATATCAACATAAAACTGTCACCTTTATTGCATTTACTCTATTACTATCAGTGAACAATAAAGCACAAATGATACGTTGGCTGGATTGGGATGTCTATTGGTTTACAATTACGCATGTCCAGCATTCTACCGGACCTAAGGTGATTTATTGTGTTTATAAAAAGAGCAAATAGGCTGCATAGCTTGAAGGGTATGGCATTAAAAATACAGACGCTATGGAAGGGCTAAGCTATAAAAGAGTAGCTTTAAGCACAAACACTTATTTTAGTTCAATAGGTATAAGCGGGTATAAGTGATTTCAGATAAGAAAAAGTTATATACTGTAAATCTGGTAATAAATAATTTCATATTCATGCAATAAAAACAAGACAAACATAATAATTAATTCTCTAGAGTTAGTTTCGATATATGGCAGATTTTTCATATCCAGGATAAAGTGCTTTCAAATATAGGCCAATGTGCAAAATGCACAGTTTTAACAAGATAGAGAGAAAACAGTCCGTGGATCTCATTTTTGAAGTATAATAAATCAAACCAGAGTTGCAGACATTCATTACACAACCTGGTACACATTAATGAATGGGAAAGCAGAGCTTAAAGTGATACATTCACAGAAATATGCTTTTGCATGCCGTTTTGAGAATACGTTAATATCATTATATGTGCAAGCATAAACAACATACCTCAATTACAGATAACTTGAAGAAACTTTTTATAAACCAATAAGTGGTACAATGTTACCTCTGCAGGTTGATAGGACCTTCTGCTCTAATAGCCACACACACACATTTTTCAAGCCACCTGAACTGTATGTTTGAGTTATCCTCCTGAGTAATTTGTCAAATGCTATTACCCACCCTAATCTCACCACAGTTCACCAGGTAAAAGCTTCCTGATATGATCTCCTGCATTTATAGGCTTACAGCTGGTTTGAAAATGTAATAGGCCTACAGAACCACCAACACTGAAGGCTACTAGTGCCAAACCTCACTAAAATATGGCTGACTATTCCCAGAAATGATTCATCAATTAACTTGCGACTTGATGTGTCTGACCAGTTTCATGCTGTACAATGCAAATATATGTAGCCTTTTAAGAGCAGATTAGAGATTGTCAAATATACAAGCCAAATGCAGAAAGATTGGTTTTGTCATTCAAAAGAAGTTGAGTTACATGTTTCCAGGGTTATGTTTGAATTGTTGGTAAAATTAATGAAACAGAGGGCTCTCACATATTTAAGTGCAAGATCACTGAAAATAAGAGTGTTAACAATATATTCTGGGGATGTTTATTCTTTGCCTCTGAGATCCCAGAGAAAGCGTTTTAATAAACCATGGAGTGAGGGAAAAATATTGAAATTATATATTTTTGGTAAAAATATTGGAGATTCAGATAACTGCATTTTGCCATTTTCATTCATAAACATTTACCATAGAATTGATCCCTGCGTATCATTCTAGTCCAAATGGAAAACTTTTGCAATTAAGATTGGATTTACTTAACAGAACAAAAGTCATATCTAAATATATATCAGGATTCTTTAAAAGTTAAGGAAAACAAATTCACTAAAGCGCGAAAATGCGCCTGCACTTCGGCAGGTGAATTTTCGCCAGTGCCACGCAAATTCACTAAAATGCAAATTTGATGGATTACCGTTACTTTTCCAGGCAAAGCGCATTTATGCCAGCGATGCCTAATTTGCATACGGCGTGAACTTAACCGTATAATAGAGGTGTATGTTACAGCCACTACATTACACTACACAAGCCCAGGAAACCTTTAATAAATAAAATAAAGTTGTCCTATTGCCCTAAAAATGTTCCCACTGTATAGCTGAGTTGCCATATGTTAGGAAATGTAGGGGGGAAGAAGGGTAACCCCCAAAAAAATTTCCTATTTTTCAGGCGATCACCCTACAAAAGGTAAAAGACGTCAGAAAAAATGTAAATTTTTTTTTCAAACTCCTATCTATTGTATTGAACCTCGCCAGGGCTGAGCTGGTGCAGTAAAGTCTAGCACAAGAGGTAACATTCAGTAAAATGTTCATCTTAGTGAATTAGCGTAGTTACGTATCTTCGTCAGTGCGCAACTTCGCCTGGTGTAAGGGTACAAAGTTGTGCTAGTCTTTCTATATCACTAGTGAATTTTCGCCAGAGTCTAACTTAGTAAATTGGTGAAGTTGGGAATTGACGTCACGCTGGTGAATTAGCTCTAGCGTTAGACGCTTCGCGCTTTAGTGAATTTGCCCCCATAGTGCACCGGTTCAACTGACTCTGCCATTGCCTTCTACAGGAACTCGACAGGTTTTAGGTTCAAATTATCGAATTATAACTGTTCCCAGGGTCGAGGTGTGATAAATCTCATTTTCAAATTCAAATTAGAGTTTTGACCAAAAAAAATCAATTCGAAAATTCTAATTCAAATTTACCATTCGAACCTTATGTCTAAGCAACTTTGCAATACATATTAATCACAAATTTTCAGTGAGTAGCACTTTTATGGTTGTCATATTAATGCATGAGATAAAGTCTATACCCAGCTTATTGTTCAAAAACCCTAGAAATAATCAGTAGTTGTTTCTTATATGATAGAAAAAACAGTAGCATTTGCAAACATAATATAAATATTTTCCAGAAGTATGTTATAGTCCGTTCATGGGATAAAACTTGTGCCTATTTATAACAGCTTGCTGATGCAGAATTCCTATACTGTTATCTGTTTTAGTCATGAATATTAAGTCAGCTTCGTAAGGAAGCTATGCATGTTTTTCTCTCTAAACTACTTAAAAACCACAGAGACAGCATTATAAGCTGTAGAAAGCAATAACATTATTTGTAAACAATATTATTATATTATTCTTGCCCCATCATTTAATATAAATACTGTATCATTTATAGCTCTAAAAGCTTATGTATCAATATGCAAACCATACATACAATGCATGATCACAAAGCTGGAAACATTGCTACCTGCTCAGGGTATCCATCCATACTCCTTTGCCCTTTAGTCTGGATCAAACACCTTCCTGGCTGAGGACCTCGCTGAGCAGAAGGGATCTGAATAGGAAGAGGTGACTGGTACTGCTGGATGGTGACTTTATTCATACCTCCTTCATAGTGCTGCTGTTCTCTGGATCTGTGCTGCAGACTCTGGGATCCCATTAATGTCTGTATATGGCTACCTGCCTGTGGGTAATGCAACCCGTTAGGCAAAACTTCAGGAAGCTGAAAAGAAGCAATTGTTACATCTTATAGGTTCGACTAGAATAGAACACCCTGAAGTTTGCCCCTTATTTAGCCTCTAGAGATTTATTGACAGTCTCTTAAGGCATTCACAGATACCAAAATGTAAAATTGCTGTTCTTCATATTTAACTAAGATACAGTCCTTTGTGCTATACACACAGTACAAAGTGTTATAGGAGTATGCATTGGTGGGAAATCCAAATGTACTGCTCAAGAACTTTAGATTTAGTAGATTTAGTATGATGTATGATTTAAACTTTTAGTATGATGTAGAGCAGGGGTCCCCAACCTTTTTTACCCATGAGCCACATTCAAATGTAAAAAGAGTTGGGGAGCAACACAAGCGTGAAATGGTCCCTTGTGGTGCAACATATTATTTTGCCCATTTGGTAGCCCCTATGTGGATTGGTAGACTACAGTAGGCTCTACTTGGCAGAACACTTAGCTTTTATGCAATTAAAACCTGCCTCCAAGCCAGGAATTCAAAAATAAGCACCTGTGTTGAGGCCACTGAGAGCAACATCCAAGGGGTTGGTGAGCAACATGTTGCTCACGAGCTACTGGTTGGGGATTACTGATGTAGAGAGTGATAATCTGAGACAATTTACAATTGGTTTGATTTTTTACTATTTGGGTTTTTTTTAGCTTTTTATTCAGCGGCTCTCTAGTTTGCAATTTCAGCACTCTGGTTGCTGGGGCTCAAATTATTGAATGAATAGGAGAGGGACTGAACAGAAAGAGGAGTAGTAAAAAGTAGTAATAACAATACATTTGTAACCTTACATAGCATTTGTTTTTAGATGTGATCAGTGACCCCCATTTGAAAGCTGGAAAAAGTCAGAAGAAGATGGCAAATAATTAAAAAACTATAAATAAAAATTAAGACAAATTGAAAAGTTGTTAGGAATTGGCCATTCTGTAACATACTAAAAGTTAACTTGAAGGTTCACCAAGACAACAAGACACCTTGAGCAATTCTAAATATACATATATATATATGTATATAATCATATAGAAGGACCAGCACTCCAACTTATCGTGAAACAAAGGTGCTTTTATTTTAAAGTGGACCCATCACCCAGACACAAAAATCTGTATAATAAAAGTCCTTTTCAAATTAAACATGAAATCCAATTTCAAATTTTTATTAAAGCATTCATAGCTGTTTTAAAGTCATTTAAAAATCTCAGCTGTCAATCAAATATTGTCTGCCACTCCTCTATGCCTTAGGCATAGAGGCGGGGCAGATAATGACTTTCACTTTCCATTCAGCACTTCCTAGATGCCACTGCTCTCCACACATTCCCCCAGTTCTCTTAACCATTTAATTGTGTAGCCAGGTCATGGGGATAGACATTGGGCCCCTCACTCTGCACAAACAAGATTCTGAGATGATTTAATGCTTGCCTTAATAACAGTGTCCACAAAATGGCTCCTGCCTGCTTGCTATAATTATGAATTCCCAGACTGAAGAAAACAAGATTAAAATAATTTATATAGTGTAATTAATGTTCATTTTGCTTGGCTAATGTGATAAAATAGGATTTTTAATATTTTTTAGGGGTGATGGGTCCACTTTAATGTATATCCAGTTGTTTTGGTCCACTTTAGGGTGCAGCTGAACTGCAGACTTTCAGCTTTAATTCAGTGGGTTGAACAAAAAGATTGGATAAAAATGTGAGGTACTAAAGCCTTTTTTTTACACAATCACTTCAGGGGCGCAAAAGTAATTGGACAAATTAAAAAAACTGAAATAAAAATGTTCATTTCTAATACTTGATTGAAAACTCTTTGCTGGCAATGACAGCCTGAAGTCTTTAACTCATGGACGTCTCCAGATTCTTCAGGTTTCCTCCTTTTTAATGCTCTGCCAGGTCTTTACTGCAGTGGCTTTCATTTGCTGTTTGTTTGTGGGCCTATCTGTCTGACGTTCAGTCTTCAACAAGTGAAATGCATGCTCAATTGGGTTCAGATCAGGTTCCTGGGTTGCTTTGGGATGCTTGGGTCATTGTCCATCTGTATTATGAAATGCCTCCCAATCAATCTGACTGCATTTAGCTGGATTTGAGCAGACAGTATGTCTCTGAACACCTCAGAATTCATTCGGCTGCTTCTGTCCTGTGTCACATCATGGATAAACGCTAGTGTCCCAGTGCCACTGGCAGCCATGTATGCCCAAGCCATCACACTGCCTCCCAAGTGTTTTACACATGATGTGGTATGCTTTGGACCATGAGCTGTTCCACACCTTTTCCATCATTCTGGAAGAGGTTGATCTTGGTTTCATCTGTCCAAAGAATGTTTTTCCAGGACTGTGCTGGCTTTTTTAGATATTTTTTTAGCAAAGTTCAATCTAGCCTTTCTATTCTTGATGCTTATGAGTGGCTTGCACCTTGCAGTGCATCCTCTGTATTTACATTTATGCAGTCTTCTCTTTATGGTGGACTTGGATATCGATACGCCTGTCTTCTGGAGAGCGTTGTTTACTTGTTTGGCTGTTGTGAAGGGGTTTCTCTTCACCATGGAAATGATTAGGCAATCATCCACCACTGTTGTCTTCCATGGACATCCAGATATTTTTGCGTTACTGAGTTCACCAGTGCTTTTTTTCTTAGGATGTACCAAACTGTAGATTTTGCCACTCCTAATATTGTAGCTTAAGGATGGCTTGTTTCACCTGCATGGAGAGTTCCTTTGACCACATGTTTTATGTTCACAGAAGAATCTTGCACATACAAGCACCCCCCTCAAATCAACTCCAGGGCTTTTATATGCTTCATTGATAATGATATAACAAAGGAGTTGCCCACACCTGCCCATGAAATAGCCTTTGAGTCAATTGTTCAATTACTTTTGCTCCCCTTAAATGAAGTGATTGTGTTAAAAAAAGGCTTTAGTTCCTCACATTTTTATGCAATGTTTTTGTTTAACCCACTGAATAAAAGCTGCAAGTCTGAAGTTCAACTGCAAATGAGTTGTTTCATTTAAAATTCATTGCCTTAATGGACAGAACCAAGATTAGAAAAAAGTTGGCTCTGTCCAAATATTTATGGACCTAACTGTATATATATATATATATCAAAACAGGGGGGTTGTGGGAGCACTCTAAAGGCTTTAAAGTATATATAAGTATTATAAATGCTAATGCATATACACCCAAAACAGGGGTTATTTTGTTACAAAGTTATGATCATAAAATTGATAAGCCACCATACCACGTCAAGGTAAATGGCGGTCCCTAACTTGTTTTATTTATTTATTTATTTACGTGGTATGGTGGCTTATCAATTAAATGATCATAACTTTGTAACAGAATAACCCCTGTTTTGGGTGTATATGCATTAGCATTTATAATACTAAATTGGTTTCATTATTTTTAATTCGATCGAATGGTTAATATCGTTTGAATTATTCGATTCAAATGATTTTATCGATCAATCAAATTTTTTCTATTCGATCGTTCGACCAATCAAATTGCGATAAAATCTTTCGAATTTGATATTCGAATTCGAAGGATTTTACTTCCCACAGTATTCCCAGTTATTCCCATGGTCGAATTTGAGGGTTTTTTAACCCTCGAATTCGACCCTTAGTAAATCTGCCCCATGGTGTTTTAGCAACATTACACATTACAATTACAGTATAAGGTTTGAATTTTTTTAACTCTGTTGTTATCTTGACAAAGGTCTCAAGGCAGACCGAAACGTTGGAATAACAAACTTTTTATCTTTTTCACCATATTTTAAGTCCTGTAACTGCCTTGCTTTACATGATATTCTATATGACTTTCCTGCAGTGTGCAACCTGACTATTATATATATATATATATATATATTTATATTTATTTAGCTTCTGCTGCACTCCATGTTGTTGAGAATTAAAGACAGAGTAATAGAAGATAACAGCACTCCAGGGATTCATATCCAGGCAAAAAGGTTTAAATAAATGGTGGGTTTATTGTGACACAAGTGTAAATAGACATCACTAAATCTGCAGTGCACTGGTTTGCAGTATTTTTTAATTGGCAAATTATATAATATTAACAAAACAATATGATTTTTAATGTGAATAAAACCTAGACTTGTCATAAGCTTTTATACATAACCACATTTTTGCATATACATTCACAATGCATGTAATGTCACCAGCCTATACAGATCTGCAAACATAAGGGGCTACAAGCAATATGTTTTACCATATCGGCTTTAAAGTACTTGAGGATTTGTTTTTTTTAAATAAATAGCAATGCTATCCATCCTACAAACTATTCAGCTAAGCATCTGTACTGTATGGAGATACACCCTGAGGCTTTCTGTTAAGCTATTATTGCAAATGCCTGTAAAGTTTATAGCTTGTGGAGAATTCCTCACTGCATTCTCACAATGCATACCTCCAGCTGAGATCTTATTGTTTAGACCCTCTCTCATCTCACATGTAATTATCTGGCTTGTGCTCAGACAGCAAAGTATAATTTTATCACTGACACTGTCCTAACTAAGAAATAATAAAGGCTTATAAAGACTTATAATTCATGAATGTTATGAAAAAGTAATAATGCAAACCCCAAGCTGTTAAAGAACTAAGAACGAGCATTGCTTTCTGTAGAAATACAATCCAATTTAATCCTATTATTTTCACACCTTCTGCACACTATACTAAAAGAGCATACTGGACATTGCAGATTAGGCATTAGCCAGCCCTACAAACCTTTAACACATGGAGGAAAGTATGAAGAGCAAACATGGCAATCATACCGTAGATTTGAAAAGCCTTAAGAATTTCATGCTCCAAAAAGCTTTATCTTTAATGAGATTATTTAAATAGCAGTAATTCAAGGGATAGCCTTAGCTCTACCCCTACATAACTAGTTAAGACAGACTTTGTAGTCACACTAACACTCAAGGGCCTCAAGTCAAATGGCAACAACCCTGCTTCAGACTCTCTTCGCTGTTTAAAACCCATACCAGAAATTTCTGGGGGCACAGTTGGGGGAAGTAAACTTATAACACTAAGGGGCAGATTTATCATTGGTCGAATTTCGAATTTAAAAAAATTCGAAATTCGACCATGTGAATAAAATGAAAGTAAAATCCTTTGAATTCGAATATCGAATTCGAAGGATTTGACCACTATTCGATTGGTCAAATGATCGAATAGTAAAAATTTGATTGATCAATTTAATAGTTCGAATAGATTGATTCGAACGATTTTAACCCTTCGATCGAATTTTTTCTATTTGATCAAAATTTGGCCAAACAACTTCGGTAGACTGGCCAACTAGGCAGTCGAATAAAAATTTAAGGGGGAAGTTATTCGATAGTCGAGTATTCGAAAAGATTTTTATTCCAATTATTGGAATCATTCGATTTTACTAAATTCACTGGTTGAATTTACCTAATTTGCATATTCGAAATTCGAATTTGAATCTATTTGAAAACTGGATCGAATTTCGAATTATTAATGTGAATTTAGTAAATCTGCCCCTAAGAATTGCAAAACGCAAGCCCTTCCCTCAGCTGCCTCCAGTGTTGTCAAAGACCGACAAAAAAGAGCTACAACTGCACTGGCTAAGGTATGACTTTGAAGCACTTTTAGTCAAGGAAATGAAGGGGGTTATTTATTAAAGTCCAAATGCTAAAAACTTGAACATTTTAGTTTTTTAGTATAAAATCCAAATTTTTTGTGAAAAAGAAAACCTCAAATGTTTTGAGACTGATTATACCCCGAAGGCTGCAGTCCAAATCCGAAAATCCACCATCTCAGACCTGCTGAGATTGTATATAAATCAATGGGAGAGGTTCCAATCATATTTGGATGTTTCTGTGGTCTGCTCTGGAATTAGCCAGAAAATAAATTCAGAACCCTGAAAAAATTTTATGATTCCGGAAAAAAAATGCACAATTCTATTTTTTGCTCCATTTTATTGAGTATTTGCCCAATCTGATTAAATCAAGCTTTTTAATAATAGATATGGTCAAATTGTGGATTCTAGTTTGGTTGGACTTTTGTAAATAAAATATCAGAAAAAAACAGATTTTGATAAATAACCTCCTAAGAGATAAAAAAATATGCTTTGTTTTAAAACTAGGTAAGGACAGGATAGTGTAAAAGTTTGGGGTAAAATACAATGATCATATTATTGACAGTAAATTATGCCCTGACCCTCATTATTTCTAAAGAAATTTGAACTAAGCTGTAGAATAATTATGAAAGGAAACATAGGCCTATTTATTCTTTTCATTTTATTCTGGAATTTTCAAAACAAGACAGATTCTTTAAAGCAATAATACCTTTTTAGTGATATTTTCAGGTGGTACATCTCTTCGACCGAGCGGATAGGGGTTCCATTGACCCAAAGAAATGTCTTCCTGTCCATTGTCTAGAATGTTGCTTTGCTGTGATGGTGTCTAAGTTATATAAATAGAACAAAATTAGATTTACAAAATTTTTTTTTTACTAAATTTGCAAAAGCAGTTGCAAAATGCTTAGGGTTTCCCAGGTTAAAGGATCAAGTACAAGGTATCCTGGATCCTGATAACAGATCCCATACCTGTATAACACTATGGGGCCGATTTACTATACTCACGTGAAGGATTCGAAGTTCAAACAAATTCGATCGAATTTCGACCGTAGGATTTATTCGTTTGGTCGAATATGTGAATTTTGGCATATTCGATCATCGAATAGGGAATGGTCGAACGATTGAATACATTCGAATAGAGTCACATGGATGAATATTTGATCATTCGACCAGCGAAGGATTTTAATTTTTAAGTTTATTCAATTGCCTACTTCGGCAGATTGGACCTACCGAATTGCAATAGAAGCCTATGGGAGCACTCCCATAGGCTTCTGAGGCTAAGTCCTGATCGAATAGGATTTGTATGATAAAAGTCTTCGATCGTTCGAATCGTACGAATCATTCGAACGATCGAATGATTTATTCGTTCAGTCGAATGATTTATTCGACTGATCGAATAAATTTGTATTCGATCGTCGAATGATCGAATATCGAATAAAAGGTAGCCTAGAAATATTCGATTAACATTTGAAAATCGAATGCTAATCGAATATCAAATAGAAACAAATTTTTTTTGGGGAATAATAGTAAATTTGCCCCTGTATATTGTTTTTCATATGTATTAATCATTTCTGTACCTACTCAAAATAATGTTTGCAATGCAGCAAAATTTGTATCAAAACTCTTAACTAACCCATTTTAAGCTCAAAAACATACAAAAAGAGGACCATTAAATGTGTTATGCTGTTTGAAAGCTATGTTAATGCCCAGCTCACCACTCAACTGTAGAAATGCATTTTTGACCAAGTTGTTAATAAGCAAAATTGTATGTTTTGAGCATTGTCTTGCACTTTTCCTTTATTTATACCCATTGATATATATTCCTTTTATTAGCATAACAAGTAACCAAGGACTTTATTTTGCATCTTACCACACCTGCTTTTTATGGTGAACTCAATAGGAAATTAATAGATAGTTTTTCTAAACTTTTAGCTTCATATTAGGGGGCACCCAGATTATTTGTGATTTAATCACTACCTAACAACTTTCATTACAGATAAATTCTGTTACAGATTCAATTTATGTTTTCATTTTGTTGAACACTGATAATTTTGCTCAGCATACAAAACCACTTCAAAACAATTTAATTAGTATTTGTACTAAAATCAAAGCTGTATTTATGATTAAAAATGTTTTTTGGCTTGTTCCAGGCAAAACCATGAGTCATTTCAAAACACGAACAGTTACCATTTACTTAATGTAGTTTTATGAACAAACAAGCTTATTTTATCTTTATATTTAGAGGCTTATTTATTAAAGGTGGGATTTAATGGTTTTAGAGGTTTTTGAAACCCACGGTTGTCATTGAATTTATTAAGAGTTCTTAAAAAATTTACAAATGAAAAAAGCGCTGAACGACCAGGAAAAAAATAGGAATACTTCGAAAAAATTTAAGTTATCCTGACAAATCGTAGCAAACAAAATCTGAAATCCTTTAAAATTCTGATTAGTTAAAAAAGGGTCCAATAGAATCAGTGCACTTTGCACTGACTTATACAGCACCTCGACAACTTTTACTTGGCTAAATAAATAGCTCATTAGCAGTGAAGATCAGTGCCTCGAAAGATGCCCCAGCAGTTCTCCATCTTGTTTTCTGCTAATTTACTGCAGACACTCTCTGCCCCTGTCAGTTACTGAGCTTAGGGATCGACTCAAAATATACAGTACACATAGGGGGAATGTAATATTGGTTGCTAGTGCAAAAATCACAATTAATTTGCTTTGCAAATAAATGTTCGCAAAGCGAAAAAAGATTGCTATTGTGAACACATTGCCCCTCACATGACATTAAGGGGCAGAGTTACTAAGGTTGAAATTCAAAGGTTAAAAAATCCTTGAATTCGACCATGGGAATACTTGGAAATTGTTGGGGATCAAATTTTCAAAATTCACTGGTCGAAGTGGTCTTTAAAAACATTAGAAAATTCGAATTTGAATCTTTTTGAAAATTCTATAGAATTTCGAATCCTTCATGTCAATTTAGTAAATCTGCCCCTAACATTTGCAGTGTATTTAATAAAATTTCACAATCGTAAACCAATTTAACAAAACTGCAGAGCAGATATTAAAAGCTTGCACTGCACAATTAAGATTTGCAAAGCAATAAAAGCAAGAATATTACATTGCAACAGGCAAATGTTTATTATATTTCTCCCATAGAATATAAATGTCATAATATAGGGCTGCATAGTAATTATTACAGGTAATTACTACATGGCAGCATAGAAACCAGTGGATAATCGGAATTGAATTATCAGACTTGTAGCATAAGCTTATATTACACGGCAAACTCATCTTTTTTTGTGATAATTTGTGACAACCCCTAAGCTTAACTACTCAACAGCTGCTCAGAGCCCACTGAGCATGTGTGTTGCAGACCTGGATCATTGCTGTTATTGAGAAGCTGCAAATTTTGGCTGGTGCATTAAGTTCAGAACAGTTAATAACATATGGCATTTTTCGCTATATTAATTTCATTGGGAGTCAAACAGTATTCTATTAGTAAAAAGTACACTACAGCTATGTAGGGAATTAAAATGACATTTAACCACAATCATTGCCAGTGAAAGTCTTTAGGTTGTTTGTGATTATATAGTACTAGAACCTATCACATTTAAAATGTAATAAATATAGATTGTGTTGCTTTCTAGTATGCAATTTGAAGACATATACTTCAGGGATTGTCTACTAATTCAATAAGCTAGTGTATACTGTCACACAGTGAATGGTGCTCTAAATCTTTCCCACTGCACAGGTTTTAGGGCTCATTGTGGTTTTCTGGCTTTTTCATTTGTCTAATAACAAAACAGAGTTAAACAAGTATAATCTATAATTATTTAAATTTAAGATTCTCATGTTAAATACAAATATATATCCTTATCCATAAACCATGAGTATCCTTAATCATTAATTCAGTGAAGGCAGCAATGGCATCTTAAGGAATTATTTCTACTCTCAGCAATACTGTATGCCGAGTGTGGAATATGGATGTAGCCCAAGACACATTATATTACCCAAATGTTCTTCTGTTTTATAGAACTAAATGTTTAAACAAACAAATAAAAGAAAATAAAGCATCTTCTTTGAATATGAGAATATTCTGATAAATGTGTGTTGCTCTAACAATGGTTGGGTTTGGCAAATATAGTCTTTCATGTGAAGACTCACAGTCTACATCACAGAGATTTAATTTGATGGAAATGTGTTTTCCCTACTTTCTCAAGCTTCTGTTACATTTGCATTCAGTTTTTGCACTCCTTAAATGTACATTATTGGTTGTAATAAATGCTTTTAATAGTAATTGGAAGAGAAAACAAAAAGGAAATTTTTTGCTAAAGAGCATTCAAGGGAAGTATCAGGCAGTTTGGCAAAATAACATTTCACATTGTTATTATCAGCAAAGTTTAACATTCATTATTTATCCAGTATATTGATTTAAAAATATAGGGAGCTTTACATAAGCTTCTTTATCACCACTTCAGTGAAATCCCTGCTATTTCTTAAAGGGAAACTATGATGGGAACATGTTTTTTTTTAAAATGCATCCGTTAATAGTGCTGCTCCAGTAGACTGCACTGAAATCTATTTCTCAAAAGACCAAACAGATTTTTTTATATTCAGTTTTGAAATCTGACATGGGGCTAGCCATTGTGTCAATTTCCCAGCTGCCCCTGGTCATGCCACTTGAGCCAGCACTTTAGGAGGGAACTGCTTTTTGGCAGCCTGTTGTTTTTCCTTCTCAATGTAAATGAATAGTACGCAGTGGGACATGGGTTTTTACTTTTGAGTGCTGTTCTTAGATCTACCAGGCAGCTGTTATATTGTGTTAGGGAGCTGTTATCTGGTTACCTCCCCATTGTTCTGTTGTTAGGCTGCTGGGGGGGGAGGGGTGATATCATTCCAACTTGCAGTACAGCAGTAAAGAGTGATTGAAGTTTAACAGAGCACAAGTCACATGACTTGGGGCAGCTGGGAAATTGACAAAATGTCTAGCCCCATGTCAGATTTCAAAATGAAATATAAAAAAATCTGTTTGCTCTTTTCAGAAATGGATTTCAGCGCATAATTCTTCTGGAACAGCACTATTAACTGATGCATTTTGAAAAAAAATGTTTTTCCCATGACAGGATCCCTTTAAAAAAGTCTAGCCATAATATAAGGTTTTAAATTATTTTTAGAATTCACTATGTTTTAGCTACATTTGGACAAATAAAAAAATATAGAAATTATAAATGGTGAATGTTCAAGAGAAGGCTTAAATAGAAATGAGTCTCTAGGGAAATGAATCAGGCTGAGAAAAAGCATGGCAGTGACACCTATGTGTGCATTAGTGAATAGAGTAGCTGAAGATGACATTTAGATGCATGACCTTAATGTACAAAGTCTCATTCTATATGGGAGAACACCAATGCACAGAAAAACATGTGTTTTCCAGGAAAAATGCACTTATTAAATTATTGAAGCTTAGTGAATTTGCTTGCTTAAAATTTTCCATACTTAGCAAATTAGATTGATAGCTGGAGGCACTAAAGAACTGAGAAAAGGCAGACATTTATATTTCCCTGTGATATTTTTTTATATGGTAATCTCATGTATCATCTACTAAACTGTGACCCTTAAACATTCAGATCTAATTTTATTTAAACTCAAACAAGAATTTTGTATTTATCGGCACAGTTTTATTTGCTTTTTTAAATTATATTTGACGGTATTATTTTTGCATTTAATTCTGTCATTATTCATCAAGAAATTAATTTTTTAAAAATCCAAACAGTGTATAATTTTGAAAAAAATGTCAGAGTGCTATGTGTATATAGTATGATAAAAATGTTCATCATCCTCTTGAGAGATTACTCCCTCCTTCCCAGAATGCATCTTACACATACATACGTACAGCGCAAACAATTGTAAGACTGGGTTTATACAGTCGAGGTTAACATCATAGAAAACAGAGATCGAAATATTTTAGACCACACACATTAAGGACATCTAGCTTTTCAAAATGAAAAAGACAAAAAACATTTAGTGGCAGATTTATCAAAGGTTGAGGTTATTTATGAAAAAACTCAAAAGTATAATATCTGATAGAATAGGAATGACCCGAAAATTTGAATAACATTTTTTATAACCAGTGGGAAAAAATATAATTTTCAATGTGAAGATGGCTGAATGACCTTTGGACTTCCACTGTATGAAGCTTTAGTGGAGCTTTTCAAGACTATTCACCTTGGTTTTCAAATATAATTTGTAGCAGACTTCCATAACTTTCCCATATAAAATCAAATGGTTTTCACTTGGACAACATTGCCAAAAACCTTTTTGTTAAATAACCCTGTGGGGAACATGGTGGAAATCTTTTGATTTTTATGAAAAGTCATGAAAATTAAAAAAAAAAAATGATCTGCAGAAAAACAGGCTACATTTTAACAGTAAAAAGTATTCTGCTTTAAATAAATTTGCCATTATGACTTTTTAAAAATATATTTGTGAAGATTCTCATTCATCCAGGTCATGGCATTTCTGTACAAATAAGATAAATCAATTGGACACATCAAAGCTCCATTCATGCTAATACAATCAACACCTAACTTCATGACATCCTTGCAGATTATGATAAACAAATTATGCTGATTGGAGCAACATTCCAGAGGATATATTCCAAAGAAAGATTTACAAGTAGTGACGGGCAAATTTATTAGCCAGGTGCAAATTCGCAGCGAATTCCCACAATTCACCACCGGCAAATAAATTTGCGAAGCACCAGCAAAAATTGGCCTGGTGAATATTCGCTGGTGTGGTAAAAAAAGAGACGCGCGTCAAGATCGACGCAACGTGTGTCAAAAACAAGACGTGCGACGTTTCGCAAAATTTTCGCCCATTTGCAAATTTCCTTGGAAATGAACTGGAAAAATTTTTTTTAAATGAAAATTTTTTCGGCGAAACGGGATAGATTCGCCCATCACTATTTGTAAGTTGATCTGAAAGCCAGTTGAATCACTGGTGAAACGTCTTCAAGGAAAAAAAACACAGCAAGTCCAGTTGATTTGACTTTTGAATTTCTACAGATTTACTTCTTTAAATGTGTTAAATGCTCCAAAAATAATTAAAAATATATTATCACTCTAGGGTTACATACACATAAGGGGCCTGTCAGATTGTGTCTACATTAATGTATGTTTATGTAGGAATGAATACATAGTGGGAAGACTGGTCAGTTGGTTGGCTGTGCTGTGGGCACATAACAATCCAGATTGCATGGCAAATGCATTCTTGTGTACAAGAAGCTAAAGTGTTACTTCCATTACAAAAATTAGTAAGAAGAGCTACTAGCAAAATCTAGAATGGTAATTTCATCTGTGGAATTGATGGTATAATTCCAGCTACATAATTAAGAGATATTAAATATGTCTGTCATATATAAATATGTAAAAATCCATGGTTTTCCAAATAGTGACAATTTGAAATGGCTGAAATAAACTTTGCATTGTTAAAAAGTTAAACATACTGTATTTCCACAAGAAATATAACAAGAGGGAATACACATAACAAATGCACTTTTTTAAGGTTTATCCCACAGTTCTAGCCACATACTTACATTCTGGAGAGGTATGTCTTCATAGCAAGATCTAGGCTGCATGGTTAAACTCATGCTTTTGCCAGCATGCATTGCTGGGAAACTTCCTGAGTGCAGCATGCCAAGATTAATAGTGTTGTGCTTATAAGCAGCATTCTGAATCAAGGAAATAATGGGGTGACAAGGTATGAACACACATGCTAAGCTTACATGAATAAATAACTGAAAATAAAATAAAAAAACACACCAACAAGGCTTAATTCACATAGTTTGGTAATGTTGAAGCACACTCTGGTCCTCACATAGGCATACAATGCTCATTCTACAGACATATGAATTACAAAAGACTTAAACACTTACAGAACTCACATAGAGAGATCCATTCTGTTTATTGGCCTAAAAAATCATGATGTACCTTTTAGTATTTAGCTTGATTTATACATTGATTTATATGTTAATTTTTGCCAGACTGAAAATGACAGAGAGTTTCAACTTTTAGGGGCCGATTTACACAATTCACGTGAAATGATCGAAGTTCGATGGAATACAGTCGAATACCGTTCGTACGAATTAATCGGATATTCGGATATTCTAATTTGGCCTCTTCAATCATCGAATACCGAATTATCGAATAGATCGAATGATCGGATATTTGATAATTCGATCATTCGATGATTGAAGGAATCAAAATTTAAAGATTGTTCGACTGCCTACTTTGCCAGATTGAACCTAACAAATTGTAATAGAAGCCTATTTGAAACCCCCCATAGGCTTCTGAGACTAAGTCCTGCTCGAATACCATTCATACAATCAAAGCGTTCAATTGTTCGAATCGTACATATTTTTCAGATGCTCGAATGAAATTTTAAGATTTTTTCATGAAATTGAACGATCGGTATCCGATCGTACAAATTCATTGAGAAATCGAATATCGAGCAAAATGATAGCCTAAAACAATTCGCTAAGCATTCGAGTAGGATCGAGCAAATTTTTGGGAATAATAGTAAATTTGCCCCTTAAACTCAGAATACTAAAAGCTCAAGTTATCTTTCATATTTTGGTAAAACGCATTATAATAATCTGTCATATGAAAATCCCTTTCAATTAATTAGTTTATGAGTATTATTTGTTTTAAAAATCATTTTTATGTCAGTATTTTCCAAAGATTGTTGTGCTATCCCTACTTGCTAATTTCTTTTTTTATAACTTAGTGGGTTCGATTCTTTTACATTTCAATAGTCAACACCCAAACATTGGTAGAATATACCTGAAGTAAGTATTAGCTTTGTATTTGTAAACTCATTTAAAATATTGTTTGAAGTATACATTTTCTGTTTTTGGTGTTTTTTTCTTTTTTTAAATCCTAGCAGTTAAGCCCCATATAGAAGAAAAGGCACACATTTGCACAAGAGCAGCAACATATACAGTAACTTATATAAAACATACCAGATGACCAGTAATTGCCATTTGCTGATTAGTTGCAACATGTGATTGCACCTTTATCAAACTTTTACTACATAAACCCATAAAACTGTTATACTTTGAACAGTACAGTATTGAAGTACTATAATTGTAAAAACAATGTAGGCTATAATAACACACAGCTTACAGATCTTCCTTCAGCTGAAGTTCCTTATTACTCATCCTCTAAGTACTACAAAATGCACAGACCTTAAATTGTCTTCAATCCGTATCTAAGGGAAGAGTCTAGCTAATATTTTAAAAGCGAGTCTGCAAGCACATTCAATGTGTTTGTTGCATAAGTACAGTATATTTAATGTACCTTGAGTTATTACTAAGAAGATAGGACTGCTATTCTAGTTAAATCCCTTAAATCATTTTAATCTTGTGAAAACTGTGTGAAATTGATTAGTTCAGTTTTTCTGGTTACTGACTTTTGAGTATTCAAATGATTTTTATTGTCTTCCAATGGTAAGCCTAATATATATGCTGTATGCATCCTTTGTCAGGTCACATGACAAAAAATATACATGTTACAATGCTGTGAGTACGTAATAACTTCCAGTAAATTATGACTGTGACTAAACTGCAGCGCTGTGGTCCCAAAATGAGTTTAGTCTCAGAGCATATCTGTAAAGATATTAATAAATCTCTGGAGGTGTGGCATTTGTGAATGCTTGTGTTTTGCATGCACCATTGCAAAACTGGAACAGCAGCAAAACATCTACAGCTGACATTTTTATAATGCACATGAGAAAAAAAAAATATAGAATTCTTTAGAGAATATTCAGCCAGGGGCTTTTAGTTAGTGAGCAAATAGTTGTTGATCCTGGAAGTAGTAGTTGTACTCCAATAATTGGCACAACAATAGGTAAAGTAATGGACAATGCACAAACTGTTATTTTAAAAGGAACCACAGCCATACTGTGTTCTCAAAGGTTTCTGACTGAAATACTTGTAGACCCATTGCAGTTTGGATGATGTTTAGTGATGGGCGAATTTATTTGCCAGGGGCGAATTCGCTGCGAATTCCTGCGATTCGCGAATCACCAGCGAAATTTCGCTTGGCGAAAATTCGCTGGAAAAATGACACGGCACGCGCCGAAAACGACACGCTGAAAACGACGCGACGCGCCAAAGTTGACGCGACGCGCATCAAAATCGTGCCGCGACTCGTTCCGTTTCGTCTCGGGAGATTCGCCCATCACTAATGATGTTTATTAATATAAAGTGATTGTGTTGCCATTGCTTAATAACATCAGTGCACTGTATGGGCTCCCATTGTGAGTGTAACACAACAGAAGCATCTGCTAGGTCTGAACATAAATCTGTTCATTTTCAGACCAAAACAAAAGAACCCAGCCTGGACACAGCAGATTATAACAAAGGCCTGTGCCTCACTTGTATCGGTCTAATATGATATTATTTGCATATTTTTAGTACCTTATTTTTGTACATGGCATACATTTAATTGTGCTTAATATAGATATAATAATAGTTATACCAAGAGATGTTTAACATACCCTGTCTAACCTTCTAGCTTCTATATGTCTAAGGAGCTGTTGTCGCCAGTCTGCAGGCATCTTATTGCAGCTTTCTTCTATTTTTCCAGCATTTTGCCTTGACTTTATATCACTGTTTTCAAATGATTTATCACCATAATTTACCAAATTATAATCAGAAGGGATCTTTTCAAGCAGAGCTGCCATTGTGGGCCTTGCAGAGACGGGTCTTGTTTGAGTAGTTCCATAGGTCTCTGTACTGTAGCTTCTTGCAGATAATGGCCTCCTTTGTGTAAGTGTTTTAACTTGATAACTACCACTTTGAGTTTTCAATTCTGGGTATATGCTATGATCATCTTCATACCTCCCATTCCTTTTCAAAAACTGTGATTCAGCAACTGACATGCTATTTTGGCGGTCCATAGCCCCTAGAAATGGAGCCCTACCATATCTGTCAGTCTGCGGTGGTTCATGTGGCTCACTGACTCTCCTATACATTGCCATTTCAGTGGCACTTGCTAAGGAATCTGCCCTTTTCAAAAACCCTGGCCTTGACACCTGACTTGTAAATTGGGGTGGAACTGAGTCTTCATTGACTGATGGTTGAGAAAAAGAAAAGATCTGCTCCAAGGGTGGATAACCTCGGTAGCCCCTTGGGCTTATCAAATCCTTTGCAGTTGTTTTTGTCTGTGCAGCATATTCTGGATTGTATGAAAAAGGTGGAGGTGCTCTTTTTTCTGGCTTTACCTCTACTGCTCCTTGGGGGTTAAAACTTTGGTCAAACTGATATACTTTTTTAGCTATATGCTTTTGCTGATGCCCCCTGCTGCTTCCATAGCCAAGCAATTCATCATCCAGCATCGGTACTGACTGACTGCGTGACATACTCTGCTCCTGGACCATGCCTAAGTCATGTCTTTCATGACTTCCTAGCATGACATTTCTTGGGTCATAATTTTGCAGTGGTATGTTATACACTTTCATTGCACCTATGTCTATTTCATCAATGCTCTGTGACTTTTTAAACCGACCAGTCTTCAAATCCTTCATTAATGGTGCAAGCCTCTCAGTACTTTTGCTCACTGATACAGAGTTTTTGGCAGACTCTGGACGACAATGATTATGTGAAAATACATTCCCCATACTCCTGCTAGTAGTTGAATCATGAAACTCCCAGGTTGCCCTTGATGAAAATGTGTTTGGAGTTTCAAGAGACTGCTGTTTATGTTCTTTCCTTTCGGGCAATGGGCTACTGACAGGGGAGCTTTCTAGTTTAGAAGGAAAAGCAGTCCTGTCTTCAAAAGGACTTGGAGTTCTAGTCCAGTTCTGCCAAGGATTGCTAGAGGACACATCTGATTCTTGGGAATTTCTTTGTGCAGGTTGTTCCAGTTCCAAAGGAATACCCACTATTCTGTCTTGTCTAATTAATGGCCTGCGCCCATGGGCAGATGTGCTTCTTGATTTTGCATTTAGCATTGGGTTACTGCTTGGATTCGCTACTGTATTTTCTTCTGCAACAAAACCAGTGTTATCATAGTGTGAGCTATCATTCCAATTCTCAGGAAAGGATTCATTAAGAGCTTGTCTATCATTTCGTTGTTGTAAATTCCCAACTGGTGCAGGCTCTCGCTGACTAAGTAATGGCTTTGTTTCAAGAGGCTGTGGGAATGACTGGGTAAGTCTAAAAAAAAAAATGTACATACGTAAAACTCTTTATGATTTAATTCAATGAACAACAAGATTTTGTTATTTGCAATAATTATAGAGGCATGCAGAAAACACATTTCAGTAAAAAAAGTTTTTAGGGGGGTGCATTTGAAGAGTCTGCCAAATTCAAGGGCCGGTACTTTTTTGGATGAGTACAGTGTAGCCTGAGTTTAGCAACATTGTATTCATGGGAGTGAGCTGAGACCCCCTGTGCATCGCTTAGAGTTCTAGCTCTTGCCACTTAGTAAATGACATCTAGAAGGCTAGATTATTCAATCCAAGAGAAATTTTGATGGTTCAGCAAGATTTTATAGATAATATGGTTCTCTGTGATTTTCATAGTTAAAATATTTATGATGTTGTTTTGCATATTAGTTAATATGGCATTTGTACTAAATTCCTTGATTTTTTCTTAAAGTAAACTGACCTGTTACCCCACAGAGAACTATTTACTGCTTCTTTAGCTGTAATCTGCACTTTGACCCGAGCATTAGATGATCCTGAAGATGCTTGAGAAGGGGAATAATCTGAGTAAGTGCCTGAAGAAACGCTATTATGATGATGTTTATCAACCTCTGACTCATCCGTAGATTCTGTGAAAAGTAAAACAATAACTTTGAGTTTTAGGTCAAGTTTTTGTCAAATCCAAAATTTATAAGCAAATGTCCTAAATTAATTGACTAGAATGGAAATGGCCTAATATATTTTCTTTTTACTATTTCATGTACTTATATTACTTTGTGCCCTAAAGTTTCACAAGTTTAGTGAATAATGTAACACCCTATTGCTAAGATGGCATAATTTGGACAGAAATATTCTACAGATTTTTATCTAAAACACTACCACAATAAGCATTATACAATTTTACTGTAAAATATTGTAAAATATAAAATGTTAACAAATGATTTAGCAGCAGTGCTTACAAAAGGAATTATAAATAAAAAGAAATCATACATGAGAAATATGCTAAACATACATTTAAGAAAATAAATATTCTTCTGGAATACAAATGAATCACAGATCCACGTTCCCTAATTTATATGATGACCTTCTCTCTTGCTGCAATTGGACAATAATACATTATAATAATTATATTCATTACAATCAAAAGGCATTGCTTGGTTTAAAAAATTACAGATGATTTACAGACTGATGGCAGTAATTACAATGGTACCATGTTTAATTTAATTTCACTTATTTACTTACTAGATGTTCAGTACAAAGGGTTACAAGTTAGAAATTCACACAGAGCCCTAAAAAAAGATTACCTTTTTTATCTTTTCCCAACAATACCAGTTTGGGTGGGTATAATGGAGTCTCAATAAAGGATGGACGAAGCTCTGCTATTCTCATCTCATTTGGACGATGCCCAAAAGCTTCCTGCTGGATTACATTCACATTAATAGCACTTTTGGTAGCTAACATTACCCAACAGTTAGCATATCGTGGCATAAAATAACATTACTGACTGTTTTAGTCACTCCAATTAGTTGCTCTAATTGAACGGCCTACTGGATTTTGCTCTCAGGAGTGAAACATGACAATCGTTTTAACACTATGTACTTTGGTTCTAAAATAAACAGCATAGACATAAATTTTAATGTGGAATAATTCAATATGACAAAATAATAAAAGTTTTTGAAGAAAACTGAAATAGTAAATCTAAACACAATGCTGAAATTAGCCATTATAATCAGGCAGTGCTAGTATGCAATACACTTGCCATCCTTCATTGTTTATTTTTAAATGAAAAAATTCAATTTTAATTGTATAAAATGACAATTGAACACATCCATGTCTGAGGGCTTAAAAATAACCTAGCATTCCTGCTGTGACTCTGATGCAAGATAGCAGCAAAACTAAAATTTATCATAAGACTTGTAGCATTACGGCATTATGAATTAAGTGCTTTCCTTTTCTGGCATTATCTGTAGGTACTGATCACTGTATAATGCTGCCACCTTTTGATAATGGCAGTGGGGCAGTTGCAGAAAATTAGAGGTAACATTAGAGAGATTATTTATTTAAATTTTTTTCTAGTTGAGGTTTTTTAGTGAAAAACTAGAATTTTTAGAGAAAAATTTCTCTTTTTTGATATTTGTTATGCCCTGAAGCTGCTAAATGTCAGAATCCGAAAATACACCATAAAAAACCTGTTGAATCAGTGCAAAAGTCAATAACAGCTGTCCCTTTCACAATTTGAAGATGTTTTTAACCTTCACAAATTATGGGAGCTTTACATTTTTTTCAGTAACAAACTTGATATATTGAGTTTGTTGCATGACAAATCAAAAAAGTTACATGATTTGAATTGCTGCATGACTTTTTTCTTTTTTCCTGTCCCGACTTAAGTTAATTTGTGGATGGGAGTATGGTCGAGTTTGTTTTTATTAAAAAATGGGAAAAAGTTGAGTTTTAATAAATATCCTCCATAATGTGCCATACCTAATGTGTTTTACCTTCTCATATAATGACTAATGGGAATTCTTTCAAGAGACATAAAGGGGTTATTAATCAAAGTCTGTTTCTTAATGGTCAGATTTTAAAGGGGGAAAAAACTCTAATTTAATGTGATTTATTAAACCCCAATGCTTCTTAAAAAAGTACTCTATCTTAAACTTGCCAGGGTTCTATAGAATTCATTGGCAGATTTCCTGTTTACAATTGGAAGATATCATGACCTGCACTTACAATAATCCGATTAATTCATGGTTTTCGGGCAATAGTCAGAAAACCAGACAGATTTTTTTAAGTTAATTTTGAGTTTGGTCTAAGTGGTTTTAAGAAAATAGAAATTTTAGAATTCTACTAAATAACCACAGAAATATAGGGGTTATTTATAAAAATCTGGGATTTTCTCACTATTTTCTGAAAACCACTTTTAATACAAAACTTCATGTTTTTGTTTCTATGAAAAAAATTTGTTATGAAAAAATTGTTTTCGCAACCAGGAAAAATGGACTGTAAAGAATAACCCCCTCAGCGTTTGTGAAAGGGATGTAAACATATCTGTTGACCTGCTTCTAATGTAAAAGATGTGCAGTTACTGATCTAAAGTTTTTAATAAACTATAGCTGAATACATCCAAAAATATCACCAAATTAAATAAAAAAATTGCTTTAAGAAAACACAGCTTTCCGCCAATTTACATCTCAGGAAAACAACGAACAGCCTTCTAGTCTATGAAGATTCTCATTTATCAAGCTCATGATATACAGTATCAAGCAGAATTTAGTCAAATGCAACAGAACATTTATGAGGGCATTTACTAAAATCCAAAAATGTCTCACTATTTTAAACCACTTCGACCAAACTCCCATCCACATTTGCACATTTTTACCATATTTATTAATAAATTAACTAAAATTCTGGTGTGGTAAAAAGACTTTATAAAATTATGAAAAGAGACGAATTGTAGAAATTTTTTCAGATTATTGGCCAAAAACCACAAATTATTCAAATTATTGTATGAAACCCAGCACAGATCATATCTTCCAGTTATAAAAGGGACATCTGCCATTGACTTCTGCATGACTTCGACAGGTTTGAGATGTAGTACTTCCTACAGTGTTTTTCCCTTTCAAACTCCAACCAGGAAAAAATCTGACTTTAATAAATAATTGCCTTAGAATTTCACCACTCATCCGAGTGGCTTCTTTAGTTCATCTGAAGTGGTAGGGAATTCCCAGCATTTAAACCCTTGGGGGTAGTAAAGTCACAAACATCCAACCTTCCATTGCACTTCCGTAAGGTATTGGCTGAAACTCACAGATGTGTTAATGTATGATCCAGTCACAATGGTGCCGTGATTGTCATTGAGGCGGGCTTTAATCTTTCAATGTTTATGACTGGAATTGTTTTGAAGCCGCTGGGTTAAGGATATTAAAGTGACATTTTATGCTGATGAAAAGTGGTGTCGCAGGCCCACTCCTCTGTTCAGGGATGGTTTTTCCACTTTGGCATTAATGGCCTCTTTCACACCTCTTTCAAACCATCTATCCTCAATTGGATGTCTGTGACTTTTCTATTGTTAAATTCCAGGGAATTCTCTACCACTTGAACTGAAGAAGCCACTCAGATGAAAAGGTAAAAAGTTTCAAGAAAAACTCTGAGACCCATTTATCAATGGTCGAATTTGGAATTCATGTAGATTTTTTTTAATTCGAACATACTCTGAATTTGACTGGAGGTTATTAAAGAAAAAATTTGAATGTCTAATATTCGATCAAATGGTTCTGACCTGAAAATTTGAATTGTATGTCAGGAAGGCTATTAACATCTCCAAATGGCTCAACAGATCTCTGCCTTTGACTTGTACATAATCTCGGCAGGTTTAAGGTGGAGAATATGTTTCCATGGTAGAAGTGTGATAAATGTGTGAATTTTGAAGCTCAAAATTTATTATTCAACCCTTGATAAATCTGCCCCTAAATGTCCAGTTGCCTTTAACTAGATTCTACTAGATATCTTATTCTTCTCCTCAACAGCCTTTCACCTCAGTGCCCCCAAATGTGGAACATAATTTAAAGGAAATGTAAAGGTAAAAAAATTAAATCCCATTTTTTACTTTCTTTGATGAAAAAGAAAACTATCTCCAATATACTTTAATAAAAAAATGTCTACTCTTTTTATAATAAATCTGACTGTATGTAATAAAACTCCCCCCCCCTAGTTTTACTTGCTCTCACAGCTGCAGATAGGAAACTTCAGAGGGTCCCTAACTGCTCTGCAGGGAAATGATCATACTTTCAACGACACGGGGAGCCCCCCATCTTACCTCCTAGAACTCGAGCAGCTCTGTTTGTTTCCTTGTAGAGATTTGTATCTGCAGACCCAGTGCAGTCAGTATATTCTGATTATTAATCAGTCTTGCTATATTGGCTTCTATGGCAGATATTATTTGACTTGTGCTGTTTTGATCATTTATGATGATCCCTAAGCTGATTTATGACAGCCCCCAGTGCCAACAATAATTTGTCTCATTAGGCTTCTGTTGCAGTAAGTTCATGTTTATATTTAGTAAACAAAATACAGCGTTTGTAACATTATTCTATTTTACTTTACCTGGGGCTGGGAAAATGTAAGGGACAGAGATGTATCAACATAGGTTTTATTTTTTATGATCAATAACTATAAATAATGCAGCAAATGTAACTATTTAAGGACTGTAATCATTATAGTTTTGCTAAAAGTTACTAAAATAAATATTTTAACAGAATTAATTCATTTGATGAATTAAAACAATATTTTATAAAATAGCTGTGACCCTGGTTAAAATATATATACCTCTGGTCTCTCTGAATGTTCCTCTTTTTCCCTCCTTTTTGGGACATCCACAGAAAAGCTACGGATATTACCTGAGTCTGATATTTGGCTTTTTTGGAACTCCTTATGTTCCCGATTTGACACCTAAAATTCCAAAACATATTAGTTTAGAGTTAGAGTTTAGACCCACCTTCTTTTTTCTTTATACAAACCAGATATAACAAACCAGATGCAAGGTACATCATAAAATTTAACTTATGAACCATACCAAATGATTTCTTTCAGTAATAATTCCATTTTCGTTCAAATTAGAATCAAACTAATCTAATTTTTAGTGAATTCAATCGACTTCGATCAAAGTCCACCAATTCACTCCAAATAGGTTCCAGGAGTTTCCCAATAGGCTAAACCAGCAATTCAGCAGGTTTTAGATGGAGAATGGTAAAATACATGATACATTTTGAGAATTCTCACTTCGAACCTTGATAAATCTGCCCCATAGCTTTTTTTTCCACAAATTCCATAATTTTAAAAGCCACTATACACAGTTCCACTTCTGTTCTTTGCATCTTTTGTTCTTTGCAACTTTTAGGCACCTACATTCAGGGTCCTTATTCATTTTATTCTGTTGGACATGAAGTTCAGTTTTCATCTTTCTTAATAAACATAGCATCAACTTTTATATAGAGAAAAATCCATAATGGTAATGGTGCATTTGTAACTATTCAATCGAAATATATTTCTGGGCATTTTATAGCCAGTCTGTGTCACTCAGGTGACAAAATACCCTGCACATCATTGCCCTACTGTCCTTAAATCACCACTTACCAGTGTTAAACTAGCCAAAAACATACACTGAGGAAACCAAGTAAAGTTAAGTTAAGACTGTTGTCTGTCAATAATCTGGCCTAGATTGAGACAGGTAGCATAAACATACAAAAAAAGTAAAGATAAACAATTTTTTTTGCTTCATTTTTATTTGATTTTAGATAATTTTCATACAATTTCTCAAGAAAAAATTAATCAATACTACTCCCTTTTGTCTTTTTAGTGAGTAAGGATTCTTTTATAAACACATAACTTATACTGTACATGCTACCCAGTAAAATTTCAGGATGTACTGAACCCTTCTTTTCAGGGTTTGGCTGAATCCCTGAATCCAGGGGTACAGATTCGGCCAAATACCGAAATTTCAGATTCAGTTCGACCAGGCTCTTGGGTTCAGTGGAATCCTGCTAAAATTACTCAGATTCAGATGAATCCAGGGCATCCCTAGTAAAATTGCTGTATTTATTAATTAAAACTTTTTTATTAAAACTAATTGTAAGTTAGGATAGACTGGCTTCAGGTGCTAATGTGCAACTCCCAGCTGCCTCGGTTGACAGTAGGATTAATATTATCCAAATTAGTGAGCAAGAGAGAGGGCATGTACAGTAGCCCTTGAAACCATACTTCTCTGACCTCCCACTCAGGGTAGTGGTGGAGAAAGTCAGAGACCTGCTCAATGGGCAAATTTCTGTTCTTACAATAAGACAGGAAATAAAAAAACACTGTTTACAGAATTGTATACAGAAACCTTTCTTTGGCAGGTCTTGCCATATACTTGGAACTTTGTAGAAGATAAACACAATCTATCCAGAGAACAAACAAACATAAAAACAGTGCATATTGTAATGCAGAATTATGTATTATTTGCTGAATGTAAAAGATAAAAAAGCATAAAATGTGCATCTTTGAGTACAGGGTCAGACTGGGAAAAAACCCGGTGGGCCCCCAGCCCAGTCCCACCATTGGTGCTGCCCCTTCAACCTCCCTCCCGGCCCCCAGTTGCGGCCATGAACAGGAAAAAAGGTAAACACAGGGGGGCGGAAGGGCAGCTGTGGGGGAAGGAGGGCTTGCCCAACCTGCCTTCACAGCTGGTGCAAGGGGGCCCAGGGTCCGACCCTGTTTGTGTACCTTTGTCAGTAGAGTTTTTAATTAGTATCAAAACTTTGACAGAAACATGTCTTGTAACCAGCTAAGAGACTGTTTTCTTCCTTTAGGAATATTTTCCCCAATTTTCCTTGCAGAACACTTCTAGTTTAGAAATATTCTTGAGCCATCTTGCATGCATTGGATATTTGAGATAAACCTGCAACAGATCAGATCAGTAAATGCTGCCTGCTGATGAGTTGCTATGGTTTACTAGACAAGTAAGACCCTTACTGCATTGAATATTGGATGCATTAAATTACTGAAAATGATTAAAATTTGTTTTCTGAAGTATGTCATTGTTGATCTTTAGTTCTTGGTTAGTTATCTTTTCTAATCCAACCTAATCCTAATTTAGCAAAATTAATCCAACCTTTCCCCAGTTTCTTCAGGGACATTAATTTCCAGGATTTGTCAGTAGAATCATTTCATCCCGCTGCTTATGCATTCATTTCTGTACCAATAGCTACCACACAATGTCAAACTATAATAAATCCACCACTATATTTGGCAAGGTGTTCTTGTTTTTGTCTTAAAATGTACCTTTGCTGGTTGTAGCTTAAGAGTTACAATTTTGTTTCATTGTACCAAAACACATTTCTTTAGTGTGCTGTGTTGAAAATTTCAGACACTTACTTTTATGATGAAGTACAAGTGTCAGACACATGGTCTTATTTATATGTCTCAAAATTGTACCTGAACTAACCCCAAATGCCAGGGACAATACCAGCTTCATTTGATTAGATAATAACAGAAGCAATCAGTTTATATCTATCCCCTACACTATTAATCAGTGTCATGCATACAATACCTGCACATGCCACACTACTTATTGGCTGGTTTGTCCATAAAAATTTTGATTAGTAAAAATGTCCACAGCAGGGATTTCTATAACATAGAATTTGAAAGATATGACTACATTGCTCATTGGCAATTTAAATATCTTAGAGAATGTATGTGTATTTATGTATAAAATGTGAAATCACCTCAGACTTCATGTCCTTTGTCGATACTGGCCATTTATGCTCATATTTTTCCTTCAGATTTTGTTCAGCACTTGGGGCTGGTATGGAATTTTCCAATGATGATCCAAGGCTTCCTTTAACGACCAAGTTTTGCACTGATTTGACCATATTTTTCAGATCTTCAGGATATGGTGTTGGGTAGCGTTTAAGGTTGATTTCCACCTATATTAAGACAAGAAAAAAATATCTATAGTGATACAGATTAAATTCTGACTTCATACAGACTGTCTATCAGTATAATTCTACTCTTTCAAACATTGCCTGAAGATCCATCTTCCATCTTAAAGGTCATTTCCCTCATCTTAGACAGTCAACAGATAAAAAGATATATTTTGGGAAATGTTTTCTACTCTCTGAAAAACCTGCACAATGCTTCTTTACCTTTAACTCTTTGCTCTCCCTTCTCCAACTTCTTCATACATATTGCTGAGAATGTCAAAAGCAAAATTAACACTATAATAAACAACACACAATAAAACCATCCTAGCCATTTAGCTCCCTCCCTTCACACTGTTCTCTTTCTGACCTGTCACTGGAGACATGATTTATGATTACTACTTGCCTACTCAATCCCATTCCTTCCAAATCTCTATGTAATCACATTTGTTGGTGCTTTTGCACTCTTGCACTCTATGACAGATTTAAAATTTTTCTTGCATGGAGGTTCATTTGTTAGCACTACTACCTTGCAGATCCAGAGTTAGATTGTGACCTAATCACTATTCACATGCAGTTTGTATGGATTCTGGACATAGGGTGCAGTATTTGAATTGTTTCTTAAAGGAATTGTTCAGTATAAAAATAAAAACCAGGTAAATAGATAGGCTGTGCAAAATAAAAAATGTTTCTAATATAGTTAGTTAGCCTAACATTTAATGTATAAAGGCTTGACTGACGTCTAACATAATAGCCAGAACACTACTTCCTGGTTTTCAGCTCTCTTGTTTTCCACTGACTGGTTAGCCTGGTGACCAGGCAGTAACCAATCAGTGACTTGAGGGGGGCCACACTGCTGAGGATCAATTGCAAATGCACTGAACCGTTATGTCTTATGTGGTCTCCCTTCAAGTTGCTGACTAACTCAAAGTTAAAGAGCTGAAAAGCAGGAAGTTGCATTCTGGCTATTATATTAGACAGCCAGTCACTCCAGTCTTTATACATTGAATTTTTGCCTAACTAACTATATTGGAAACATTTTTTATTTTTCACAGCCTATCTATTTACCCAGTTTTTATTTTTTACACTGAACTGTTCTTTTAAAAATTGTATTGCTTCTCTGCTTAGATCTATTATAAAGTGGATTATAAATTTCAAACTAGACTGAGGTTATGTTGTATGTTATGCCAATATGAACAGAAAAAAATAACCAAATGGGTGAATAACATAGGAGAGATTTTTTTACCCTTGCAGCATCCATAGTTCATTTAGGTAAAAAAAAAAGATAAAAGTCCAAGTTCAACCCCTCCAAATGACACCCAGCAGGGCATTTCACAACCTCACCGCCCTTACCATGAATTACCACCTATGCTTCAAATTAAAGTGTAAATGGGTGGCATCTGGTTGGAGGATCTTTCTTACGAGAAAACAGATCCTTCCTTATCTATCTGTATTGACCTCTAATGTGCAGGTCATATTTAGTTGTGCACATCTAAAGATAACTTCATTGATATTAAAATCTGAAAGATTTACCATCCAGCTCAACACAACTGATGGAAAGGGAACCCTTCATGCTACATTTTTCTCCAAAATACAAATTCACCCAGTAATCTAAAGATGAATAGGCCTTTCTTTGTTTCTCATGCAGATGGTTTTCTGGTTTTTATTTGTCTATATCTATCTAACTTTATCTGCTTGACTAAATTTTATATTACAACATAGGGCATTGGATTTTTTGCCACATTACTAAATCTCTGTCGCTTGCAAATATTTGTCTCAAGATTTTGTGAGAGTGATAAGCTTGACTAAAGCCTCTAGTTCACAGTTCACCTTAACTAATTTAATCTGATTGGTTTCTGGACTTATAAACAATCTGCATTATGAATAATGTGCATAAAACATCTTATTTTTGAGTGTGCTGAACCATTTGTTCTGAAATAAATCATTTTCTCCTTGGCACTTATTGATCAGAAAACATCTTTTAGACAGAGAATGCAGAATGGTATACTCGCATCATAAATGAACAAAGATAATATAATCTACAAATGGAATTTTTTTATATTGCATTATTTGATAAAAATGGAGATGGTCTATTTTGGAACTTTGTGGATAACAGGTTTCCGGATAACAGATCTTATACCTACAGTGGTGATCAAATATATAGGATCAGTTCTCTATCATGTATAAAGAATTGGCTAAAAGATAGACTACAAAGAGTGGTGGTAAATGGAACATTTTCTAATTGGACCAGTGTTGTTAGTGGGGTACCGCCGGGCTCTGTACTGGGTCCCTTGCTTATTGACTTGTTTGTTAATGACCTGGATGTGGGCATTGAAAGATCGTTTTCTATTTTTGGAGATGATACTTAATTGTGCAGAACTATAGGTTCCATGCAGGATGCTGACACTTTTCACAGTGTTTTGTCTAAGTTGGGAAACTGGGCAGCAAACTAGAAAATGAGGTTCAGTGTTGTTAAATGCAAGGTTATGCACTTTGGCAAAAATAATATAAATGCAAGTTATACACTAAATGGTAGTGTGCTGGGAGTTTCCTTAAGTGAGAAGGATCTTGAGGTTTTTATAGATAACAAGTTGTATAATTCTGGGCAATGTCATTCTGTAGCTACTAAAGCAAATAGGGTTCTGTCCTGCATAAAAAAGGGCATAAACTCAAAGGATGAAAACATAATTATGCCTCTTTATAGATCCCTAGTAAGTCCTCATCTGGAGTATGCAGTGCAGTTTTGGACTCCAGTCCTTAGGAGGGATGTAAATGAGCAGGAGAGAGTACAGAGACGTGCAACTAAACTAGTTAGAGGAATGGAAGACTTAAATTATGAGGGTAAACCGTCCAGGTTGGGGTTGTTTTCTCTGGAAAAAAGGTGCTTGCGGGGGGACATGATTACACTTTACAAATACATTAAAGGACATTATAGACAAATATCAGGGGACCTTTTTACTGATAAAGAGGATCACCGCACCAGAGGCCACCCCTTCAGACTAGCCTTTGCTAGTAGAGATGCTAGAGGAACAAGATATTCCTCTTATGGAATTCCCACTACAATGCACTTCATAACAGCATACTATCTAGTTGTAAACTGTTTACATAAACAATCAGGTAAAAGTGAAAAAATAATTAGTTTGATATAAGAAACCAGTATTAGAGAAGCCCTGTACTGTCACTAGTAAAAGCTGCAGTATTCTAAGGGTGATCGTCACAGATATTTTCAGATTATTTGTCAGGTATTCTCAACTCAGATTGCTTTCTCCTCTTGAAATTCCATGAGAGTATGTAACAACCATTCTTTACTTACTTGACCTCCAATCAATTACATCCAGTTTCTCTCTGACAAAAACAATTCCTTTATGACAATAAACTACTTTAACACAGTCTTGGAGGCCAAGCAGCGATTCAACAGGAACTACACTTGTTACAATTTCTATTGACTTTAATCCTTCTGCTTATTTTGTTGACACTGCACATTTTATCCCTGCACAATATCCCTGACCATATTTTATGTTGCTGAATATTCTGTCTCCACAGTGCATATTTTGTCTGTTGTTTTTCATCAATTAAATATTTTAAAGGCAAAAGTAAATCCTCAGATAAAATTATGTGAGCATACATTTCTTCTTAACCACTTTTGTAATTCATTTTCCTTTTTATAAATACAAGCATGGTACAGTATTTCCTCTTCCAGCTCAATGACTACTGTCAGGATGTAGAGACAGAGGAAATTTATCCAGGGGAGCACCCACAGGGAATTCTTCGTGTGCTATTCATAAAAAACTGCTCCCGGTAGCAGCACAATCCATGTGTAGATGCAGAGAAATTATGGAGCACCACGTAGAAGTTAAAACATAGCGTTTATTCTGTAATTAAAATATTCAACAGACCTGGGAATCCAGTTTCAAAACAAAAAAGAACCCCACGCTTGACGCGTTTCGTAGCCTCCAGCCACTTTTTCAAAAGCTAAAGGTTCTATACAAACGATTTCCTTTAAAACCCCCAAGAAGCCCTGCCCACTAAAAACATTAACCCCCAATCTTCACACCCTCTACAGGTGAGGATGGGAACATGAAGTGGCAAGAGGAGAAAGAAAAGGAAACATTTTGTAAGGTCATCTGTAACTTCCTATATAAAAAGTTATTATAATGTTGCTATCCTAGGATACATAGTTTGGTATAACATAACATTTTAACATTATAACAATATAGCGATGTTCAGAATACCATCACCCTGAGTATCAATACATATGGACAATCATTTTTTCTCCATTAAAGATTAAATATATCACTATGGTTATTTTTCCCAATCAGCTGTAATCAAATCCATTTGGGGGGATAAGAAAAATCCAGCACATCAATAAAAGCACATCAATAAAAGCACGAGATTTCCCATTCACGATTTAAACCTCCATACTCCTCAGTTGTTTTGAGGAGGTAAATCCAAAATACTTCTTTAAATAACAGCCTTCTATTAAAGTCCCCTTTCCTTATATCAAATTTAGGTCTATCAATAATCTGAAAACAGACCCTATCTGGGTCACAATATCTCAATTGGATATGGTTTGCAATTGCTGATCTTATGTCACCCCTCTCAGATGCTGACAGGTGTTCCAGGAATCTAACCCCTGCTGCCAGAGTGGTCTGCCCAACATATTGAGCTCCACAGCTACTACTGTCAGGATGGCAGCACTCAGGTTAATTCACTGTTCAACTGGCTTCACCAATTAGATAGCTCACTACATAGAAAACTAACTGTGCCAAGCTCATTACACAGAGCAGCTTTCATCAGTCTAGCAGTCTCTATTACAGACAAAATGTGCTGTCAGATTGGGTCATGTCAGTGATCTAACGCTGGTCAGTATTATCAGTGTGATACAGATTCTTCTCATCTCCTTTGTTGATTGTCTTTGTATTATTACACATAGAAGATCAATTTTCAATTAAAAACTAATTTTCCTTCATCTTACAAATACAAAAATAATTTTCAAATTATTCCCCTTTCTTCAATCTGTTGTACAAATGTACATATACTTTTTTCTTTGATAAATCAAAGTTTAAAAAGTCTTCTGACTTGGCATTACTTTTGATTCTACCTGTTATTTTTTACATTCATACCCTTTAAATATTTTCTCTACAAAGTCATTTATACATTTAGAGGGATGAAGTGGTAAAGACAGAACTTTATTTCAGTCTTCTGAATATTTATTAGAGATGAGTAAACCTGTTGCAGTTCAGTTCACTGTTTTATATGGATCTTGTAGGCTTACCCCCATCCTCAACCTTTCTCTTCCATCTTTCTTCTTTCATTCAATAATATACACTTTTTGCAACTAAAACTTTGTTTTTCTCTCCTCTTCTGTGTTTTCATTTCCCCAGCACTGTATAGTATACTTACCCTATACCCAGGGGCTGATTTACTAAAGGTCGAATTTCGAAGTTGAAAATAGTTTGAAATTTGACCATCTAATTGAAATACTTCGACTTCGAATATCGAAGTAGTTTTCACCGAATGAAGCTTTCCTGCGATCAACGTAAAATTGTTCATTTCAAGCGATTTTAGTGTACGATCGAATGATAAACTATAGAATAACTTAGAAAAATGGTCTATAAGGTCCCCATAGGCTAACATAGCACTTTGGCAGCTTTTATTTGGCGAAGTAAAAAAAGTTAAAGAGACTACTTCGATTTTCAGTCAGAGGATTCAAGTCAAGTCAAGTCAAAGGATTTTACTATTCGACCATTCGAATCGAATGGTTGAAGTAGCCTTTTGGATGATCGAATTTTTCAAAAAACTTACTTCGAAATTCAAAATTTTTGCATTCGAATATTCACTTTGACCCTTAGTTAATCAGCCCCTCGGTCTTCCATATTTCACGTCATCAGAAAATGCCCTCATACTTCATTATTCCACATATTCTAAGCACACTGTCCCCATCCTTCACCATTCCTAAATATTATAACACACCTATTTTCTCATTTAAATCATGTTATGCCATGTCTCAGTTTTATTTCAGTATGCTTGCTTGTACGAAAAGAACTACTTATCTGCAATAATAATATCATAAGTTCAACATAAAGACTTTAGCTGACTGAGAGGAAGCCAGATTTTATTTCATTTTAAACACAACCTCTCCCACATGGACATGACATTCTTTCCCAGCAACAATGAAACCACATCCTGTGCTTTGCGGGTACAACATTTCATTATTTGTCATTTCATAAAGCAGCATAACTGCCAGCCATATCCTTTAAAAGAACATGCACAGCTTGATGTTAACAGTCATTTCCTGCAAAGAAAAACTATTTAGAATGTGAATTATTCAATTTATGTTGTGAGATGGCTTATAAAGTACATTTAATACAGGCCCAAAAACATATTCTGAGACAGCACAATGCTCATGTAAAACAGGTACTTAGTTGTGCACTGAAGGCGGGTCAAAGGTAGACCTGCATTCTACTTGTGGCCTTGGTGAGTTCAGCATTTCTAGTGCTCTGGTTCCATAATGAATAGAGACGAAAAACTGATGTACCATGAATGCATTCTTCTTCTTCAAAAAGTTATTGTCATGTTGAGACTCAAGGAGCCCAAGGGTTCTCCTCCCAATAACAACTTTTCTATAACTCACTTGTGGCTGTACACAAATAATTGTTTTTTCTCTGCCAACAACTGGATTAATTGGTGGCCAATGAACACTGTTTACATACATAAAATTATTTACATATACATATGAGAAATATGTATTTAATATGAATGTAACATTTAGACCATTGATACTACAACACACAATTGGTGCGCTCAAGTCTGGTAACTTTCATACAATGAATAAACCACACGAAACGCGTTGGGAAGTTCACTGTTTGGGAAATAAAACGTTTTTTAAATTCACCGCTGCCTACTGAGTCGTGGAGTGCGCGCCCAAGGGTGGTGTTTTAACATTTAGAGCATGACAAATAGTTACTCATACTGCAGCAGTTTCCCCAGAATTCCAGTATAATAGCAGACCCCCGCACTTTATCAATATAACAAGTTACCATTTGGATGTGTCAATAACTATATCCAAATGGTGTTTTTAACATCCAAATGTTCCAACCATTAGGCTCCTTGAGTCAACTCAAATTAATACTTTTACAATTTTAATTGACTTAGAAACACCAATGAAGCAAAAGTTTGTGGTGGATAGAAGAGCAAATCTTTAAGTGAATCATTTAAAAAGTGAATATTTCAGTGGATTTTCCCATTCTGTGCCACGTACTGTATGTATATTTAATAATGCATTAAAGGGGTGGTTCACCTTCAAGTTAACTTTTAGTATATTGTAGAAGGGCCAATTCTAAGAAACTTTTCAATTGGTCTTCATTAATTATTTTTCCTAGTTTTTTAATGATTTGCAATTTTCTTCTGTTTCTTTGCAGCTTTCAAATGGGGGTCACTGACACCATCTAAAAACAAATGCTCTGTAAGGCTACAAATGTATTGTTATTGCCACTTTTTATTACTTATCATTCTATTCAGTCCCTCTCCTATTCATATTCCAGTCTCTTATTCAAATCAATGCAGGGTTGCAAGGGTAATTTGTACCCTAGAAACCAAATTGCTGACAATGCAAACTAGAGAGCTGCTGAATAAAAAGTAATAACTGACACAGACAATGTAATGCTACTCTCCCAGCTGACTAAAATGAGGGGTTGTTTTTCTGGAGAATGCTTTTCAAGCATCCCCCAGCTGAAATAATAAATGGTGGCCATGGGCAAATATCCTTTTTCCTATATATTACATTGGTCCTGTTACAATGTAATGCTAATTGCAAAAGAACATTTACAGATGAAAATCTTTGTGAACTGTGTCAATACTCACTTCCATTTCAGCACACTTGTTCTTATAAATGAGCACTATAGTGTGCATTTATAAAACCAGTACAGATTGCATTCATTTGCCATCTAATTATACACTGGTTGGGTTACTGAATTTACCGTGAGGTGCAGAACAAAATCTTCAACAATAAATGAAAAATCTGCAAATTGTCTACATCATGCTGATGGCTAAAGGTAACTAGTTCATTCACAAGACCAAATGCAGAGCAAGCAAAGATATAAATTAGCAGCACCCTCATTCACTGACTCATTAGCTAGGAAGTTGGAATGGATGGAAGTCATGAAACAAAGAGCCAGTAGCATCCTCACTTATTATATTAAATTATTTTAATGTGTAACCTGGTATTCAGTTAGAATGGTTTACATTTAGCTTTGTAAATGTAGAGTCAATGAAGCTCCTTTAGCACAAATTGAAAGGCCACAACAACCTCGTAGTTAAAACTAGACCCAAGGTTGTACAAATACAGTATAAATGGCGTACAAATACAGTGCCCATAAATTAATGCAAAATTAGTAGCTGTGTTCTTCTGAGAACTTTTGAAATTTACATATTTGTTTTATTTTACACTGCTAAACGCATGCATTTGCATCAGGGGCATCCTCTGCTGATAAGTGTGTATGTCCAGCAACCAGATGACTTAAGTTTCTAATGCAGTATATCCTGATGTTTTTCTGTTTTCTTCTCACATTGTCAGTTTGCTAGATGAGTTAGCCTGCAGTTCGTTTGGCTAGTATTCTCCCAAATACTTTCTTGCCTGCAGGTGTTTCTGGCTAATTCTCTAGGTGACCTTCTGTCTTTCTATGCCACCTTTGTTTTTTTCTAACTCCCTGGCCCACTTGCTTATTGTCTTTACTTTTCTTTATTCATTCTTAGTTTAAGACCCCCTATTGTGACCTTGAGGACCCTTTTTGTTTCCCACATTTCTACCCCTCTTTTCTTTTTGACATCTTTAAATATATTTATGGGCTACCTTAACCTCAGTAATTTGCCTGCCACTCATGTCCAATGCCTTTCCAAAAATGGGGTGTAAGAGAGGCAGTTTTCATGCCCTAAGATGCCCTTCATGGCCTAAGTTGACTGCTGCTTTAGAGGTGAATTACAATTTTCTCCTGTTCTGTTTATTTTGTGCTACAATCCAGTAAGCATTGCCATAGCAAATGCATCATGCATTCCAAATTATTACCATCAGCTTGATTATGTTGATTATGAGACTGATGAATTATTCCTAATTTCTCCATACACACTGCTGGTTATTATTTTTTGTTCATCTGGGATAAACTTGCCCTGTTTGCTTAAATTTTTTGGAGCTAAAATAATGTGATGAGATAACAGTTTACTGGTTGCAACAAATTGTTAGACTTTGTGCTTCATAACCACATATTTATTGTTAAAAATTGTAGAGAATACTGTAAAAAAAAATTATTGTTCATTTGTCAAAAAATATATTTATCAAATATACAGCTATATTTTTTTGCATTAGATATGGGTAAAATTCATAATTCAAATAATTCATAATAATTCATAATTCAAAGATATGCATAGTTAACACAAATCAAGGAAATATTTAGCTCCATTATGGAAAAAATTTTTTTTATTTCAGAACATTTGAAAACTGCCAAAGAAAAAAAAAGATATGTGATACAGCTGTTCCAAACATATTACAGTACAGTGAAGAATGAATGACATGCAAACATTTACAGAAATCTGAGGCTTACTTTAAGTTTTCCTGGGGCTTCTTCTTCTTTCTTTTCTTCAAAATCAAACGCCACTGTCATTCGTTGCTGACGCTGTTCCTCCCAAAGTGTGGGATTGAAACTGTCACTGTCAGACTGGAAATCTACTTTATAAGAGATTGTCACAAAATCACTAAGTTCCGTTTAAAATTAAAGGCAAAGAAAGTAAGCATTGAGGAAAAGGATATCAAATATGGCATTTATTTATATTATTTAACTACTAGTTAAAATGATGTTGATATCTGTTCAGTAAAATGTCCAGCTTGGCATGCCACTTGATAGATGTAAGACCAGAACCAGTCTTTCAGTTATCTGGATCTCTTAGGGTAGCCATGTAATCCATTGGCTTTTGACATATACTGTATGCTCATGCCCTAATTGACTATACATGGTTTACAGAAAAATCTTCTTGGTTTTGGACAAATTGATATAGGAAGTTTCCGATAGTTATGTGTATCTCTCCAGGGAAATATACATAAAAAATAGGGATCTGGAGAACTGAAACTGAGCACAAGGAACCAGGAGAAGGTCTGGACTGAGACAGTGAAACTACCCCCTGGAACTTTGCAGCAAACACAAATGGACTGAATGTGATTTTTATCTCAAAAAAATGTGAGTGCCTTTATTGTTTGATTTTAAGTATGCTTTAGAATAAAAATGGTACTATCTCTGGCTTCCACCCTTGCATTTTGAGTGTCTGCAGAAGCTGCAAGACCAGACGAGGATTTTTATACATGTGCAGCACCACAGGAGTGGTTTGTAAGTAGGCAATCTACTCAAAGGTGAAGCTTTTTCACACTGGGAATACGCAACTAATTGCTGCACAGGAGGAAAAACCCACACCCAACTCCCCAGTGCCTTTCATGGTGTAACTTGGAGTTTAACAAAGAAAGGGGAGCACCTTTCTAATAGTAACATCTGGTGATAATCCCCCTTTCTAAAAAACATATTACGCTATGTTGGTATTTTGATTTCTGTTGCCACAGGCGCTGATCCCTATTTTTTATGTATATTTACCTGGAGAGATACATATAACTATCGGAGACTTCATCTGCAGCTGAGAGACTGTGAGGTGATTGGCAAGAAATAACTTAAAGGACTAACATTTTAACAGTTTGCGATTTAAGCAACCAATTGTCATTGTGATATAGGAAGTTGCTTGTTCCAAGGCCAGCAAACTGACAGATCTCAGCCAGTTCTGCATTTAAAGTATACAGCTTTACATTTAATCAATGTATTTAATAAAAATGTCTGAAAAAACCCTAATAACAAAGAAATTCCATTCAGTCATTACTGACAATAGAGATTCTGTATTACAGCATGTCAAATGTAAGGTAAATACATAGTTTAAGTTTTTTAGGCAAAAGAATAATGTGGTATAAGCAAAGTTTTTATTTAAATATATGTGATCTCTTTTATATTATGATTACATTAAAATTACTTTAAGTTACCACTTAAACCTCAAAATGCAAAACAAAATGTAGTGCTGATCACTTTTTAAATATAACCTTTTCCTGTTCCTGTTGCTACTCTGATAAACCAAAAGGTAGTTCCCATGCCCATTAAGCAGACAATTAATGTACAAACTCAGCAGGTTTTTGTTAGAGAAAATGGTTCACAGTCTGTATTAACAATGTAAGGTGCAATGTGTTCTGCTTTCTGCCTGCTAATCTCCAGACATGACAAATTCACAATAGCTACAGTCATTATACATACATTCAATATTAATTCAAAGCTCTTCTGATGGTATTAATATTAAAAATGCTGTTGGAAAATAGTTGCATACCAAACTGAAAACTACCAACAACAATACACATGCATACAGTTACATAAAAATGTTTGGTAACCCAACACATACAAAATCTACTTAAATAAAATAGAAATAATAATACTTTTTTGTTAATACTGAATACATTGTTTAAACATAAAGTTTGGAAAAGCATTTCAAACTTCTAGTTTAATGCCTTCTTCTATTTCTATGGTAGGGAAGATTTAACCATTACTTCTGATAAACGCTAATCAAGCTCCGAATTTATCTCCGGGAAACTCCGAATTCCCGAATGGACCTTATTTATCAGTAAAAAAATGTCAGAAAAAAATATGTTCGGGCAAACATCCGAAACATTTCGACCTTTGCCTTTTAAGCAAAAACTACGAAACGTTTTGGTCTGAAATTCCCCAAATCATCGGACTTTCCCCATTGACTTATACCGGACCTCGAGAGTTTTGAGATGCCAGATTTTCGCATTTGGATTTTTCAGACCATCAAAGCAGTGGGACATGGGTTTCTACCATGTTCTTAGATCTACCAGGTAGCTGTTAGCTTGTGTTAGGGAGCTGTTATCTGGTTACCTTCCCATTGTTCTGTTTTAAGGCTGCTGGGGGGAAAAAGGGAGGGGGAGATATCACTCCAAGTTGCAGCACAGCAGTAAAGAGTGATTGAAGTTTAACAGAGCACAAGTCACATGACTTGGGGCAGCTGTAAAACTGACAATATGTCTATCCCCAATTCAGATTTCAAAATGAAATATAAAAAATCTGTTTGCTCTTTTGAGAAATGGATTGCAATGCAGAATTCTGCTGAAGCAGCACTATTAACTGATGCATTTTGAAAAAAAAAATGTTTTTCCCATGACAGTATCCCTTTAATAAATTCTGATTTTTTTTTTGGTTGATTTTAGGTATTCGGAGCTTGATAAATAACCCCCTATGGGTGATATTTATTAAAATTGGAGACAAACATCACTGTGTTGCCCATAGTATCCCAACCAATCTTCTTTTCTAACTTGTAACTGTTCAAATCTAATTGCTGATTGGCTGCTATGGGCAACACCACTCTTGATGTTTGTTTACAATGTTAATAAATAAGCCCTAAAGAGTCTGTTTTATCAGGATAGCTTTGGCCATGTAAACCATGCCCTGATAAAAAAAAAAATATATGAGAACTGTAGAGATCAATTAATCTGGAAAACGGTATTTTTAAAGGACCATGTGTTTACATGTGTTTATCAGTCTACAGTAGTAATGTTGCTACCTGCTGCAGTACAGACGTAGAGTAGATTAACAGGACAACACCTGCAGAATACTGTTGATGCAAAAATAAATTTTTGTAATAAATGTTCTGATATTCCTTCTAACTACTGCGTAGAAATGTTTGACTGAGCAAGTTCAACTAGTTACTAAGTTCAAAAATCCACAGTGTTGTAATTAGAGTATGCCTGGCACCCCTGCAAAAAAAATCATCGGAGGGCTTGATGCACTGTAATCCTCAATAGTCTGCCTCTCGCACCACCCCACCTACTCCAAGCCCGACAAACCCACTACAAGCTTCATGTGATAAAATGAGACATGGAAAAGAAGTCAATAAAGTCATAAATGCAAGGGACAGCTATATGACATTTAGCTGATTTACCTTCATCACCACGTGGTTGCTGGGGGAACATGTAATTTGTTAATACCCTCTGTTTTGTATCTGGGTGAGCTTCGGTTTGAAGAGGAATGAGTGCTTTGGACTGTAAAAAACAAAGTGTAGTTTCAGTGTAATTTATCTTTCAATATTGGAGCCAATATTGAATATATCTGCACCTCTTTCTTATTTCTTATTGAATATATCTGCAATATATCTGCACCTCTTTCACTGACTACAAGCTTAAGTAAAGAATAGGTAATATATAATTAATATATAATTAATAACATGGAGGAATGTATAATTATTGTACAGCAATGTTTTTTTTTCTAAGCAATCAGTTAATGACCTAATAGATGTTATGTAGCTTTGAGGTTTAGTAACATACTGCTATTCTCTTACTTACCAAAAATTTTGGTTTGGTAAAAATTCAGGGAAATGGAAAGGAAAAAAATGGCTAGTGGCAGGTTTCTGCTCTGTTACCCCTGTCCAAATGTCTGTTGTGTCCCATTTAATTTGACAAAAAGCTTACTTCCCATTCAGATTTGTAAGTTTGTACATTATAATATATTTAAAGTTTACATTATGCAGACTTGGACAATGAATCTTTTCCTGATGAAGAAAACATTGCCTTAATGCTCCTACTCAACCCCACTTGACCACTTGCAACAAATCTTCCTCCCTGAACTTGTGAAGGGTTGGAACTAAGGGGAGGTAGGCAGAAAAGGTATGTTCCTAGTTCCCCCTCACATGTATTTATATAGCACCATTTGCCTCATCCTACCCCTAGTTCTGGCCCTGACCATCAACATGTATTTATACTGACAAATGTATTTATGCTGATTAATATTAATTACACTATACTATTATAGTATTAAAGACAAAGATTAAATTAGTCAGATATGAATATTTGTTAATGTATTGTCATATAATTGCCTGTAGTGATCTCAGTTATGTACATGTGTAAGCTTTTACCTGATTGTCAGAAAGCCACAGAGCAGCAAGTTCTTTAAGTTTAGTGAAACTGAACGGCAAATTCTTCAACCTGCAAAAGGAATGCCATAAGATGTTACATAATTCAGAAAAATTTAGATGCAGAAAAAAGGCTACATTTTATTCATAATAATTCATGGTTATACCAAAACCCTATAGAGGTACTGTATGTACATTCTACAGGGAAAATGCTTTCAGTTTTTAGAGCAGGTTTTAATAACGAAACACCAATACTATGTTTGGTGAGCTCAACAAATGTTGCAACACATGTATGGTTCATTATTCAGAATTTATGAGGCTGTACTGTATTTTACATTATATATGTCAAGACATCCTTAAGGACTTCAGGATCAGGTAGTAAGATCTTGAGAGATAGAAGATAGCGATGGGCGAATCTCCCGCGATTCGCTTCGCCTAAAGATTCGCAAATTTCTGGAGAAATTCGCGAATCGGCGAAAAATTCGCGAAACGAGTCGCGGGACGCTTTTGACGCGCGTCGCATCAACTTTGACGCGCGTCGCGTCATTTTCGGCGTGTCGCGCCGTTTTCGACGCGCGACTCGTTTTTTGGCGAAATTTCGCTTGCCGAAATTTCGCTGGTGATTCGTGAATTTATTCGCCAGCGGCGAATCGCGGGAATTCGCCGCGAATTCGGCCCTGGCGAATAAATTCGCCCATCACTAATAGAAGACACTGTAAAACAGGCAGAACAGGTAAAGCTAGAACCAGGAACAGGCAAAACCAAAAGATCAGATAGCATGTTAACATAGGAGTTAAACGAAGTCTAAGTAAATGCTCAAATAAAGTTAAGGCATGCAACATTCAGGAGCTGATTGCTAGAATAAACAATATGCATAGTGGTGTCAGTATCACCAAGGTATTGGTGTCTATGAGGCCTTTAAATAAGGAAATTGTACAGTTAATGCAGAATGTGACGTCACCACCATGCAATTGCATCAGTGCTGCATGAGTTTTTATCAGCACTGACATAAAGGTGAAAGAACAATTTACACATTTACACATAACATGAATAATTTTTGCATACTCAGGGGATCTTTTTGGGCCATTTGTTCTCTAAAGTATTTCTTAAGTACAAATGCAGTTAACTCTTTGTGAGTGTGCATTATGCTCTCCACATACTGCACAAAATGCTATATAGCAACCTTCTACTTAAGAAACTCTTTCCCTTAAAGGAAAAGTTCAATTTAAAAATAAAAGCTGGGTAAATAGATAGAGTGCAAAATAAAAAGAAATTCTAATATAATTAGGCAAAAATGTAATCTATAAAGACTGGATGTGTAACATAATAGCCAGAATGTTATTTCCTACTTTGCAGCTCTCTTGGTTTCCACTGATTGGTTACCAGTGAGTAAATAATCAGTGACTTGAGGGGGGGCACATGAGTCATAACTGTTTGATTTTGAATCTGACTTGCATGCTAAGGATCAATTGCAAACTCATTGAACGGTTATGTCCCATGTGACCCCTCTTAAAGTCATCTCTAACTCTGAGTTACAGAGGTGAAAAGCAGGGAGTTGGGTTCTGTCCTGTTAGACATCCACTCACTCCAGCCTTTATAGATTTGATTTTTTTAACACAGCCTATCTATTTATCCAGTCTTTCTTTTTACACTGATCTGTTCCTTTAAGCAAAATAAGAACCAGTATAAAGTTATAGTTTTCTTTTCAGTGTAACCGTACAGCTAATGTCTCAAGGGAAAGTTGTATTGTATTTAGGGGGATGGGAGGCTAAATTGCGATGCTGGGTGGAAAGGTGCTCACTTTCTGCATCAGTTTCCATGGTAATGAACTGAAAAGCTAATGCAGAAACTGCAGATGCTTCCAACCCACGCTATCTTTTTCCTTCGTACAGGAAGAAAAGCTGCAAAAGCAGTGAAGGTTGAAACAAGGTGCCAGCATGATTAGATATGGCGCACAAAAGAGGATAACTACCAGTGCGCAATATCAGATGGCTGTAAAATAAAAGCAAGGTTCAACTTTAAGTTAACCTTTACCATGCTGGAGATGGAAATAAGCCAAACTTTTCTGCTTTTTGTGTGGGATGGGAAACCTAGGAGCTGATTTTTTTGCCTTATTTATTCTATTCTCTCCAAATGTTAAAATGCCACCTGACTGTTCTGTGGCCCGAAAACCAAAGAGCACAAGGATTATCCGGCTATTTGCATTGCTATCATTATTTTTATTGCTCATCTTTCTATTCATGTCCTCTTACATTCATATCCGTATGTGATGTTGAAAATCATACCTGGTTTCAAGAGTCAGCGTGCCTGGAAAATACATTTAAACTCCTAAACCGAGGCCTTAAAAAAGTAATACAAAATAGTACCTGCTGCAAAATGTATAGAATGGAATGTCCTGTCCCTACAGCCATATTTCTTAACTTCTTTCCAATCAAGAATAATACCTTTGGAAACTGGATTTTGGTTCAGAATGAATATATATATATATAGAAATATATTGATATATTTCTAAATTACACTACACTGAAAATGATTCACTCTACCATATAAAATGTCATTCCTAACCCAACAAGTGTATTTTTTTAGTTGTAATATTGGTGAGTAGGCAGCCTGGTCCTGTGCTTTCAGAAAAGGCCAGCACTTCAGGATGAAACTGCTTTCAGGTAGGCTATTGTTTCTTCTACTCAATATAACTGAAGGTGTAGCTGGAAACCTGACATTATGCCTAGCCCCATTTCAGATTTAAAAATTAAATAAATAAAGTGTTTGCTCTTTTGAAAAAATGGATTTCAGTGCAGAAGTCTGCTACAGCAGAACTATTAACTGATGCATTTAAAAAAATGCATGTTTGCCTATTACAGAATGTCTGATTTGTTTGTGGTTGGACTTTTAAAGGGGAAAATCACAATTTTTTCGTTGATTTATTAAACCCCTAATGGTTTTAAAAGTCTGAATTAAAAAAGTACTCCAACTCAGACCTGCTGAGTTCATGTAGAAGTCAATGGCAGATATCCCATTGACATTTTGAAGATATACCGATCTGCTCTAGGTTTCGTTCAATAATCCAAACATTTTGGGGTTTTGGGCATCAAATCCAAAAAAGTTGCAGTTTTCTGAGACAAATTTGTACTATTTGGATTTTTTCATGATTTTAGCAAGTTTTTTTAATGCATGACATTTTCGAAAAAATGTATTAATAAATAGGGGGGAAAGTGGTTTTTAGAAAATAGTGAGATATTGATAAATAACCCCTAATACAACATTTTTAAAGTAAAAGTAGTCAAGGTCCTATAGCAATCAGTGGGAGCTGCGCTGATCCTATTGGACCTTTTTAACTATTCAGACCTTTAGAGCTTTTCTGATTATTTTTGCTTGTAAAAGTCTGAAAAACTCAACTTTTTAGAGGTTTTAGAGATATTTTAATTTTTTAGTGCATTGTACAGATTTTTTATTTGCTCATACTTTTTATAACTTTATACTTATAATTACTTTAATGGCATTCACAATTTTAGAGATATTTGGGGACATTCAAAAATTGTTGCAAAGAGAAAAACAATTTGCACAAATAAGAATCTAAATTTGCATTTTGCAATATAATATTCTTCCTTAAATGGTTATTGATCTAATTCACATTGAACATTATAATTGCACACTTTTAAGATGTGCAAGAAGATGCTGTAAACCTTTGGCGCAAACTTAACATTTTCAGTAAGACGTTTTATTACATTTACTGTGCCCTGGCAGAAATGTTAAAATTCGCAAACATTCTTCCACTGTCGCTAAACAGTTTGCAGGTTCCCAAAAGCTATATTAAATTTGCACAAAGGAAAATTTGTTTGCATAAAGGCATACCTTTTCTCTTTGTGAATATATTTTTTCCTGTTACTGACTTTCATTACATTCCCCCCTAAATTGCGATTGGAAAATCTCTGAAAACCTCTAAAATTCGACCTTTGATAAAAATCTTCAAAATTAAATATGGAAACACTATTCCATGAGAAAAACACATCTCCTAATCAATTCCAAAATGTCCCCTTGACTTATACTGCGTTCTCATAAGATAAACCACAAGTTAAAATTTTCTCATCAAACTGACTCTGGTCTGAGTCTGGCCCATTATTTGTGGATTATTTTACTATTTGAACCAATAAATAGTTAAAAAAAGTAAAAATAAAAGTGAAATCTATAAACACAACTCTGTCTAATCCCTTTTATGTTTAGCTCCAAATTAAGTTACATCTCTCAGAAGATATTTAATTAACTACAGTATGTATTTCCACAAAGAGAAACGGTATGCCTTTATGCAAACATGCAAACGTGGGGATATAGAAGACTTTCTGATATAGAACCACATTCAGGTCAATGAGAATAACTTATCTCAAGGTTTATTCAAGGTAAACTCCAATGAAGTCTGTGTCTATGAAAAAATATTGAATTGAATGAAAAGTAAGATTTTAATCAGATAGAACTGAATCTGACCCATACATCTGCTACTTTTGAATCAAGTTAAATCTAATCTATAGCTACCATTAAACTATTACTAGTTAATGCAATGATATCTCCATACATATCTTAAGCTTTACATATTTAATCAAATATGTTAGTTAATAGTCCCCACAACATTTTAAAATTGTATGATTGCTTATCAATTTACCAGGGATGGTATTAGCATACAAGCAGTTACAAAGGTGTTTGGATGATGTTTCTACTAATAGTTAAGCCTGAGTCATCAGTAAAGGGTTCCCTTTGCTGCACTTCATAGGTACTGTATAGGGCACTACTAAACAGTCAATTGCTTATCACTGTATTGAAGTCCAGTATTTGTTTATACCTGTTATCGCTCAAGTTTAACACTCTTAATTTTTGCATCTGTCCAATATCTTCAGGAAGGAACTCCAGCTTATTGGTACGAAGTGACATTACTGTGACATTTTTGCAGTTCCCAATCTGAAAAAGCAGAAAAAATGTTTTGAATCTTTATGCATCATTCTGCAGATTCCATAAAAGAGTATCAGACCATTGGGACCCCTGTGCATTTTCAGAACATCCATTTCTATTTAAAATAGCAAGATAATATATCCTAAGCAGCAAATGTTGTAACAAGAATGACAAGGCTTAATACAGATATGGCAAATGACCCCCAATTATAACTCTCAGCACCTTTAATAAATCAATAGCTTAAAATAGCTAGTCACTATTTAAAAATCTTATTTTCTATATAAATTTTGTATTCATAACATTTTAGAACGTGAACATGTTTTGGAAGTTATGCTGTTACCACAAAGGAGTTGTGTTCTTAAATTGTATGGATGGGGTTGTTGTGATGAAACATTTCAACTATCAGAAAATAGATTTTCATGCTGCAGTGTGTAGAAATATAAGATTACTGCCTAATGATAAGAAGAGTTTTCATTAATGTGTCTGTTATAGAAAGAAAAGGTGGAATTGTAATTTTGAAATAAGAAAATAAGTTGTGCTAAAGTGTTTTATTTCAATAACATTTTATGGCTACTATTAGTGAGCTTCTTTGTGAACAAAAGCATGTGCGTACGTACCAGTTTTCTAGAGCTACAATTAAGTTGTTGTTGATCAGTGGATACCAGCATACACAGTAATTGCAGTAGTATGTTTCTGAATCTTCAGCACTATCAATATTTCAAGTATTCAATTCATTCAACATGTTATTGTGTTGAATAATAGATCTACTAGACACATGGGACAGTTTTTGATATATTTACAGAAGTAATACAGAATTAATGCAAATAATCATCATGTAGGGGACTTGTAAATTAACCTCCCAGTATATTTAGCAGGCAGTCCCCAAGTGTTATGGACACCTAAGTGGGTCCTAAAATACAGTTAAGAGGGGGAAGTCTTTCCTATTCCTGCTATAGTCCATGCCCCTTGCTGTTACTCACAGTGACCAGTAGATGGCACTGTGCTAAAGTATAAAAGCATTGTAAGACATGCTTTCAGTGTCCATCTTGTGCTGGCTCTGGCCTGAGCAGGCAGGCAGAGCTCGAGTGGAACCTAGACAGGTCAGGTATAGTATAGATAGGCTACTCACAGTTATGGGTCGCTCTAGGAGTGACAAATAGCAGGATTATTTAGCTGAGCAGTTTGAGGCTCCTACGAGGATTGTGAGTGGGATTAAGATCCAGAGTACTAATTGCCCAGAGTACGGACTAAGTGTACAGACCTAGGATTAGAAGTGTCTCCTCAGGTTCCACTTAGGGAAAAGGCTGAAAGCTGGGTGTACCTCCTCAAGGCTGCATATACATTGTCTCCCATGTGTGAAGGGGACAGTCTCTAACCAAAGGTGCTGTGAGTATTGGCTATTCACTGTTGATCCTGCATTTGCTGATGTGATTGCTGTACACTCCAGTGTGGATTGTTTGTTCAATAAATATGTGCTTTGGTTAAGTTAAAAGAACCACTGGCGCCCAATTATTTGCACCCTGAATACAGTTACAGTTGCACTACACCCTGCCTCCACCTCGCTGCGAGGGCTTACTCCAGGGGTGTCCAATAGTGATGGGCGAATCTCCCGCGAATCGGCGAAAGATTCGCGAATTTCTAGAGAAATTGCGAATCGGCGTCACGTCGTTTTCGACGCGTCGTGTCAAAAACGACGCGCAACTCGTTTTTTTGCCGAAAATTTACTTTACTTTACAATTGCAAAGTATTTTTTGATGCTATAAAATATTTAACATAACTCCGGAGCAGGTGTTAATGCTAACTTTTGGTTAGCGATAATGAGAGATTTAATATCTGGTGATTTGTGAATTTATTCGCCAGCGGCGAATCGCGGGAATTCGCCGCGAATTCGGCCCTGGCGAATAAATTCGCCCATCACTAGTGTCCAAACTTGGCCCTCCAGATGTTAAGGAACTACAAGTCCCACAGTCAGGCAAATGCATTGTGGGACTTGTAGTGCCTTAATAGCTGGAGGGCCAAGTTTGGACACCCCTGGCTTACTCAATATATTGGGAGTGGAGCTTATAGTCAGAGAAAGATGCACTCAATTTACTATAGCGCTACATATATATATATATATATATATATATATATATATATATAATCTTCATATATATATATATATAATTTTCTCTCCAGGACTCAGGTCAGCAGGGATTTACTTTAGAAATGGTAGTGTGCAAAGTGCACAAAACAAACACAATGGAGGAAATGTAATTAAAATGTAAAACTAATTTGAGAATGTTTAGCCCTGCTTGCAATGTAAAATCATTCGCTGGCAAATATTAAATCTCTCATTATCGCTAACCAAAAGTTAGCATTAACACCTGCTCCGGAGTTATGTTAAATATTTTATAGCATCAAAAAAATACTTTGCAATTGTAAAATTTTATTACACTAGGCATGTTCTCCAAAGCCATTTGTTAGAGAGGAAGCTGTTGAGGTCGGTAATTGGTCAAAAAGGATACCTTTGCTAACCTTTTTGCTGTAACAAAACATATTACATTCCCCTAAATGTACTTTGACCAGTACCTTCCTTTGATGAAGTTCTCTATACTCTGTTGCTGAGTGTGGAGACTAGGGATGGCGCGAACCGCGGTAAAAAAGTTCGCGAACATGTTCGCGAACTTGCGTCAAAAAATGCGAACGGTTCGCGAACGTCGCGAACCCCATAGACTTCAATGGGAAGGCGAACTTTAACAGCTAAAAAAGACATTTCTGGCCAGAAAAATTATTTTAAAGTTGTTTAAAGGGTGCAACGACCTGGACAGTGGCATGCCAGAGGGGGATCAAGGGCAAAAATGTATCTGAAAAATCCATTGTTGACACAGCGCTGCGTTTTGTGCTGTAAAGGGAAAAAAGTCACTCAGGTGGTTGTGGACACTGTAATATTATGGATATTTAGACAGAATGTGAACAAGCTCACACAGCTAGATGGCAGTTGTTTGAAGTACAGTAGATTACTAGCCAGCAAACTTACTATCCACTGTCCCTGAAATCACTAACAGCTCTCTCCCTACACTATCTCTTCCAAGCAGCACACACAGGCAGAGTGAAAAAACGCTGCAGGGCTTCGGTTTTTATAGGGAAGGGGAGTGGTCCAGGGGGTGTGGGGGTGGTCCAGGAGGGAGAGCTTACTGATTGGCTGCCATGTATCTGCTGGTCTGGGGGAGAAATGGCAAAAAAAAAGCGCCAACTAAGGCGAACCCAAATTGGCGAACGTCGCGCGACGTTCCCGAACTTCCGGCGAGCGCGAACAGCCGATGTTCGCACGAATAAGTTAGCCGGCGAACAGTTCGCGCCATCCCTAGTGGAGACCTGTGGCTATCATTATAAATACAGTGCTGACTGGACACTCTTGCACACTTGGGGGCAAATTTACAAAATTCACGTGAATAGATTGAAGTTCGATTGAATATGATCGAATTACGATCGTACGATTTAATCGGATATTCGAATATTCTAATTTGGCCTCTTCGATCATCGAATACCGAATTATCGAATAGATTGAATGATCGGATATTCGATAATTCGATGATCGAAGGAATCAAAATTTTAAAATTGGGACCCTCCCCTCATAGGCTTCTTTGACTAAGTCCTGCTCGAATAGCATTTGTACGATCGAATCGTTCGATTTTACGATTTTTTTCCTGAAATCGAATGATCGGTATCCAATTGTACAAATTCATCGAGAAACCGAATATCAAGCAAAATGATAGCCTAAAACTATTCGAATTTCGAATAAAATCGTAGGATTTTTGGGGAATAATAGTAAATTTGCCCCTACTGTTTCATTAAAAATGCCAAAGTTGCCATTGATACTGCTAGGAGATGATATATAATATTCATACTCCTTTCCACAGTACTCCAGCTCAAATAGAATATATATAATATTTATTCTGCTTTCCCCAGTACTCCAACTGAAATGAATGTATACTGTAGATGGACTGGGAACTATTTTTCATAACATTTCTTGCACTTCCACCTAAATAATTTCTCATTGAGGTGCCAGCCTTATCTGCTATCATTCAGATACAAATAAATCTTGTTGAGCTACATTGTTAAATGTTTTTGCACAGTTCAACTACCCGTAATAGCTAAGAAATGCAGTATCTTCTTGTATACAGGATGCATACAACCTACATACATATTAATAACTACCTGAACACTGATTTTTAATGCTATTTACTTTATAATTTCCTTTTTGTATCAGGCACAATTTCACAGAGGTTAAGGATCACTGCCAAGGGATTATAATCCTTTACCCGATACCCCAATTTAGCAGAAAACTGCACTGGCCTGGGGTTCTTCTTAGCAAGCAGCATGGAGTAATCCTCTTCCTGTATCTAATTTCTTCATGTGGGTGCACATGCACAGTAGAGTGAAAAGCTGACCTAAAACATATTGTACATGTATCTTCCCTGGCTACTGAAGAAAGAAGTAGGGGAAAGATGGCTCTTTGGTGCTTGCTAAGAATAACCCCAGGTCAGTGCAGATTTCTGCTAAAAGCACTGGCCCAGGATTTCAGGAGTGTGATAATAATTACTTGGGAGTGCTTAACATTTGGCACCCCTCTGGTATGTGGAATCTGTAAAGTTAAGAATGAAGAATATAGTTTTTGGCTTATGAATACAACAACAACTAATTGGCCACTCTATTGTATATATTTATCTGTTATTAATATATGGTGGTTTCCATATTTCTAAATGGTTCAAGAATCAATTTATTATTAATAGCATTTCTTCTCATTTATTCAAATATGAATTTAAAATGATGATGAGCCTACATAGCCTATAAAGAGGGAAGTCAAAGCAACAAACAAATACTTGCACAAGAGGTTGGTATGTGTTGATTCCCTTTCAGTTGGGTCAAAGATGGGGAAAGCAGCATTCAGGGTATGTAATAATTTCTCCATGATTAGACTTTTTCTAAAAGGTTAGCACTAGATGGCCAATATCTTATGGACAGAGTTATCACATACTGAACTGGAGAATTCAGACTTATTTTGGGAAGTTTTACCTGAACCCCTATTATCAACACTATGCTGTGAGGAACATTTTGAGGACTACACAGTATGTTTTTGACTCATTTATCAAAGAGGTTACCTGTGTAAAATCATCAGAATATATTTGACTGCATTGCACAGTTGAAAAATGTAATTAAATCTCCATTTTTTTATCCAGATTTGTTCTGTTGTGAAAGAGTTTGTTAACTTGTTGCACTTTTTTAAAGAGCAGTATGCATCATTATAATTTGCTAACCAATAACGGATACATCAGCCCTATAGCCTACAGCTACCTGGGTTACTCCAAGTTTTTAAAACCAAGACATACCCAGAGCACCTATTCTAGTATTATTCTAGTAGGCAAAAGTTCCAAATATACACAGAGTTAAAGTTGGGAGACAGCTTAACATACTTTAACTTGAGCAACAGCCAACAATATTACTGACATCTTGGTGACATAAAGATGTAAAGGCAAACTATTTGTTAGGTTGGAAAGTCTACAATAAGGGGGAAAAGTTCCTAGTAAAGCTATGCCAGCTATGTTGAGAAAAACAGTTAATTAGCAAGTATGTGAAAGAAGCAATGAACAAATATATGAGTTGCCTAACAACTCTACAATTTTATGATAATGTGTCATTGAAAATAAATTAACAATGTGCTTTTTGCAAGATGTGGGTTAGAATTCAACATTGATGAAGTATGTTCTTGAGACTCTCAAGTTGAGAGACTCAAGTTAAGAGGAAGAGCTGATTTATGAGGTATGATAAGGTAGATGACTATAGAGATAAGAGGTGCAGGAATCAGGCATTCGGCAGGCAATAGTCAACAATAACAAAAAATCCAAGTGGCTTTACTATCTCTTTCAGAAATGCTTTGAAACACACCACTGTGTATTTCTCTGATGAGTGGTACAGATGCTAGCCTGATATAATACCACCAACATATGTAAGGGAATTATCAAACTCTTCATTGCAGACTGAGCAAGTTACCCTTGAAACGCATTCAAAATCTTAGAAACCTATAATATGGTTTTGATCCTAAACAGATTAACAATCATTGCTTCTGAATTATAATGGCCATTTTTGAAGAGCAGATAAACGGAATTGTGGGTTTTTTTCTCCCAGTGTTGTTAATTTTTAGCAGGTCACCTAGAGAAAAAACACTGCACCTCTCTGTATTTCCTGCCTGTGTGATACAGAAGAGATGCCACTGTAGTATTGCCTTACATACTCAAAGTAAACTGAGAAAAGTTAGTATTACAAGAAAACATAGAATTGAAGCGTTTAAATGAGGACATGCATTTAATTTAAACTAATCTGTGTATCCAGCAGAAAGCCATTCTATACATGGGCTTGTAATAAAAAAAAACTCTAGTATGTTAACCTTTTTTAACTAATAGTTTTTGGGGTGATAATCTCTTTCCATACTTTCAGGGTCATCTCTGAACCAGTGCTGCTCCTGCCATGAGTCAAGGTGAAACCCTTTCCTCAGGCAGCAGTGTGCTGCAAGTTACCAGAAGAGGAAAAAAGATGCTCCCAGTAACTTTTAGAGACACATTTCTGTTTTTAACTAGAAACTTCTGAGCATCAGGATAACCACTTCTGGTGTCACAATCACCAAAAATACCCCTGTTCTGGACTCTTAAAAAAAAATTCAATAGTTACTAGACCTAGTCATTTCCTAAACTGGAAGCTACAGAAGTTTATAACCTGCCAGCGTGAAGCACCTGTTCCATTCACTGAAAAGAAGCCATAAGCCAAAAAAATGCATTAAAAAAAATTATAAAAATATATTAATACGTGTTATATGTGTTTCTTACTTATGCCAGTGTCAAAATTGCTGGCATGAAGCAGCAGAGGGCTAAGCTGTAATTCAACGACATCTGTAGGAATCCAGGTTGAACTTTCTCTGTTTCCCATGACTCCCTTTTCTCCAACTCTTTCCCTGCATTGTCCTATTATTGTGAATTCTACCCACATATCATTAGATCTATAACCACTGGTATAATAAACTAGCTGTTTTGTGAAAATACTGTCTCCTCATTTAAAAAGAGAACTGGAAAAAAAAAGGTTTTAGAACTTCAGATACATTTTGTCTATAGCAAATCCCATTCTTTGGATATCGTGTTGCTTAATGTGTTTTTCCATTCAAACACCCAACCACACATAAAATGCAGTCTTTTGTGTACTCATACTCACTTCCCTGGGCAACTCTGTGAGGAAATTTTCATCAACTGCTAATGTTCGGAGACTATGCAGGTATCCTATAGTGGGCGGCAAAGACTCCAGCTCGTTACAGCTGCAATCAAACTCTTCTAATAAAGATAAACTGAAATTTTAGAAGAAGACTTATTAAGCAAAGCACAATTTGTAGTTTCAGTGTGAATTATGCAGTAAAATCTATAACACGCACACAAAGAAAACTGTGCAATAAACTGTACAATACAATTCATTTGTGAACACTGATTTGCAAATCTTGCAGATACGTAAGTTTCTCGCGATAAAGCCATTATTCTTTTAGCAGCTAACGCATTCTAAATCAATAACCAGGACAAGCAGGCAGCAAGAGACAAGGAGGTGTTTAGTATTTTACATTTACATAAACATAAAGAGATAATTGTGCCTCCAAGTTAAGACAGAAATCACAACACACAACCATTATCTACAGCAAACAGTAAGAGGACAAGAGTGCCAGTGATGAGGACTTTACCTGTATTGCCCACAGGAAAGCCAGCTACAAGGCTGCAAGTGGTACATACAACAACAGACACATCGGTGGAATATGCAATGAGATGAAAAGGAGGAAATTAGCCATGACATGTGCATGAAGACAAAAATAACATATATGCATTGTATTGTGTTCCTTATTATAGTGGAACAATATATAGTATATGATATTCTACTGAAAGCATCTATTGTAACAGTCATGAAAATATACAATATATAGCCAGAAATATGTGCAGACCCCCCTTTAGTATTGGGATTAGCTATTTTAGCCACACCCATCATTTCTGACACTGTTGACACTGCATTGTACAATAACTTTCTTGTCAATTCTATGCTTACTGCTTTGTGGCAACTGTTTACAACCCTTTCCTATTACTGCAGTCTAATAAACACATGCTCAAAGTACAGTCTGTATAAAAATGGTTTGCAGACATGGAAGTGGAAAAAAATGATTTGCCTACACAAACTCCAGTTCTCAGCCCAACAGGACACCTACGGTAAGCAATTAACGCTCCAGTTGTGTACCAGGCCTGAACACCCAACAACAGGGCCCAACTTTTTACATATCAATAGATAAATCAATGGATGTACATATCAATAGAACTCCATCCAGCAATTGTCCAACACAGGGTCATATCCAGTTCAATGTGAAAAGAAAACTCATCAAAACTCAGTAGAAGTCTATGGAGAAATCTGGAATTAAATTGGGGGATATACTTTCTATTAAACTGAGACAGCCTTTCCTGAAAAGGAGTGGGTAAAAGCTGTTTTAGTACAAGAGGTGACCAACTTTACATACATCTTGTTTTAAGTTAAAGATGTTGATTAGGTAAGAATCCACATACTTTTGGCTATAAGATTTTGAAGTAACTTCTTACTCTATAGCAAGGATTTCCAGAAGGTAGCACACTCACTATAGTGAAACTATAACTTAAAACACTTTCAGTTGTTAGAGGATTTTGAGTTTGCATTTCAGCAACAATCCAGATGACTACAGGTCAGTTATCTATTTAATTTTTATATTAATAGTATAAATCATGTTGGTACTGTAGTCCATATTGTACCTGAATTATGTTGCAAAAATGTCCTGATCATATAGCTAAATTAAATCAATTCTTATTACGGGTCCTATTGATGCTACAAAATTGTAATCCTTAGAGCTAACAGCACTTTTTAGGGCAGGATTTGGATGGACTTGTGCAGGATTTGCAAGAGCAGGCAGAAAAATAGCAGTGCAAAGTGCAACAATGCAGCAGTGCAATGTACAGATCTGTATACAATGGACTTGTATAGCTGCAGTTACACTTGCAGGTTGTAAAGGATCCCTATTGTTTTTTTATCTAAACAGGGAAAACAGGATTTGAAGAGGGGTTTAAGTTTAATATGCTTCAACCAGAAGGCATACTTCTGATCCTGTTACTGGCATTCTACTATGAGTTTAATTTAACTAATGTATAATCTGCCAAGATAATGTAGCTGCAGGTTAAATAGACAGGTACTATTATGCAAACAATTTATTAGATCGTCCCTTGACTACTTTAAATCATAATTCTAATTCCAAAGGTTCTCTGATAACTATACACGATAATGGAATGGGAAAGGGCAGTGTATTAAAACATCTGAAACCAATTACATTACACTGCAGTTATCAATAATACAATCCAAAATACTGTACATAGATTTGGATGATTATTATATAAATGACAACCAGGAGCAGAATTAGTGGGATTCAATTATCCCGTACTTGCCCAAAAAACAACTATGAATTGGTTAATCCTGATAATTAAATATAAAAGCAAAGATAACTTCAGTCCTTCGATTTTCTCTAATGTTATTGGGGTATGTATGATTGCTTGCAGTTTACATTATTGCCCTGCATTCCCACGTGATAGACTAAGGCTGTACTAATGCTTTATACTACTCACACAAGCTAATATTAAAGGTAAGGGCCACAGGTTACAGGAGTATAGGAGTTAGATGAGGAGGGAGGCTGACAGTTACTTTGACTCTCTGCCCAAGAGGAGGTCCTACAGATCTTGGTAATTTTTAGTTAATTAATCCCACATACTTGATGAAGAACTGCCAAGTTCCCAAAAAATATATATATAGCAAGTGGAAGTGTGTCAGTCGTTTTGACGATTTATTTATACTTGGTAGCAAATACCTTTAAATCCTTGGCAGACCAAGTTCACTTACATGAGAGCATATTCAGCTTATTACTGTCCACAGAGTTTTACACAAGTTGTGCATTGTAGTTTTATAAACAAAATCAATTCTCTGGTTTATTGATCCACTCTAATGTAAATCTTGTCATTACCATAGATTGAGGAAACAGGATATAGAATTCAGGAAATGAAATGCTCCCATTTAGCGTATTGCTTTTTTCTGCATAGCTAAAGAAGATAAATCAATAACTTAAACACACTGCATTTTTTATATGTATATATAATATTTCTTTATGATATGTGAGATAAAATTGTAGGAATGTATAATTGTTTATTTATTGCTTGAATTGTTTATTTATAGCTTGAATTGTTTATAGCTTGAATTGCTATTGGACCAACCAATAAAGTAAGTGGGAATGGAAAGGGTACAAACATGATGCGGATGAGGCCCATATGGCAGTCTTAGGGGCAAATTTACTATTATTCCCCCCCAAAAAATGGGGATTTTCGAACGTTAATCGAATAGTTCTAGGCTACCTTTTATTTGATATTCGATCATTCAACGATCAAATACAAATTTATTCGATCAGTCGAATAAATCATTCGACTGAACGAATAAATCGTTCAATCGTATGAATCCTATTCGATCAGGACTTAGTCTCAGAAGCCTATGGGAGTGCTCCCATAGGCTTCTATTGCAATTCAGTAGGTCCAATCTGCTGAAGTAGGCAATCGAATAAACTTTAAAAATAAAATCCTTCGCTGGTCGAATGATCGAATATTTGTCCATTCGACTCTATTCTAATGTATTCGATCGTTCGACCATTCCCTATTCGATGATCGAATATGCCAAAATTCACATATTCGACCAAATAAATAAATCCTACGTTCGAAATTCGATCAAATTCGTTCGAACTTCGAATCCTTAACTTGAATATAGTAAATTGGCCCCTTAATCTCAGATTATAGAATAAAATAAAGCAGGTGCACAAATAGACAATACAAATCTGAAATTATATACTCAAGTCTTTAGAAGTACTGGCTAAAGCAGCCATCATGTCAGGAAAAGGAAGAACAGGGCAAATACTAGCATGACAAATATATAGCAGGCTATAATGATTTTGTTTTCCAATCTTTGGACAGAGTGTTGATGAATATGAATTTCATTTTGGAGTAATGATGCATTGTTTGCCAACTTACAACAAAGGTATTTCAAGGCTGTGTTTTCCCAATTTCTTTGTACTGCTGTTTATTACAATAACATTGGGGAGACATTTAATCACAGTTCTAATGAAGTACAGTAAATCTATTATGAAACTTATCCTTAAATGGCAGCCTTGCAGATTTAACATATACAGTCTAAAAACATCCGTGTGACATGCTTCATCAAAGTTTTCTGAATTCTGCCTGCAATAAAATCACTTGACTACTTTGAGTATTTGCCTAATTTTACTTTTAATTCATTAAGTTGATACATGTAAAGCTGCCAACCTCTTGGAGGGCATTTATTAAGCTCTGATGTTTTGTATTCGGATTTTTAAAGGAGAAAATAGCATTTTTTTTTGAGTTTTCTTTTTCTGTGATCTATTAAAGATGGTGTTAAAAATCAGATGAAAAAAGTACTCCAACTCAGACCTGCCATGAAGATGTCTATATAACAATTGGAAGATTGAAGAGTTGCGTTGCTTTTCAGAAAACAAAAAATCTTAGTTTACGAGTGCAAAATCCTAAAAAAATAGTAGGATTCGAATTTCTTTACAATTTTATAGGGACTTTTTACACATTGTAAAAATTGTGAAAATGTATTAATAAATTGGGGGGGTAAAGTCATTTGGATTTGGTCGGAGTGGTTTTCAGAAAAAAGTGAGACAAGTTTGATAAATAACCCTGTCTGAGTTTCTTCATAAGATATCCCACTGCTGCCATAGGACCTTTGTTTTTAGCTACATGATTAGCATTTTTGTTTTTATGCAACCATGTATTTTGCTTATTTGTGCTATGCCAACACATATGTCCAGTTTTATTTTATCTAAGTCTTACTTTTCTTTAATAAAATATAAAATATGCTGTTGTTATGGTTACAATTTTGCTCTAGTGTCGCCTTTGTACATACTACAAAAATTGTCTTAATTGAGCAGAATGCCTGCTGTGGTCCACCTCTTGCTATTTCAAGACACAAACTACTTAAATCATTTGGACTGCAGCTTGATTTCTTTATTTTTCAAATTCTTCACAGCTAACTGTTATTTTGCTAAATCTGAACAGTAACTTAGAACTTTCACTTTGTTCTCAACAACAGAAAAGAAAAAAAAATCTCCCATCCATTCCCTGATTTCTGCCTCCCCAGCAGGGGATGTGGAACTGGGTTATGATCAAATGAAAAAGAAAGGAAAGAAGAGTATGGAATAAAATGAGGAAAGCATAGAGGTAACAGTGAAGGACTTTGAAATCAACATAGAGAATGAAACTCAAAAAGCACAATGTAGCTTTTCATTAAAGCCTGTGGCACGAAACATTAAAGACAGTACTCGTCAATAAAACATACATATTACAAGCTACACCTAAATAAAGCATCTTGCATTTTTTTAAATTCTTTATCTTTAAGATGTTGGTCCGCATTCTCTATTTTAAATTAGCAACTGAAACATACATTTCAATGCTGACTTTACATAAAAACTGTATTATGTTCTTCCTAAACATGTGCCAAGCACTTATAGAACAGCTCATTCATTACTTTAGGGTGCTTGTCTAACCACTTTTGGGTTCATTTGACATGGAGTCCCTGTACAAAGACTTACACCAAATTTCTATTTCTCAAGGCCAAAGTCATTTTTTAGTAAATTAGACACAGTTTAGAGTACTGTAGTATCTTGACTAGCTGGAAACAAACAGCAATAACAGTGTCTTTCAGCCCCCACCTGCACTGTGTCTTTGCATCTTATGTAGGGATTCATATATGCAAGGAGAACACTGCCCAGTGCAGCACTGCAAGTTTGCAAAAGCAGACAGAACCAGGAGCTCAAAGTAAACCCACAAGCTAATAAATAAATAAAAATAACAATACATAGCAAATGAGAACATCCCTTTTCATAAAACAAATGAATTACTTGCAACATTGAAATACAGAAGCCTGGAAGAATTAACAGTAGAATTAATATACTCACTTTCCAATTGTATTTGGTAATGCTACAAGTTGATTGTCATCTACTTTCAGATTTGTAAGTTTTTTCAAGAAACCTAAAACAATAAAACAGTGGGAGGAATAAGAACTACACAACATATCATAAAGACATTTGCTACAGTTAAGCTGGATTGCCTAAAGCAGTGATCCCCAACCAGTAGCTCGCGAGCAACATGTTGCTCTGCAACCCCTTGGATGTTGCCCCCAGTGGCCTCAAAGCAGGTGCTTATTTTTGAATTACTGGCTTAGAGGCAAGTTGTGGTTGCATAAAAAACAGATGTCCTGCCAAACATTCTCTCCTGTAGGCTGCCAGTCCATATAGGGGTTACCAAAAAGCCAATCAGAGCTCTTATTTGACATCCACGTGGACTTTTTCATGCTTGCGTTGCTCTCCAACTCTTTTTTAAATTTAAATGTGGCTCACGAGCAAAAAAATGTTGGGGACCCCTGGCCTAAAGTGTTGAACCTGGATTGATTTAAAGTGTTGAGCCTGCATTGCTTAAAGTGTTGAGCTTGGATTTAAAGTGTTGAGTTTGGGTGCTGACTGTGATAAGAATGTGTAAGATAAATATAATTGTGTGAGAGGGATGATGATATTCATTATAGATTTACTTTACAAAGAAGAAAGGGGTTTCCTTCTAATCTCTACTTGTATTCCTACAAAAAGTCTGTTTTTATCTGCTGTAGTCACTGACCATGCCAAATTAAATTTCACTTTGCCTTGAGGCAAGGTAAATAATTTAAAAACCACAAAGAATAAAAACTAAATGTAACCCAGTGATATAAATGGGTTTCCCATACCATAAACAAATATAGTTCAAATAAATTGCAAGTGTGCATTACACTTCTACTGAGCAAAATAAGAAGCTAACAGAGTTTACAAACCATTCTAATGTCTGGAATCACTTAAGTATTAATTGGGCCCAGCACCCATTAAATGTTATCCTCAGTCCCTTGCTACAAAAGATATAATTGTCTCTACATTAGCACAAGAGGGAGGATATCAGTCACTGCAGAATGTTTGGTGTGTGTAAGGTAAAGAACAATACAAAAAAAACCTACAAAGCAGGTTCAGAAGCTTCCCATGATCATGCTCTGAAATGTTCATAACATTAAACTTTAAGTATCCTGTACAAAGTAGGCCTTTAACATGTCAGATGCATATATCTAAGAAATTCATCCTCAACTAACACAACAAAAACATAAATGACCCCAACCAATAAAACCATTTCTCGGTTATATTGCATAGATTGCAAGTTTGTTCCATAAGTCAACATAGTGTAGCCATAAGGCATTGAAGGAACTAGTTATGCATTAAGATCACCTGAAAACCTTATTCCAGGAGCCTGTGAATTAATTAATATATATTTTACCTTTTTTTAACCATTTCTTAATAATTTTTACTCATACACAACAATAGAAGTCTAATGATAGTTCATACACGTGGACTTACCTATGGAATCAGGTAACTGCTGTAATAAATTAGAGGAAAGTAAGAGATCTTCAAGGGATTCACAACCAGATATATCTGTGTCTACACTTTCGATCCGATTCTTGGACATGTCCAGGTATATTAAATGCTTTAACTTTCCTGTAGCCTTAGTGAATAAATTGAACACTGTTAAAATATTATAATTTTGCAATGAATTCTATAGAGTTGTCCTTTTTTCTTTTGAAATATATTTTATTGATAATTTTCCCTATTTATTTTATTAAGCTCTTTATTCCTTTTTCTGTTTTTCTAAAAATCCTTTCTTTCCTGTGCATATTATTTTGATTCAGTTTAGAAAATTACTGTTTTACCTTGGATTTCAGGTTTTATATTGTCTGTTGTCTGGTTTAACTAACTGTTCTTTGTTTAGCTGACTTTCAGTCTTGGATGCAGATGTTACACTACAAGCTAGCCTGATATAGCAGGCGTGTGGCTGTGAAGATCAATTTAGGCCTGCCTAGTGTGGTTTTTGAAATCCTACTAAACATGCATTATAGTTTATCACTGGGATAGTTTCTCAGCACTTTATAAGTTCCTTTGACTTGCTATGAACAGTTGGAAAATAATTTTATGTATTGTTTATGTTTTAAATGTCTTAGTTGGTACATAACCCAATTGCATAACCATCTGAATTTATTGTGTCTTTAATAGTGATGGGCGAATCTCACCCATTTCGCTTCGCCGAAAAATTCGCGAATTTCCAGCGAAATTCACGAATTGGCGAAAGAATTCGCGAAACGAGTCGCACGTCGTTTTCAATGGGTCGCGTCAAAACATTTTTTTTTTTGCCAATTTTTGCTGGCGAATTTTTGCTGGCGTTTCGCAAATTTATTCGCCAGCGGCGAATCGCGGGAATTCGCCGTGAATTTGCCCCTGGCGAATAAATTCGCCCATCACTAGTCTTTACAGAAATGTGACAATTAAAATATTTTATAAACGAGGATTACAAATAAGTTTGAGTTTTAAATGGAGTATGTCAAATGCTAAAACATTTGCGTGTGTGATTTCAAAATTATTTTGAAACTTTCATACTACAAAATGTGCTCATAAATTAATATATATATATCTATATTGGTATAAAATATTTTATAGAGATATCTAACAATATTGTGCTACCACCACAGTAGCCAAAATAAATATTGATAAATATTATATATATATATATATATATATACTTTTGAATAACACTCAATAATTGCATTAGATTAAAATACCAAGAGCAACTGGACATACTGAAATACTGAAGAAGGTAGACCTCAATGGAATTGATCATGTAAAAATGGTTACCTTTTTGTCTATTAACATGAAACTAATGGAACATGAATTTCGCACAATACAATTGTAGAGTGTAATATCATGGGAATAAAATGGCTGAATAACTGGGCCTTCATGTTGCACACTGTTGTATCATTGGTGTGTAGTACTGTAACATTGTTATGTGCTCATAATTTTATTTCCTGTGACATACTTTTCTCTGAAAAAAAGACAATTTTTTAATCTGGTTTTGTGTTAAGGCCATGCACTACATTTTAGACATATAAAAAAGAATGAATTATTAAAGTATTGTGAAATTTCAGAAAAAAATCCAAAACACTATATTAACAATTCAACAGAGAGACCTATTCACTGCATACAGAGTTTGGTTTAGTTACTATTTGAATTTAAACATTCTATCACATTACAATAAAATGTAATCCATTTATTTATATTACATTTGCAGCTTTAGAAGCACACATGGAATTCTTTCACGTGCAGAATAAATCTTTTTTGATTTTGATTAAAGTAAGAAAATGAAGCAGATGACATGAAATGCAAGGATTCTGGCAGGAGTGCAAGTCTACTAATAAGAGGAGCCTACTTCAAGTCATTTTGACGTTAGATTAAGGAAATTAGGGCCGGAAACAAACAGTAAGCAAAGCATAAGATTACACCTAAAGCAGCTGACAAAATGAAAGCTATGTTATAACCTGCTTTAATACATGTAGGGATTATTTATGAAAATCAAAAATTTTCTGATGTTTTAAATAAAAAACTTCTGACCATACTAGAATCCCCGATTTGCCATTATTTATAAATTTAAAGCATTTTTTTCCGATTGTCACATGAATAACGTGACTTTTTTTGAAAAATCTTAATTTTTGTGAAATCATTGTGAAAGCACGGAGACAATAATATTTTCAAATTGCGAATAGGACCTCTGCCATTGACTTCTACAAGACCTCAACAGGTTGAAGATGGAGTATTTTCCAACTTTTTGTAGCCTCGGGGTATAATAAATCTTGAAAAATGTGAATTTACTAAAAATTTTGATTTTATAGAAAAAAGTATAGTTTCTAGCATTCAAACTTTAATAAATAACCCACGTAATGTATTGCTTATAAAGTTTGCCTAAACTCATGGTGAAATATTACATGTAAAACAAAATCAATCTGTGTTGTACTGAGGGCTGAAAGGGTATAAAGATGAAAGCTTTGAGATGCCTATTAAAAATCAGTTACAAAATGACTGAAAGTTCATTCATTGGACTACTTAACTGGGAAATTTGAACACTTGCAATGATTTTGCATTTCAACAGTTCCTAAGAGCACATATGCATTAAAACGTTATCCATGAGGATAAGAATTTTTAAGATTTATAAACCACTGTGTAGCAAAAATTTACACTATTTTACATAGGCATGCACATTCCTGGATTCAAAGGCTAACAATTTAGTTGGAACAGCTCTTGGGACATAAATGACATACTTAGCACAAGACACAAGATAATTAATAATTTGATTTTGATTACCCCAGGCAATGTCTGAAGGGAATTGTTGTCTAGCCATAATTCCTTTACGTTTTGTATTAGTTCCAGGCCTTCTGGCTGAAAGAAAAGTAAAATAAAATCCACTGTCACTGGCAACGTTTAGAGGTGTCTGTGTGAAAGATATAATATGGTAAAAATTGGTAAATACATACAGCATTAAGGGGTTGCTTTGTGTATTCTGCAATAAGTGTAAAAAGACACAACTAGGACATTACTAATAGGTGAGTACTACTCTTTGCATATACTGTAGAGAATCAGATCCCCATTAACAGTGCTTGTTGAATCCTCTATGATACCTGCTTAAAATAAAAAACAGCAGCAGGAGTAACACGTTTCCTTACCAGTTCTGTAAACTCATTATTGCCTAGATCAAGCCTCTCCAGCTGGGCAAGTTTACTCATAGACCTGTAACATAATTGAAAAAAACTTTTATAATGACATAACCATCAAAAACTTGTGGGCACAGATAAAAATAACTCTCATGAGAGCCCAGAATGGTGGAAATACCCATGTGAACGGTAAATGAAAAAATCTTATGTTTGCACCAGCATTAGTAACCCATAATAAACAAACAGCAGATAACATTTACTGGTTATCTGTTTGAAAGCCAATATTTTGAACTATTGGCAGATACTACTACAGTTAAAATCTCAGCAAAATGTAGGTCTTACATCAAAAACTGATGGTTATCCATGGCATCTAATAATTATCTATATAATCCTAGATGCAGACAACAATAGTTATAGGAGCAAATGGGGCCTAAAATGCGCTAGTGTTGGCTTCGCCAACGTTCACTGCACGACACAGGCGAATTTTCGTCAGCGTGACCCGAATTCACTAAAATACAAATTTGCGCTCAGGGCGGCAAACATTAGTGAAGTTGTGGTACCGTTACTTCGCCAGGCAAAGCACATTTACGATAGCGATGTCTAATTTGCATACGGCGCAAAGTTAAACGTATAATATGTTACAGCCAATACATTAAACTACACAAGCACAGGAAACCTTTAATAAATAAAATAAAGTTGTCCTATTGCCCTAAACATGTGCCCACTGTATAGTTGAGTTGCCATATGTTAGGAAATGTAGGGAGGAAGGAGGGTAACCTCCCAAACAAATTACGCTATTTTTCAGACTATCAACCCAAAAAAGTAAAAGACACCAGCGTTTTTTTGGGACTTTCAAACTGCTATCTAATGTATTGAACTTTGCCAGGTCTGACCTGTCGAAGTAAAGTCTAGCGCAAGAGGTAACGTTCAGTTAAATGGGCATCTTAGTGAATTAGTGTAGTTGCAAAAGTTGGCGTAAGGGTGCAAAAGTTGCGCTAGTCTATCTACTTAGCTAGCGAATTTTCGCCAGGGACACTGTTAGTAAATTGGCGAAGTTGCAAAATTACGTCATTAGAGGAACAGTTCAGTGAAAAAAGAAAAACTGTGTAAATAGGCAGTGCAAAATAAACTATGTTTCTAATATCGTTAGTTAGACAAAAATGTAATGTATAAAGGCTAGAGTGAGCGGATGTCTAATATAATAGTCAGAACGCTGCTTCCTGCTTTTCAGCTCTCTAACTCTGAGTTAGTCAGCGACTTTAAGGGGAACCACATGGGACATAACTGTTCAGTGAGTTTGCAATTGGTCATCAGCATTCAGCTCAGATTCAAAAGCAAAAGTTATGAACCATGTTCCCCCTGCAAGTCACTAACTGATTACTGGTAACCAATCAGTGGAAACCAAGAGAGCTGCAAAGCAGGAAGTAGTGTTCTGTTCTGTTCTGTTACACATCCAGTCACTCCAGACTTTATACATTACATTTTTGGCTAACTATATTTGACACATTTTTTTATTTTTCACAGCCTTTCTATTTCCCCAGTTTTTATTTTTATACCTATCAATTCCTTTAAAATGTCATATAGTAAATGTTCACTATTCCTTCTCTTTCTATGTTCCCATTGTTTTATTCAGGGTTAATATAAAGAGATGATGATAACAGAGTATCATTATTTTAGTTATATTTTACAATAGCTACTATGTTTGTGTTACTGATACAGCTGGTATTTTCATCCTTGAATTAGACTCCATTGTTCTTTCTGAGCACACTTTTTCTAAACTCCTTTCATAGCCTTTCTGGATTGATATAACCATATCATAAACCAAGCAGCAACCAAAAGGGGTATGTGCAAAAAAAAATTCTAATTTTGCTCGAATTTTCACTTCAACCCTTAGTAAATGTGCCCCTTTATGTAGAAAGGGTAACATTAATTATGTACATGTGTATATGTATAAAATATTATTATTATGGTCAGTGTCAGATTTTGTTTTAGAATATATGAAAATCCTAGTTGCAGCAAAATATTAATCTTATTGTTACATTCTGTGTAACATAACCATTGGATTGTAAATGGCTTATGTACCTTGTAAAAGTCTTATTGACCATTTTATTTCCAAATCCTTCAAACTTTGGTCTGGGATCAGCTACTGAAAGTAGTGAAGGGTCAGCAGCATACCATATTAGTGATTTGGATCGTGTCTAGTGATGGGCGAATTTATTCGCCTGGGGCGAATTCACGGCGAATGCCTGCGATTCGCCGCTGGCGAATAAATTCACGAATCGCCAGCGAAATTTCGCTTGGCGAAAATTCGCCGGAAAAACGAGTTGCGCATCGTTTTTGACGCGCCGCGCCGAAAATGACGCGATGCGTCAAAGTTGTCGCGATGCGCGTCAAAAGCGTCCCGCGACTCATTTCGCAAATTTTTTTCTCTGGAAATTCGCGAATTTTTCGGTGAAGCTGTTGCTATGGCTGAAGAGCGGGGAAGAAGGAGCACTGGAAACAACCAGAACTTGCTGAAATAATCTGGAGGATTCGTCCCAAGCTGCTGTGAAGCCATGGAAGAAGACTGGAGCCAAATTTTAAACGAGCCAGGGTCAGGAACCAAAGAACTTTGGGAGCACGAAGACGCTGAACCGACTTCCAGGTTGGCGTAAGTATAACTGCACAGGGTAACTGGGACTGCGCATAATCTTTTATAGGCAGAAGGGATGCGCAGCGTAATTGCTCCTGTGCTTCCAGACAGAAAGGGGAAGGCGACTGCAAACTCTGTTATGGAGCTGCGGCGCCTTACACCTCTCTATAATTTGGAGCTTTCTGGATAACAGATTTTTGAATAATGGATCCCATAGCTGTACAAATAATAATGCGACAGAAGTTTCAAGAGATGCTCATATAGGTATTGGACTTGTTATCTCCATACCTAAAATCTGCTAAAAATCATTTATCATTAAATAAACCTAGTAGGGTTGTTTTTTCTCCAATAAGGATCAATCTTAGTTGGGATCAAGTAAAACGTAGTGTTTTATTATTACAGAAAAATAGGAAATAGGTTTTAAAATTTTGAATTATTTAGTTGAATTGGAGTCTGTGGGAGATGACGAATCCCATAACTGTACCACACTCATTTCCCCTTCTTTTATTGCCTTTTCATGTAAACATAAAAACCCTTGAAACCCCATACTAAAGGATTTTCTAAGTTAGAATCATAATTCAAAAGCATAACCAAACTGCAGCTTTTCCCTTTTCTTACAAGAATTAAATAAACATCCTGGTTGTAAGGAATAAAGTTTACCCTGGTGGTCCAGTGGCTATCCCTGGTGGGCTAGTGTCCGGCGGGGGCGTCTGCCGAATGGCCAGCGGGAGACTCGCGCCAAACGCATCCTATCTCATCCTGTGCCGGTTTCCTCTATGGTGCACGCTGTGCACACTTCCTGGTTTCATAGATGCAGTTGCGCCGGCGTGATTACGTCATCGTGCAAAGTAGCGAAATTCAACAGTTTAAAAGGGGAATTCAGTGTTTAGCAAACTGCCCGTTGTAAGGTTCAACTTAAAGGTTTAATTGTTCCTAGTGCAATTGGTTTATGTATCATGCTTATTCTATTGACTTCTATGTATTGACCCTTGCTTGCCTGACTATCCTTTACCTGTCCACTGACTATTCTACGCTCTCCAATACTGATTCCGGCCTGTCTGACTATTCTCTGCTTGGGCTGGCCTGACCTGCCTGTTCCAAGTGGCGTTACTCCATTTTGTACCTTGATGAGACAATTGTGCCCCTTTGCTCGTCCAGAACCTATAGCTATGCTCAAATAAGACCTGGCGGCATCCAATTAGCCGAGGGATCCTCCCAAGGTGAAAGGCAGCGGTTATAGGCAGAAGTGAGAGACAAAACCAGGGAGCTTAGCTTAGGTTCTGGATTTAGGGTGCCATTCGTGACACCTGTCATATAAAATGCCATACAAAAAACAGATAATATATGCTGGAACAGTGCATTTTGTGGCTAAATGGGTTACAGTAGCCTTTTCAATATTTGTGTATTACTATAACATGCCAAAAGGTATAATCAAAAAGTAATACTTCATTACAATCCCAGCTTACTTTTGACTTCACTGAGGCAATACAGGAAACTCTACATGGAATAGATCAAAACACTTCATGATCAAAAGATAAAAGCATGAAATGTTCACAAAAGCCGTCTACCCTTCAGCCTCTGTAACTTTGCAAAGTGGTAACTGCGAGTGAGGTGAGTATTAAAAGGTCAGAAAAGTCTATAAAAAAAATATATATATATAGTATATGTAGCAGTGAAGTGAAGCTGGCAGAATTTATTTTTAAAAGTTATGTCTAAGTCTAGCTGTCTAAAGTCACCTAGCACCAAAAGATGAGGTTTTTAAGTTTATTTAAGCTCTATTTTCAATAGTTTCAGTTGCTCATTGCCGTGAAGACAGGGAGCTACTGGGGCATATTTAGAGACACAGAGCTTCCCTGGGGTTGTGGTTGCCTTTGGCTGGTACAAAAGCCCAAAATATATTGTACAAAATTTATGACCTAATTCTTTTGTTAAGCTTTAGTTCTTTAATAAAATAACACAAATAAAGAGATTGCTACCTAACAACCGACGAGTTATATATTTTTGTCATAAATCCACTTTTGGAGGGTAAAAGTTATTATTATTATAGAAAGCCAAAGCCAAATTCACTTGTTTCTGCAATTGTTTGCTGGATCAAAGACAGGCGATTCTTCATAATGTTGCACCTCAGTTACAGTTATTTTGTGAATAAATGCAAGGCAGTACTGTATGTTGTAAAGTTTAGTTTGTAGTATACTATTCAGAAATGTACTTGTGCCCACACATGTTCCTTTACAACTTGCTAATGCGCCCACTCAACCTGCTTTGATTATAACCTGTTTTGATTATAACATGCAAATGCATTTACACCAGGGGGCCGATTTACTAACATTCAGAGTTCTATTTTTTTTACAAATTGTATTCTTCTTCTCTAAAAGCTTGTGTTTTTTTTAACATCTCTTAAACACTTAGGGACAGATTCTCTAAAGGGCGAAGTGACTAACGATAGCAAAAATTGCCATTGTGACATAATTTCTTTACTTCACCGATTGACTAACAAGCGCAAGCGCCCCTTTGCTAGAGAAGGAGGGTTACGCTGGCGTTGCTTCGCAAATTTTCACTCTGGCGAAAGAGCGTTACTATGCCAGTTCACTACGATGCAGATTTTACTGAACGTTACCTCTTCCCCCCTACATTTCCTAATGTATGGGACATAAACTATACAGTGGACACTTGTAGGGCAATATAACAACTCTATTTCCTTTTATTAAGGTTTCCCAGGTTTGTGTAATGTAATGTATTTGCTGCAACATATACGTCCATTGAACTTTCACTTCCTGCTGTATGCAAATTAGCCAACACTAGGGCAACTTCGCTTTGCTTGACAAAGTAACACTAGCGGCTCCCTGGACGAAACTTCTCACTTTAGTGAATTAGCGTTGTCTCAGCAAATGTTCACCTGGCGAAATGTTGCAATGGCTTTGAAGTGGACACTGGCGAAGTTGCACTCTTTAACGAATTTGCCCCTAAAAATTTGATAGTCAGTGTAAAAAAACTCTATAACAAAACTGCTCCAAATAAATGCTGCCAAGTTCCCATAGAAGTCAATGGGAGTTAAACTAATACCATTGGACCTTCAGATTTTTTGAAGTTTTTTTTTTTTTTCAGCTAGTAATTGTTTTTCATAATTGTATAATTTTTTTCATTCATACATTTTATATACATAATTTGTAATAACATTCATAGCATTTGTGGTTTTAGAGAAATAGGGGGAAATGTAATAAAATTCGCAAACAGCAAAGCTTTTCAAATAAAAATGTACCTGTCGCAATGTAATGTTCTTTGTTAGGCTTTTATAGCATTACAAATCTAAAATTTCGTTATATACTTTGTTGCAAAAACTGGTTTGCGATTGAGAAATTTTATTACATAAATTGTGAACGTTGCAAAAGCAATTTGGTTGCAAACTTTGCGAGGAAGCCGTTGAGATATTTAATCAGTAAAAAATGGTACAAACGTAATGTTTCCAAAGATATTTTTGCAAACATTTTTTACACTAACTAAACATATTACATTCCCCCAATAACGTTTAATCATGGTTTCATAAATCAATGAAAGTTAACCGTTAATAAATAGACCTTCACATGCACTAACTTACCCCATTTTAGCATTGTACTCTTGAACCTCCTGGGCTGGTAAATTCTATATCTTTGCTCAGTTTGGTAAAGTATCATCATACTGGGTAAATACTAGAATCTGCCAGCCTAGGTGATGCTTATTTAGTATGTTCAGGAAAGAGATCAGCATTTTATTAATAATATACTGTACAATGCTTCTCCTGGACAAAAATATTAGCCATGTTTAACATTTCCTTTTACTATTAGACCCAACACCGAGCAAAACAATAAAGGAGCAGATCCCTTGAATGTCAGTGATTTGTCCCAAGCTAAATATTTCATGGATACTGGTACCTGTCTGAAGTGTATTTTTGCAATAATTTTGGCAGGTGCAGATATGTAGATTTATTTGATAGTTTGAAATAATAATTTTTTCTCACAGCACTCACATTTGCTATTATAGGCTTGTGAGTTACTAACTCATGAAATGTGGACTGCTTCCTTGGATCAAAACATTTTAAGGTGAAATACATTGGCAAAGTGAGGAGGGAAACAAATACAAATGCTGAAAGGAATAGTCTATTCTTCTTTCATTTTATATTAAGAGTTGATTGGTACCACTAGCCACTAGTCTTATTTTTTTTTTTGCATCATCAAACAGCTTTTACTGATACAGATGCAATTCTTTTATACAGCAGTGATATGCCCAGCTCCTTTGTGCTTCTGTGCAGTATGCATAACCCTATTAAGCCATTAAGAAGCAAAATTGGCATGCCTAATAATTGTCCAGCTATACACATCACACATACACAGCCTAATAAAGGTAATTTAACATATGCAAAGTCCAGTTTGAATGCAACCATGTTTTTTACCCACTTGTTGTAACCTGCATTTCACACAATTTCATGTAATTAAGATTGTGAGGGGAGCTCCATATGATGCAGTTGTGCACTAGTATGATTTCTGGCACCATCAAAATCATCTGCATCTCATTCTTAGGTGCAAGTCTGCTACACTACCTGCAATGGAAACCCTGGAATTACTATAAGCCTAAAGTCGGCAATAGCCCCAGGGTTCCCATGTGTCAATAGGTGCATTTGCTCACAATTCAGAATATAAAGAGTAATAAACACCCTGGAGCAGTATGCAGCAATAGGGGAGTGCAAATATTGAATGGTGCCAGTACAGCAATGTTTTCCATTTTTGGGCTATCAAACATCTAATGAACTGAATCACAAGTCACAGATTCCACTACCTTTCCACAGACTTGCAGAATAAGGCAATACACAAAACATTAAACTACAAATGATAAACAATATATACTATGCTGCTGTACCAAGGAGCAGCATCTCTCTGAAAAGGAAGATCCGTGTCCACTAAAGTTCCAAATTCTAGTGGAGTTGTTGTTGGGTGACTTTACCCAACATGCATTGAGTTACCCTGCCAGACTCAGACTATACCATGCAGAACGGATATTTCAGTATTCAGGGATGAGTGGAATCATGTCATATGGATAACATCCCTCATTGAAGGTGCATTAGCTGTCTACTGCTGTACAGTAGCTGTACATATTTTGTTAGCCCCAAAGTTGTCCTTCAGATACTTCAGCGCAATATGTCTAACTCTGTCCTGACAAATATATTTAGCACATAGTTTAAAATAGACTTACGATTAAGACAAGGTTTTAGAGAGCTAACAACTATAGGGATGCAAAACAGTGCTCACAAATAATTTTATGTCTACAAAACACAGTTTGCTACAAATATGAATCAAGGCAAAATCAGCAAACTAATCAAACTAAACTTCCACAATTACTAATTGGGTAGGTTCATGCATAGTCCTTGTTAGTTTTTCAGTTGTGAAACCATCATCTATACATAATGTACTTGGTCCCTGCATAAATTGTGTATTTATATTTGGTAATTAAAATTCAACAAATGACAGGTCATGAATGTATAATTCTCTTGAATATTTGGTTTCCATTAGATAATTGGTATATTTGTGTGACGTGTGAATTTTACTGCAATTGCATTTTTTTGCTTTCCAAATCATGAATTTTAATAATGTTTTCAAAAACTCAATTTGTTTAAATGTAGTATTTAATTAATTTTTTAAATTTATTAAGTGCATGAAAAACTCAACAGTCAACAGGAGGTGTCTTGGATAAACTTGAAGTAGATTTTTAAATTTGAGCTTTTCCATTTTTAGAGTTTCAATATTTTTCGAGTTCCATTGAAAATGAGGAAAGACCAGCATTATAATTCAAAATTTTAAGGCATTCAAGTTTTTTTGAGCTACAATTTCCAAATTTGAATAAAAAATTTGGGCCCTATTTATCAAAATTTTATGTCATGTAGAGTTTTTCTCAAACTCAACTCACATTTTAAAAAGCACTACACTAATATCTACTTATTATACGATCCAAATATAAAATAACACATTAATAAAACATGGTGGAGCAAATACCAATATGACAACAAAAATCTTTTCATGCAATAACAAACAAAAAAGTTCTGAAAACCTCTAAAACCTTGACATAAATAAAGGTTCACAGTTTCATTAGGACACCCCCAATGACTGCTACATAACCTTGCCAGCTTTTAAAAGACAAAGTCTTGTATACAAATTTGTTGTACTTTTTTAAAATATCAACATTTTCGTGGTTTACCGTAATTATTTAAAAGACCCTACAGACAGAGGAAAAGGAAGTCCCACATTCTGACACTCTAAAGATTAAAAAGAAGGCAGACTTTAGGGTAACGTTTTGGATCTTTGACTATTTCAATTATTCGAAGAATAAAATGGCACTAATTCCAAGAGATGTCAGAGTGCCTTTATGTGTGGGTGTTAAATGCAAAGTATTTTTTTTTTTTAAATGATAATATACAATTTGATGTATTAAAGATGAAAAGAAAAGAAAGCAGCAGTAGAAAATATACTGTAGACCATTATACTGCACTTCATGTGCAGAATAAAATGAGGCTATTTTTAGTAAACTGGAGTAAATCCCATTAAGACCATAACATTAATCTGAAGATGCAGAGAATCCCATATGCTTTCAAAAGAAATTCCACTTTCATCTTAAATCCTAGTTATGACAAACTACAGGGTGTATATGTATCTGTACTTAAAGGCTGACATTTAAAATGTTGTTTTTCTGTTCTCTGGCTTTTAGTATTTAAAAGAATTGAAATGAGTAGGGGTAAATGTTGAAAAGGTTTGATCTGCTGCCACATAACCAGTCATCTTAATGTTTATGGCATGAACAAGCTTATACCTTTTTGTATTTTCTACAAAAACTATTTATATAACCCTACTATTGCTATATCAATTTGTCATGTATTAATTTGGTTGGTATAGCATTGTTTATCGTTTTAGAGACATCAGATTGTAGAAAAATATAAACAATTGCAAACATATTTCCCTAGAGATTTATACAGTTAATTCCTTGCAAGATGTTATTGGATCATAAGTCAATCCTCTAACAATTAGATAAATCCAACATGGTCTCATGTTAAAATAAAAAAACAAACAGCGATGATGTAATGACATTACTGTAGCTATAAGAAGCCAGCAAAAGGACCAAAATCAACTAAAGAGAAACTTATTTCATAGGTTATCTCATAATTACTCAATTGTAGTCTATGGGGAAATCAGGAAGTGAATCTGAGCAAGTATAAAAACTCAAGAGGTTAAGCTCAGGGATAGGAGATTCCTGGAGTAATACATCTATGTGATCAATAGGCAAAAAGAATGTTCATTCCTACTACTGCTTTGCTCAGAAAGTGAGAAAAATGTGGGAAGCAAAAAGCAGTATGTTCTAAAAGAGTTAAAATGTTACATGATAGTTTTCATGACATTACAAGTAATAGCTTCTCATGAGTTCCCACTTGAATTGTAAGTTGTATCTAGACATAGAGTCTAACTATCACAGATGGTGTGAATCTCACCCCATAGATGGTTTGTAGCTACATACATACCCTGTAGCATATTGACCAAGGCTGTTCCATTTCTGCCAGTGGTAACTATGTATGCAACTGCAACTGACAGTTCAGTTAGTGAATTCCCACCTGGCAGCATAACTCTGCACAATAGTGGAATCCCTGATTCATCCACATTACTAACTTTCTAATGGTCTAATTGTGTTCCTCAGACAAAATATCCCATCTTACTCAGGAACTTCTTAAATGTTTGCCTGCAACTGGGCATTCAGTCTCCATGCCTGCACCTGGGCATTCAGTCTCCCTTCCTCTTACATTGTCCAAATACATATTTGTAGAATAATCATAATACATTTTTAAAATAGTTATTTAAATGTATATGTAGGGACCCATAAGTAGCATGGCCCTTATGGCTTCATTCCCTTACCCTTACCTTCCTTTTTCCTGTTACTGGGCTAAATCCCATGTAACAATTTATTTGCTACAGGTTGTGACCACCCCCTGCAGTGCTGTAACAAAAGTACTTGCAGGGAGGGGCACTTCCTCTTTGGCCTGCAGCAGTTGATCTGAGCAGAAGATCCACTGAGCCTGGAGTCAAGGCCCCAGAGATACAAGGCCCTAAAGGGACAGCCACCTTTAGTGAAGTCGGGGATACAGGCACCCAGTGAATGAGGACTAGATAGTGACAGGTTATATCTTGTTATAGCACTTTCTAGTACAAGTGAGTCAGAGAGGAAAGATAGTACGGGCAGCTCAAGCTCCAACAAGGAGGATAGAGGGGAGTAGTTCTTCCCCAGGCTCTACCTTGCCTGTAGTGAAGGGATCACAGTATTGATAGGGACCTTAGGAAGAGTTCTTTAACCCCTGACCCAAATCTGCTGTTGGGATCCAGACCACATGAGGTATTGCTATCCTGGAGGGTAAGCCTATTAACTCCAACCTACTGATCCTACCTGAGAGTCTTTCCTGGCAGCCTCTGATATACCTCTGACTATATATATTGTATCTGCATATGATCCACCTTGTTGTGAGTATCATTTACCCTGTGGTGCTTTGTTTGTACATAAACATTGTTCTACTTGTTTGCAAAGAACCCCTGGCGTCCAACACCTGTTATTTTACACATCTTCCAGTATTGAGTTGTAGTTCAACTACCTCACACGTGTATTTCCCCTTAGCGAAAGCCCTACCTGATGAAAGAGGGTCGCATGTAGCCCATGCTCTACCATATACTAGTTGGTTTTGGTTTAATACAGCCAAAAAGGGGTTACATATAAGCAAACATTCCTACTTGTTAACAAGTACAGACATTTTGAAAAACTGACCCCACCCACTCAGTCTGTCGGCAGCTTTTATCAGCCCGTGTATGGCCACCTTTAGACTCCAATGACTGGGAAGATCTTACTCACACCTACTTACCCTTTGAAATTAGCATATTACCTGATATGAACTAGCATATACTCCTGTGACTTCTATGCTAGGAAAATGATCATCCTCTCCTGGAAGTTGCCCACCACAAATTGTTGGAAATCCCTAATAAATCCTCATAGCCTATTCTCCCCCCTTTTCTTTTTCTCCTTCTCCTCTCTCTCTATTTATACTATGTTATGTTAAAAGGTGTTGGTCCTTTACTAGCAGCAATGGTTAATTCTGGCAATTTTGTACACAATGTGGATTTTTGTATGCACCAGAATCCAATGCATTCCTGCTCTGACTACCCTCTGATTATCAAAGCTCAAACAAATAAATAAAATGTTAAAAAAAAATCAATTCACTGTGTGTTTTCAAACACCTGACAAGTAAGTGCTACCTGTGGACCGGTTGTTTTGGATTATTAGAAAAATCATTGTCTGTTCACATGTTCTGTAAAGCCACAAAACAACATGCTTGGTTAGTATAAAGAATCAAGTTCAAGTGGTCCTGTTGGGTTTACTGTATATAAATTGAGTGGCTCAGAATTTTCACTACCTCATCAAGAAAAATATTGTTGCAATTTAACTATTGCCTCTTCCTTTCTTCCACTGATGTTTGAATACTTTGGAGGTCAGCACAGACCATTCCAGATCTGAACTTGTGGTCAAAATAGGCACTGATGCCCCAAAAACCAACCACCAACACCATAATTCAGAGATCAATGCCTGGACCACTCCAAGGAACAAACAACATAATGATTTTAAATTACAATAAAGCCAGAGCTGGAGAAGTGGAGGTCATTTGTGTGGAATTTGCATGCCCCACATTTCCCCACATCTGATGCTCTTTCTCTAGGACTTATTTACTAAAGGGGCCAAATAGCAAGCAGTCTTAACATCTGCAGTGTTTTTGTGACTCTGGATATATCTCTGTCCTGTACTAAAGCAAATATTTAAGCACTGATTTTTTGTGTTAAACAATAACATTCTTATATAGATGAAGCCACTTTGGATTGTGTGTTTGACACAGAATAACAACTCAGAAATCCCTTTTTTCCCTCTTAACACAGAATATTGTGTCACAGCATCCCATCCAATTAAAGAGTTCACCATAGAAAACAATGGTGCTTTGGTATGCTAATGAAAAGGTTAAATGCATTAAATGAGTTAAGATAACTTTAGATAACACCGTTTCTTCAATTAACCCTGAGTCACGATGCATTTAACACACAAATCCAAGTGGCTGCATCTGTATATGTAGAAAATATTAAAAAAAAAAAAACCCTGCCCTTGAATGGTTGCCATAGTTGTGTTTCTGAAGCAAATACACCAGTTTTACCAGTGCGGGGCAACACTACATTATATTGTGATTCCTTTAAAGCACTTTGTTACTGTTCCCTTAAATGTGTGCAGGAAAAAAAACCTGATCTCTTAAAAATGTGAAAAAAAAACAGCTGGATCTCAAAGAAACCACATTCTACTCTTCATATTTCAAAGTATGTATAGTAACCTCAAAAACTCAAATCGAAAAATAACTTGAACCTTGAAAATACAACTCCCATTGACTTCTACGTGAACATGAACAGATTATAGAGAATATTTTTTTTATTCAAGATTTCACACAAGATTTTTCACATCAAACTGGAATGTTGATAAATCTGGGTTGACAGGGTAATTCAGGTCAAGCAACCAGATAGCATGTGCGAATCCAAACCTTATATAGGCAGTGCAGAAATGTAAAATTAGGTATGCACCAAATCTACTATTTTAGGGTTTAGCCAAATATTGAATCTTTCATGAAAGATTTGGCCATGTACCTGATCTAATTATCTAATGCAAATTTGGATACAAAGAAGTTAAAGATACCATACACACTACTCACAAATTAATAAATTTTCACCTTCCATGTCTGTGTGTCAAAAAGTCAGAATCCTGCTGAAAAAGGCCAAATCCTGAAGAATAATTACGTTTCCATCATATTAGAGAGTTCATTTTAATTTGAACTAACTTTAATATTGTCTGCATTACCCTATGGCATGGTTATCCAAGTCATAAATCTGTTGTTAACTCTGGCAAAGACTTGGTCTTTAGTATTCATTGTTACTCAACTGTAATCAATTTTGGTCAACTGTATCAGTTGACAGTGCGGGGCCTTTAAAACCATAGCAATCCCCAGCTTCAATTCCTTTGAGAAGCTCACACAAACTGTAACATGTATCTTGCTAAGGGACACTGCCTTTAAGGGGTACATAGTAATTAGGCCATAAAGAATAACAATCATTTCAAAGCAGAGAAATTGAGTCTATAAAATATTCTTTAAAAAAGTCTAAAGGGAGTTGAGATAATCATAATTGGTAAAATATAAAAAACCTTTAATTTGTTTATCTACACAATATCAAAATATTTTTATTTTTTAGCTGTGCTAAAATATTTACTAGGTGAGTAGGTTTCCTGATGTTTTCCTGATGTAGTAAGAGAACTTTCCTTTTTTGAAAGTTGAAATCCACTTTGAAACAAATCCCTGCATTTCTGGAAAATGCTTTGTTCTGCACATCCATCCAACCCACTCCTACTCCAATGCACATACACAAGTGCAGGCGTCCCTGCCTGAATGCAGCTTTGTGCGCAGCCTGCAGGGCGGAGGACAGAGGAGAGGCGAGGTGGGAGAGCGAAAGATTATGCAATCTTTTTGTTCAACCCATTGAATTAAAGCAGTTCAACTGCAATTGTTTCATTTAAAATTCATTGTGGTAATGTACAGAACCAAAGTTAGAAAATAGCTGTCTCTGTCCAAATATTTATGGAACTATCTGCATATATACAGTTGTGCTCATAAGTTTACATACCCTGGCAGAATTTATAATTTCTTAACCATTTTTCAGAGAATATGAAATATAACACAAAAACCTTTCTTTCACTCATGGTTAGTGGTTGGCTGAAGCCATTTATTGTCAAACAACTGAGTGTTTACTCTTTTTCAATCATAATCACTACCCAAACTACCTTGATCAAAAGTTTACACACCCCAGTACCTTAATACCATGTATTGCCCCCTTTAACATTAATGACGGCTTGAAGTCTTTTCTGGTACAGTAGTTGTGGATGAGGCTCTTTATCTTCTCAGATGGTAAAGCTGCCCATTCTTCCTGGCAAAAAGCCTCCAGTTCCCATAAGTTCTTGGGCTGTCTTGAATGAACTGCATGTTTGTGGTCTCCCCAGAGTGGCCCAATGATATTGAGGTCAGGAGATTGAGCTGGCCACTCCATAACAGGTCGACTTGGCCTTGTGTTTTGCATTGTCATGTTGGAATGTCCAAGTATATCCCATACGCAGCATCTGGGCTGATGAGTGCACATTTTCCTCCAGTATTTTTTGATAACTTACTGCATTCATTCAATTCTGACCAAATTTCCTGTTCCTTTGTAGCGCAAACATCCCCAAAACATCAGCGATACACCACCATGTTTCACAGTAGGAATGGTGTACCTTTCATGATAAACCTTGTTGACTCCTCTCCAAATGTAGCATTTATGGTTGTGGAAAAAAGTTCAATTTTAGTTTCATCACTCCAAATGACTTTGTGCCAGAAGGGTTGAGGCTTGTCTCTGTGCTGTTTGGCATATTGTAAGTGGGATACTTTGTGGCATTTGCGTAGTAATGGCTTTCTTCTGGCAACTCGACCATGCAGCCCATCTTTTCTTTATTATGCATCTTGAAAGAGCCACACCACATTTTTTCAAAGAGTCTTGTATTTCACCTGAAGTTATTTGTGGGTTTTTTCTTGCATCCCGAACTATTTTTACTGCAGTTGTGACTGAAATTGTAGTTTTATTTGGTTTGGTTTCAACAGAACCCCTAATTTTCTACTTCTTAATTAGAGTTTGAATAATGCTGATTGACATTCTAAATTCCTTTGATATTTTCTTATATCCCTTTCCTGTTTGCTATTGATATTTTGATGATTAACTACCTTTACCCGCAGATCGTGAATCCTTGTGCCTAGCCGAACTGAATCTGAATCCTAATTTGCATATGTAAATTAGGGTCGGTAAGGAACATTTTATCACAAAACAAGGAAGCAAAAATGTTTTTTCAACTTTTTATCTTCCTGTCACTAATGTGCATACGCAAATTAGGATTTGGTTCAGTATTCGGCCAAATCTTTCATGAAGGATTTGGGGATTCAGCCGAATCCCAAATAGTGGATTTGGTGCATCCATAATATATATACATATACAGTATATATATATATATATATATATAAACATTAATATATAACAACAGTTTGTGGAAGGCATAAAGCAAGGTCCATTAAGAAATGGATTGCAGAATTTCCTTCGCAGAGATTTGACCTCGACACATGCAGGATGAATTGGAAAACTGATACAAGCCAAGCCTCCTCTGCCAATTTCAGTGTCCAACAACAATCCCAAAACAGTGTTCCTACATCTAATTAAAAGCCTTCCAAGAGTTTTAGAAGGAAAGTGCTACTTTAGCAGTAAAGGGAGGACCAGCTTCAAATGAATACTTTTTGGTTTTGGAATAAGATGTTGAACAGGTAAGTGACCATGTGCATTTGGCCACAGAGATACAGGAAGAAAGACAGTGAGAGGAATGGTATTATGCTATTAAAAATAATTAAGATAATGCTGTCAATTAAAGGGGATCTATCACAAAAAAATAATTTATTATTAGCTTCAACTAGCTGAAATAAGGAACTGTACTGTTTATGAAATTATCAAGTTAATATTCCCCTCTGAGCAAACTATCTCTCTTCATTTTCTCTTCATGCAGCAGGTGGCATCATTTTTTTAATGGACAGTTAGGTGTAATACATCCTTTGAGGGGATTGCACCTTTCCCTAGAAGATGAATTAGAGCTCACACTTTCAAAATAACTGGCTCTGATGAAAATTCTGTTTCTCTGCATGAAGGGTGTGTGCCAAATGTAGTTATTTTGTTAGCTTTTGTTTGTGCTGGAGTTCATTATTTGAGGTAAGAAACAGACCCCCCCCTAAAAAACGTATTATACTAACCAGTCATCCTATCCTCAGCATGAAGAGATCATGATGGACAGGTTGTGGCTTGTGAGATACTGAAGAGTAATTTGATCATTTCTGACACTACAGAATTTTTAATTGATTGTATTTAGAAAGTGGATTATTAGAGTGAGATGATTAAGTTTTCATGTATGCACTACATCCCCTTTAAGGTAATGGAAGTACTGGAGTCCTGAAATACAAATGGACTTTATCCTAAAAATCCAAATAAATTAACTACCATGACCCTTTGTTTACTTAGGTAATTAGGACATCCATTTCCACTGAAATTAAGACAGAGAAATGTTTTGTTGAAACGTGCTTTGTTTATGCTAAATAATTTTTTTTTACATCTGTTTGTAGGTTGGCTGTTAAAAAGTGTACAATCTATAACTAATGTCTATAGCTTGGTTTTACTAGAACTGTTGTACATTATATTTCTGGCTTCTCTATCAGCCCAAGGAACCAGTCCTTTAGCAGTAGAAATCTGTGTCCAAAAGAGGCCCCAGTAGCTCCCCATCTTCTTTTCTGCTGGTTCACTGCACATGCTCTGTGCTGCTGTCACTTACTGAGCTTAGGGACTGACTCAAAATAATTTTCTGTAAAGAAAATTCTGTAGTGTCAGAAATGATCAAGTTACTCTTCAGTATTTCACACACCATAACCTGTCACTCTTAATGATCTCTTCATGCTGAGGATTAGGTCAGAATTTGATAAGCAGGTATAATAAACATAGAATATATATTTCACACTATAAGACAGATTATTAATACAGAAAATGACTACATGGCAGCACAAAAAAAAGTGCAACTAGCTTCAGAATATAATAATCAGCCCTGTAGCATCACTTTATATTACAGGACAACCTCATTTTGTGCTTGATAATTTGCGACAACCCCTAAGATTAGCTTCTGAACAGCTGCTCAGAGTATGTGAGTGTCACATTTGAAGCCATATTTATTTTAAGGGTTAAATTCTCCTTTACTGTCAAGAATAGTTCTTACCCTGATGTACTGCTGTGGTGTTTATACAAATGGACTGTAGATGTCACTGTGCTCAAGACTTATACTGTGCATACTTACTATACTGTTTAGAGGATTAGAGTTTAGGTTACTGTTGTGTAATGGCTGCATGAGCTGCTAATAAAGCACTGTTATTCTCTACTAATACTTGGCTATAAAAACACAATTGTCTGTGGCAATACTCAACTGTGACAGGTAGGAAGTTTCCTAGAGCAATGAGAACAGTGCACAAAAACAAAAATGCTAATAGTTCAGCAAATATATAGAAAGTTAAAGGTTTACATTTCTTCTCTAATAGAATATGCTTCTGAAACAGCAAAGTGAAATCCAAAGCCATAATACCTATAAAACTCTCTAATCTTCCCAGCTGCGGTTAATAAATGAGTTCAATAAAATAATACTAGCACCTCCAGCCAAAGAAGCACTTTTAATCTAATTAAGCAATAAGTAAAATAAACCAATTACAGTATAAATGTAATGGGAAAATGATGGTCCATTTACAGAGTTCATTAATATTTATATATTTTGTAAATGGAAATAACAACTGCAAAATTACTTACGGTATTAATTTAATTGTAAATTCATTGCTATTTCCCTCATCAGACACATCTGGTAGTGCAAACTATTGAACAGAGAGGGACGAAGTAAAAGCATTACTAAAACATTCAGTTTAAAAATGTTAGCATTTTTGCCAGCAGTAGAAGGCAAAAATAAACTTTTCTGAAACTATAAATTGTTTGTTAACAATCATTCATATTTCTGTAAGCAAAGTGAAAGCAGAGCAAAACACATAGCTCACCTTTCTATTTACCCCTTTACTTAACTTTTACACCCTGTTTAATTTACATACATCCTTTCAGCCCAGGAAGCACCTGTTTTTAGATTTCATTATAATGAATGGCAATGGGAAGGTGTATTTACCGAAACATAAGACATTATGAGGCCTATTAGTAAACAGTCTTATTTTAGTAGTTTTTGAAACCACAACTAAACTCACTTTCTCTAAAACCAGGAATGTCATTAAATGTATTAAAAGATTAGAACTGAAAAAGCATGAAGACCTACTCCAATTTAAATATGCAACCCGATTCATGACTGTATGGCATGTTTAAATCTGTAAATTGTATGTTTCTTTTTGGTGCTAATAAAAACATTTCTTTAAAAGATCTTCCAGTAAAAGGACATCTGTCATTGACTTCTAAATGATGTTAACAGGTTTTAGCTGAAGTATTTTCGTCACATAATAAAGTCACGTTTTACTGTCTGGTGTTAAAAAGCCCGGTCCGAGAAAGTCATGGTTTAATATATCAGCACCTATATATTGAATTTTTTATTGACATTCTGGGACCTATTTATTAAACAGCAACTTTTTTGGGTCTGGCTTTTTGTCACCAAAAACCTGAAAAGTATTTGGAGAAAAAAGCTCAACTTTTCCGGGATTCATTAATGCTACAAGTGCCACTATTCCAAATATGAAAATAATCCAGCTAAAATGTTTTGAAGTCATGTAAAAGTCAATTTCCCAACTTTCATTGATTTATGTTTTTTGAGGTTTTCGGGTGCTTTTGATGCTGTTTTTTGCTGTTGCAAAAGTTGAGGTTTTTAGTAGCTTTTCTGCAACTTTTTCCCATTCATACTCGGTTCAGATCTTTTAATAACTTTCATAACATTCATGGTTTTAGAGAAAGTGCATTTTGTTGCTTCAAAAACATCTAAACCACTAAAATGCAGCCTTTGATAAACAGGCCTTTATGTATTGACATTTGCTTTTGGTATTTCAAGGGACATTTTGTAAAATCTCAGCAAAAATGTTTTTGGGTATTTGTTAGAAAATAGTTTCTGGTGATGACCAGAATTCTATGAATAGATTTTAATAGCATTAAGGAACTTGCTACACCATTTTTCTAATATCGGCATCAACAATCACGTGGATTTCAAAAAAATACCTATAATAAATCTCATTCACTGTAGTCTAGTGATTAAGACTCAATGAATTCACTTAGCTTGCATAGTTCTCATAGCTTGAATGTGCGTTTGTGACAGTTCCTTATTCTACTCATGGTTTTGCCAGTGTTATACATATAAGTATTTACTCTAATTACAAAAGCACAGCAATTAAGGGAGTAAACCTAGTGACTGTTATGGGGCCCAAGAGTACATATGGTCCATAGAGGGTCATGGCTGATGCTCACTATATCTGTGCAAAACAGATTAACCTTACAAAATTTCCAGTAACTGAGGATCACAACGGATTTTTCTGTAGATCCCAGAATAATCAAATTTCTCGTTATAATGGATTACCCTGTAGTGTACTGTAAAATATACTAAATAGTAGAATTTATTTAACTGATGAGAACAATGTGAGTGTTTCAGCGGGGTATTAAACATCCTGGTGGGCATTATTAGACCCCCTCATCATCTAAAAGTTGAATCATTTCTGATCAATTATTGTAAACAAAAACAAGCATTACACATATTTGTGTTGGAGTGTGCTATGGCAAAGCTAAGACTGAATGCTTTACTGAAATGCATATTACAAGAAGAAAGGCTCAGCATGTTTTTCTAGAGATGTTGCTATCAATAAACTGTAAACCTCTAAGAATCTTACTTGGACCATAACATAATTTGGCACCAACCAGCTCTCTGCTATAAATGCAGAGTGGGGTAACACAGGTACTCCGTTAAGATGTTCTGTATACTATGTATGCTGAATGCTGTAGGATAGCCTAGCAGGATGTTCAAGATTATTCTGTCTGGAGAAATTATTTACCCATAAAGTTAAGCAAAATTATATATATAAACTCTATTGTAAAGAAAGTGTCAAAATAATATGAAAACAAGCACTCTCTTTGGGAATGTGTGTACAAGTGTTATAACATCCCACCCACTGAACCACAATCCCAGTTGCTTAAAGAGTGTCCTCAGTGTCAAGAGACAGAAGGTAACTTTTGGAGGGCAGTCAAAAAGGATGAAGAAAAAAATAAAGTACAAAAAGAAGCAAATAAAGTAGGGTAAAACATAGTAAGGGGGCATGCACATAAGGGGTGTGGGAGGAAGGGCATGCTATGATGAACAAAATCTGTGAAAGAGAAAACAATTAATATAAATATATAAAAAGAGGCCATCATTTGGGGGTTACCTATGACTGTAATAAGTAGATGTTATATAGAGAAGTGGAAAAAAATATACATGTAATATTTTGAAGAAAGAAAAATAATTAACAGTATAGACACCTATTCATTTACAAGGGCGTGTCCAATTAAAAATAAAAGAATCCATTGTTTAATTGGCCTTCCAGTGCTTTTAGTGCAACTTTTAGGGGATTAAGTCAAAATTTTAAAATTTCTCAATATTTTCTTAAAACCACATTGCTCAAACTTCCATGCTACTTTTTACAATACAGTTACACAAAGAAATATGGTGTGGGAAAAGACTTGATAAAATCATAAAAAAAATCCAAATTGTACAATTTTTTCGGATTCAACGCCCTAAAACTCATTTTTTTTAGGATTACCACCTGAAAACAAATTATTGTACGAAACTCATCGCAGATCATGATATCTTCCAGTTGTAAATGGGACATCTCCCATTGACTTCTACATAATCTCGGCAGGTTTGAGATGGGGTACTTTTTTATTCAGACTTTTAACAGTCTTGAGGCTTAATAAATCTAGAAAATTAAAGTTTTTTTCTACGCAAAAAAATTTGGTTTTCCCCTTTAAAACTTAGACCAGAAAAAAATCAGACAGTAATAAATAACCCCAATAGTTTTGCTATGAAGCAACTGCTCTATCAAGACCAGAATTAGCTAAAACTTTACTGTGGTGTAGTAAAAATGAAAAAGAAACTTACTTTGGTAATGTTTTCAAATGATTTTCCCTTAATTCCAATATCCTCAATTTGCTGAGCCTAAAAAGAAATTATGTCAACATTAAATTCAGTTGCATAAGATATATTCTTCCTAGTGAATATAACTTAGATACAGTACTTGCATTAATTGGAATTAAGAAGAATAATAATGTTATCTGAAAACTGGTATTGTAGGTGTGGATTTTATGCTTAAAATAGCTCATTCAATGGGACCCAAAGTGCATCCCACTGATGTGACGTAGAAACAACTAACAGCAAGGAGAGATCATATAAGTGGCATAACAATTGTGTGCTGGGCCCCCTTGCCAAAAAATCTTCAGAAGAGCCCAGTGCACTCTGACCCACTCATGTCCTGTCTCTGCCCACTCACTCCCTATCCAGACTCCGGCCAATCCTGCACAACTTGAGGGCCCAGGAAGAGAGTGGCTGGGGAGGAGGGTGGTTTGTATTAGCTATAGAAAAAAGCAGACCCCATAGTCCGGGCCCCCCTGCAATTGCGGGGTCTGCTTCCTCTATAATTACTCCACTGGATCATATTAATGATGCTACAAATCACAGCAACAAAACATTCCATATGCAGTGTTACTGTAGCATTCAGAGGTGAAAGTGCTAGAGAGAAAGTTAGGGTAGGTATAGATAAAATTAGAAATGTTTAGAAAAAAGTGGGGGCAAAAAGCAGAATAGAATAGAATAAGAATAGAAATATTGGCTTATAGACTCAATAGAGAAAACAAGAAGAGAATGGGGAGCAGAGTTTAAATGAGAAGAGAGGAAACATTACAATGTAAAGGTGAGAAAGGTGAGAAATAAAATACTGGGAGAAAAGGAAGAGGAGTAAAGAGCAGAAATGAAATGGAATGGAAAAAATGGAGAGCAGATTAGAAGAAAGCCCAAAACAGACACACCTTGGGAGCTGGGGAATTGTATATGATGTAGTTAGTGCTTTTTACAATACAACAGGGATGCACAATTTTTTGTATTGCAACTTTGAGGCAGTTATAGCCACCAGAGGAAATTGGAGGACAAGTATAATAATAGCCCCATGCTTACTGTAAATGAAAATCAATAAATAACCATGAAATTTATTATTAAATTTAAGACTAAACATGAAATCATAATTTTTGGCTAATAGAGTGTTTAGTCTTGTGATAGCAAAGTAATATATTTGCAAACAAAAAACTCAGCATGTATGTGTTTTTTCATGGGCTATCAGAAGAGAAATTGACAGATATACTCTATTTAGGCCACACAGATTAATATGTGTTACCTTCCAAAGGTAGCAGGAAGATATTCAAGAAAGGCATCATTAAGGTACAGCTGAGTCAAGTTAAGAAGCTGAGTAAAACCATCGGGGAGCCTGGAAAAAAAAGACACAGTATGAAGTCAAAACTTTACTTCTCAGGTTCAATTTATCAAATTTTGGGTTCTGATGACTCCTGGTATCACAATACATGGGAAAGAATGAATGTTTCTACATTATCTATGTAGAAATGCTATAGCACTAATTGAAACCAGCTTTACATTATTATGCCAAAATACAGATCTTAAAAGATAAAAGAGAACCTTAAAAATTTACATTTCAGCAATTAAAGTTTATACAATGCAATTTTCCTTAGAAATAATTGTGTTTATTCAGGTATATATAGTCTACATAATTTTTGATCATTTTCCATTTCAGTAATTACATTTCTATAGGAAGTACATTTTCTATAGGCCTCTAATTTTAAGATGGAGATAAGCCCACTGCCTGGATGCTTTTAGCTTAGATCAGGGATCCCCAACCTTTTGAAGCCATGAGCAACATTCTGAAGTAAAAGGAGTTGGGGAGCAACACAAGCAATAAAAATGTTCTTGTGGTTCCATAGCAGGGCTGTGATTGGCCATTTGGTAGCCCCTATGTGGATTGTCATTCTACATTGAGGCTCTGTTTGGCAGAACACCTGTTTTTATACAACCAAAACTTGCCTCCAAGCCTGGAATTCAAAAATAAGCATCTGCTTTGAGGTCACTGGGAGCAACATCCAAGGGGTCGGAGAGCAACTTGTTGCTCGCGAGCTACTGATTGGGGATCACTGACTTAGATGATGGTTGTTAGTCCTGGGATATTTAACAAAATATGTTTTCCCCCAAACTCCATAAATTATAAGACTTGTTTTAGATATGTGTAAGGATGTAGCCTCTAATTGCCGGATATAGAAATTTTTATATTATACAAAAATACCCAGCAATAATAAATACATACAATAAATAAATAAATAAATAAATACAATTACATTATATTACTAAGCAATTAAAATATGCAGTGCTACAACAATGAAAAGTGCAGTCTATAAATAATCACTAATAGATGTGCCTTAACAGTTCAGTTCAGCATAAAATTTCCAACAAACCACTAATAAACAAACCCATACTGGATATTCTGGTATTTATCTGTGAAGGTGATGCAGTAGCATGTTTAATAAATGGCCCTGTTTTTGCAGTGAGCTATTACTTGAATGGTACTGAATACTCATCATGGTCACTGCTATTTACACTAAGTTAATAAAACTCCAAAGCCACAAAGCCCAAATGGATTTTGCTGAACGAATCAACTTCAAATATCTTACAGAAATACACATTATCTCTGTTTGTGGAAATCAATATTTCAAGTGCTGATACTCATTGGTTTCATATTAGAATACAAAATCTTATTTACCGCAATGCCAGTTGTATTTAGCTCATGTGACAAAAACAAAAGTGTTTCTGTATTTTCCTTTAATATCCTATGGCATTATTAGCATTTTGTTTCCTTCTATAGATTTAGAGAATTAAAAAATGTGCTTACTTTGATATGGGATTCACACTGGCTTCAACTATGGTTAAGCATTTGCAGCATTTGATGTTTTCTGGGAATTCTTGAATTCCTATAATAAAAAGTAAATGAAACATAAATAACAATTTCTAGTTTAATTTACACATATAATGGATACAATGGATAGTGAATCTACATTGTATACATAGGGCAGAAGGTTCACCAGTCTCCTAATAAATTATCTCAACACATGGGAACTAAACAGCCAATAACATCCCTTATTTGGCACCCTCGGGATCTTTTTTCTTGCTTGTGTTTCTCTTCAACACTTATGTTAAAGCTGATATAAGGTTAGACTGAGCTAAAAAAGCAGTGGTATCAGAATTAATATGTAAGCTAAATTAGTATTCTCACTCCACTTATTTTGGAAGCTTCCAAATACAAAAAGTTCAGTAGTCCTGCCTTGATAGAATTATGGGGACATTTCTTTTGCAATGAATTTAATTGCTTGATTTATATGACAGAAACAGTTTGTTTTAGAGTGAAATTTTCTTTTTTATATAATAATTTTTCAACCACTAGTCATATATATTGTCCTTATATAAAAAAGAAAGAAATAAATATTTTTAAAAACATTCATTAAGCATTCTCCCTGTCCCTGCCACTGTCCCTTACAAATGAAAACATTTCCAATGCTCCACCTTTCTAAACTTTGGCTGTAGCCCTGCCCATTTCAAAGCTGGGTAAAATAGGAACACAGAACAAAAACATATATTAGACAGCATACTGAAATCAATGGGAAACCCAAGATAAAAGTTTGCATTACATTTTTCACAGAGAAATACCACCTCAGTTGTATAGCTAGTTTTTTTGTAAGCTGCAAATATAACTGTTCCATACTTACAAAACAATTATCAATTGAAGAAGCCAAAGGGCATTGAAGGAGTTATTTATTATAAGGCTAAATATTCGAGAACTTCAAGTTTTTTATATTATGAGATCTGAATGTGAAAAAAGCTTGAATTTCAGAAAGTCAGAATCTGAAAATCCTGCACCTCAGACCTACTGAAGTTATATATAGGTCAATGGTAGAGGTCCCTATCCTATTTGGAATTTCTGTGGTCTGCAATGGAACTAGCTCAAAACTCCAACTGTTTCAGACTTTTTGGGTAAAAATCCTTAAAAAATTCAGACTATTCTGGTAAAAATCTGAAAAAATTAGGAAACAATCCTACGATTAGGATTTTCGGGCACTTTTTTGTGTTTTTCCCAATCCAATTAAATCATGGTTTTTTCTATAAATAAATAAGGTCCAATCACAGATTCTAGTTTGCTCTAACTTAAAATTATTTAAAATAATAAAAAAATATTAAATAAAATAATCAAAGAATTTTTATACACTTTCCAATTTCCATTTTTAAACCACCCAAATACACATTTTAAATACACAATAAAGTACATAGTAAATACATAGCAAAGCAGAGGAAGCAAAGAGTATGGTCCCCTGCAGCTGCTAGAAAAACAGAAAAAACGGCATATCCTGAATAGAGACTGCAAGTTATGTGTTGCTACTGCGCACTCACCAGTGAGGATGCCCCTGTTTATTGAAAGCATCAGTTGAACTGGTCTGCTTATGCTACATGATAGAATAGGGCAACAGTAAGAGACATTTGTACAAATATTTTTACTGAAGGAGCCAATTGTACCTAACCTATGAAGACACTGAGAAATTATATCCTTTAATGCTGGAAGCATAAAAGGTTAATAGTAGGGATGCACCAAATCCAATATTTGGGATTCATCCAAAATCCCTGAATCCTTCATGAAAGATTTGTCTGAATACCGAACCAAAGCTGAATCCTAATTTGCATATGCAAATTGGTGACAGGAATGTAAAAAGTGGAAAAAACATGTTTAACTTCCTTGTTTTGTGGCAAAAAGTTACGTGATTTCCTTTCCCGCCCCTAATTTGCATTTGCAAATTCAGATAAGTTCAGCCAGGCACAAGAATTCGGCTGTCTGCAAGTTTGGATATATGGCTCTGAACCATTAGGCTGTATTTGTGCTATAAACCAGCAGTTCTGGATGCATAGTTGGCCATAGGGACGCAAAGGAGTGATTTGCATGTCTCCGCCCATGTTGCCTTGTGGGAGAATTAAAACTCTCATTTTTGGTATCTAGTCAGTGCTATGTGTATGGCATGAGACAAGTAAATACCTTCTGATTTCAGAAGGCTTCACTTTGCATGTAATTGCTTGTGAAGGGCTTTTTGGCTCCTTTCAGTCCTTCTCACCCTAACCAGGTTCAGTTTTCCTTTTTCCATAAACCTGAAATTCGACCCTTTATAAATCTGCCCCTTAGTATTTAATCTTCTACAATCCATTCATACAATGTTCTTTTTTACCAGGACATAGTTTTCTATGGAAATGCTGTTTTCATACTGGCAACAAGTGTATTTTATTGATGTACCAATTCACAAGTATATACTGTTTAGTATTTGCAATGCAAATCAAAGAAATTAAAGCAACGGTTTTGGTCTGTGGAACACTGGCTATAATTAGTGTCATCTGTCATATTGGAGCCTTTCATTCTGTTATTTTAGCTTTTTATCCTTATGAATACAACAAATACTCATCAATTATAGGCCAAGTCATACCAAAGTCATGACTACGTCTTACCTACTACTGGCTAAACAAAGTAGTCTATAAGTTATAAGGTACTTTTTATCCTTGCGCTATTTCTTGCCTCACCTACTTTCTGTTCTTGAGATCCCTGAAATCATTATATATAAATTGCAATGAATGTAACAACAATTTATTACTATATATAATTATTAACATTTATATAGCACCAACATAATCCACAGTGCTGTTCAGTAATTAGGTGTATACATTGAAAATACAGGTTACATATAAAAAATTGATAGAAGGGTGAAAGACAGCCTACCACCTAAAAGATTTAGGTATCATCAGAAAACATGTGAAAATTCATATTAATGGAGTAGTTTGCCAATGAAGAAAGTACACAGAGTAAATAATAAGGGGTCTAGGAGAAAGTGTTGATGAAGACAGTTGAGAGAAGTAAGGGAGAAGTTGAGTCTGCATTGCAAGAGACATTGAAAGAAATGGACTATATGAGGTAAACAAATGAATTGGATGACCTTGGTACACAAAGAAAAGTATATCTTCACAGGAACATTTTCAAATGAAAGCTGCAAGTGTATGCTTGTATGTGGAAGTTTAGTTTTGCGAAAGTATACATGGACATACTGTATCTGTATTGTATTATCTTATGCTGCCAGTTTTGCTTACCCCATCCCCAGCCACAGTGGGATATAATCTCCCCCCTTTCTGCCTGCTGGTGTATATTTACTGTGGCAAGGTACACTCTTGAGACCGTGTCAGTAAATAATAATGAGTTGGACAAGGACTGTACTATTTCTGATTGTGTGAAGTTTTCACCAATGTACTATCTGTTGTTACACTGTAGCACAGGGCCGGGCCAAGGGGTAGGCAGAGTAGGCACGTTCCTAGGACGCAAAGCTTGAGGGGCGCCAGGAACATACCTGCTCTGTTGCCTACCCCATGTCCAGTACCCTCACTCCCCATCCTCTTTTTTTGCATCTGCAAATGCAGTTCGGGACTTCTGCCCATGCGAGGTGGCGTCATCTCGAGATGTGTGCTGGTGTTGCCTCATGCATTCAAGCATCTAAACTGAAGTCATCTCGTACATGCGCAAAGGCGTCAGCCTGAGAAAAACGCTCAGTCTGTGCCGCAGCCGGATAGGTTGCCTAGGTTGCCTGGTCGGTGTGGCCCTGCTCTGCTGTAGCAGGGTAATATAGCATAGAAATCATTAATTAATTTTACAGGATTAAAGTCAGGGAATATGTAACCACCTGGCTAACATAAACCAACATTGTAGCTTATGTTTAGCTTGTTCTAAAATGTTTTCACTTTGTGCACCTCCCCATACCATCCTAGGATTTTATTTTAAAGTACATATCCATAAAATATCTGCAATGAGCTAGCATACCCTTAATAATCGCCTCAGACTAAATTGATCATACGCTAAAAATATCCACATTAAAATTTACACTGCAGAGTTGGTAGATAAAGAAAGATGAGATCATAAGGAAGAACAAAGGGACATATGAATCATGTTTTATGACAGATCCAAATATGAACAGAAGATAGTACTACAGACCATATCCTCCTTTAATCCCTATAGCTTTGATATTTTAGGTTTTGCATTGATTTATACTACGATATATACCTCTGCTGTTTGGATCTTTAGCTTTGTCGTCTTATAGTCAATGCTTAGATTAAATGAGTGGCTAATTAAACATGGGTCTAGTAATTATCTTAATTACCATAAAGCAATTTGGTATTTCATTGATTTAACTTTTGAATTGTCCCAACTGAAGCAGGTTTCTAAAATGTACCAGCCTTTGTGTTTGCTCTGTAAAGTCTTTAAGGTAAAGAAGTATTGCTTCACCTCCTAATTAAAACCTCTCAGCATCTTTCTTGATACAATCTCATCCCAAGAGCCCAGCTTCCCAACTGCCTCCCAAGTAAGCAATGCAGTTTTTTCAAGGAAGTCCCATATCTGTGTTTGGGTGTCTTTGCTATGATCAGTCTCTTCTGAAAAAGTGAATTAAGGTGAAGAGGAATGGGAAGACCAGGGGAAATAAGAGAAAATTATGAAACTCAGCTATGGCTGTTAATATCTTGCAAACCCTAAATGCAAACATTAAATTAGCACTTTATATGAACATTTTTGCAACTGCTGTGTATTTCCAAGCAGCTAGTGATTGGCGAATCTGTCCCATTTCACTTCGCTGAGATATTGCAAAACTGAAAAAATTTGCAGAATGGAGAAAAAATTGCAGAATGCATTGAAGTCAATGGCCATCAAAATAATTTGACATGTGACAATTTTTATGGGTGCTACAATTTTTACATGCACAACTCTTTTGTCTAAATGCATTAAAGTCAATGGGTGTCCAAATAATTTTGACAGCCAACAAATTATTTGTCACAGCAAAGTCCAGGCCTAGAGAATAAATTCGCACATCACTAATTTCAGCCATTCAATTTGTATCTCTGTGTCCTCTACCACAGGGATTATTATTCTGTTATCTTGCTGGATCCTATTTTGACACTGGCCACTAGGCATCTGGATGCATAGCCCACTTGTAAGAATGTTGTAGAATTTTGACTGTTAGGAATATAGTCCAGCATACAGGAACTCTATGGAATGAATCTGGAGATAAAGTTTCCACTGACTCTCAATGTATGTAATTAGCACCCTTTTCTCACTGTATTATGCATTATGTATTTATGATGTGGAGTTTTTTTATAATTGTTATATTAACTTTAACAGAAGCTGTGACAAGCAGAGGAAGTGTTTTGACCTCTGCTGGTTTTCCTGGACAGCAGTAACAGTCAAATCCGCCCCCCCCCCCACACACACACACACACACACACACATTCCCCATGTACTGTACTTATAGTTAATAGGAAACAGTGGGGGCAGTTTTCACTTTTCCCTAAAATACAGGAGCATTTCATTAATGACACTATTATCCTAAAATATTGCAATGATTAGCAAAGAAACTTGGACCTTCTCTCAGTTGAGGCACCCTAAATCAATCAGTAGCGGTGTCAAGGAGAGCTGTTACCTTGCTACAAGGCTCATCTGGCAAGAACGGGGAGGTAGGCATTGATATCAATTTGCAGGACAGCAGTAAAAAGGCTGCAGATCAAGACATCAAGTCAGGACACAATGCAGGAGACTGAGGAGATCCTGGGAAAGAACTAGGATGGCTGTCTGATGTCTTAATATTAAATATAAACAATTTATTTTATTAAAAGTACAGTATTATTATGCTTAATTATTATTATGCTTAAGGAGTACTATTAACTAGGGAATTTAAAGAAATGACAGTAATCCTTTAAGAGTTCTAAAGGAATTCTACTTATTTTTCACAAAACAAATGACAGTTACATATACATATGCTTACAGTATGCACAGCTTTTGTTTTTAATGTACCCAGCTTGCAGTGAACTGGACCATTAAATAAGCAAATGAAGTAGAACTGTAGCTTGTGACATTTGTTATTTTTTTCTAAGTCTCATTTTCCTTACAGTTGTAACAAGTTTCCAAGACACATGTAATTATCCCCTTGCCCCTTAGCTGCTAGATACGCAGAAGGTTATGCAAGATGCACATCAAGGTTACTTTTAGTGTTTTTCTACTTCTGGCACATGCTTATGTGAGAATGTATCATGCATAGTAGGTGTAGTTTGTATGTGGAACTGTAAGATCAGAATTAAAGAATTCCAACACAAGTTTTTTTTGGTTCACTCGCCACAAAGACTTTTTTTTCAATTGCTTTCCATCTTTTATGAATTACCGTTTACCCAAAATTGAAGTTTAAATTTAATGTTCCTACCTCTATGTCAGTGACCCCCTTCCAGAGCTGCTTTAGAAAGTGAATAATTTCACTTTACAATTTTAGAAAAAGGGTCACAAATTGTGAATAGAAGTAATTGGAAAAAGTATTTATTTCCAGTGAACAATCTGAAACCAACTGAACTGAAAAAAAGTTTCATAAGGTGATTCAGCCCAAATACCTTTATTTAGGTTGCTTCAATCTGGTGCAAGTCCAACAGCTTTCCACCTTTAGCTTGTTAACCCCAACCTGTATTGTAGACAGCCCGACTCACAATTTTCTTTTTCTGTTAAAGCCTTTATTAAGCCATGGGTTCTGACCCAGACTACTCAGCTGAGTATGTTTGAAGGTGAACAACCCCTGTAATGTCAAGATCTACAGTATACAACTAGGTCAAATATGTTGCTTGGTCACCTAATGAATTTCTAAACTCACAGATAGAAAATAGTTTCTAGAAAAGCATTTTCCTTGCGAGAAGCAATAATTGCCTTATCTTGTTGAATCGGGCAATATCACTTACCATTCTTACTGATATCCAACTCTTTCAGATTCACTAAACTTGCAATAGTCGTTGGCAGATTTGAAAGATCATTGTCTTGTATACTCAGCTTCCGAAGGGCCTGGCAACTGAACAATTGCTGTCAAGAAAAAGAGAGGTTAACTGAAAATTTTGAAAATGTTAATCATGAAAGACTATGACACACAGGCTTCCTGACCATTGCTTGTCATCCAGCAAAAAACAGCATTAAAAAAAAACGGTGTCCATCTGTCACTACTTTTAATGTTAATCTATGAAAAGTGCTCTGTCTGGCACAGAAAGGACAGTGACAGCTATATTCTCCACAAATTTTTTTTTTCTTTTTTACTGTTGGATGGCAGCAGCTGTCTAAATGCCCCATATGCCCGAGAGCTGTAAAACAGAATGCAATGCGTATTCTAGAAAAGAAACAAAATACATTCAGTGTTGCTAATGTGAACATATTCAGGTTATAAAAATCTGGTGAGGAACCTCCGACTTTAAACACCCCAGCATGTAACCAAACTGATGCTTCTACACAGGTACCATTAGCTAACTCTTGGAGATCATATGTGCAAAAATACTGCTGAGATATAATTTCATGCTGCTTTTATAAATAGCACAGAAATGCTGTTGTTATCACTTGCAATTTCATGCACAAATGAATTTCAGAAACCAATAACAGCATAATCAGAATAAACAGAATTTCTAGACTCTGTAACGTTAATATTTACCTGGAATGGTATTGGGCTATCAGCTATGCCTATAAATAATCATAACTTTCTGGCTGGGTTGAGGAAGGCATGAAATTGTAAAATAATCATCTCTCTTTCCAGGTTTCATAAAGTATAGGATTGAGTTTAGTGTCAAATATCTAATGAATTTGAAAACAAATGTACTGTATGTGATCTTTTATCGTTAACATTATCACATTAGAATACCATCAATGTATATATATTTATACAGAATTTATATTTTTAAACAGAATTTTAAACCAATGCCTACTAAAAAAAAAATATGATGATCTATTCTTAGAATGAATGCTTGACTTGGAAAAACTATTCTCTGTGGATATTAAAAATACAACACGTGCACATAGACAAGATTTCTATCTTTATATTGGAATACTTACACGGAAATGCCTTGCTACAATATGCACCATATGTTCAGTAAATTTGGTAGTAGAGGCAATCACCCACCCTGTTTATATTATGAATAAACCAATGCCCAAAACATAATAAATACTATCGTAGGGGGGGAAAGCTTGTGCTAACCTTTATTTGAGGTAGTCCCCTAGTAGGGCCTTAGCCAGCTTATTGTTGGGCCTGTTTTACAGTTGAGAGAGGGAGCTGTTTCCTTGGGAGTTCAGTATTTTGTCAGGGTTCCCTAGATTTTATAAAGAGTAGCAACCACATGTTCTCTTTGGACTCTATTCACAAGAAGAGGTGGTGTGTTAAAGAGCCTGGTTTGTAGGTAGGCTTTAATAGGTGAAGTGCCAGGAAATATTTGTAATAGCTTGTCTGTAACAGGCAGGATAAAGGTAGCTAGTAGAGCACCAGGTACTCTAATGAGGAGGCCAGGAAGGGTTAACCTGCTCAGGCTCAGGAAAGAAAATTCCTGGAGTAATACACAACAGTGAGCTTTGCCTAGCACTGAAGACTAGTTCCCTGATCTGTGAATACTACCTCTGGGGTGTTGCGAACACTACAGCTGTGATTGTGTAAGAGTACCCTATCTGAGAAATTAAAGTGCATTTATGATATGAGTGATAATTGTACTATCTAACCAGAACCAATTTATAGCGCTGCTACTACTGGCATTTAAATGATTCTTCTGCCAGAGTAAAAAACAAAATGGCACTGGGTAAGGTATACATTGTATATGTTTCACTTTAGTAATAATATATGTTACTAATATTTAAGCATATTTTAAGAAAGGACTGAACAAAGATCTGTGTAAGATGGTGCATTTTTCCTTCATTTTATTTCCAAAGAGGTGGCTGATTACCATTAATATCATCTGTTTTCATTATAGCAACACAAGACGATAACGTTTTTTTTTTCAGCCAAATTATTTTCTGCCAGTCTTGTTTAACTTTGAGTAAATACATAGTTTATTTTTCATCTGTATTGCTGGGTAACACTATTACACAGACGACACAAGGCACATTAATGACTTTCCAGATGATGCTACAAACATTCTGTTTATTCATCACGGCAGAAGGATAATAGTGTGTCTCTAAACCCAGGCAGGTGTATTTCTATTACACTTCTGTACTGATCAGAATGAATTTGGCTCTCTACATGCATCCTTGGTTCAGAAAAATCTGTTTATTATAGGCCAGAGCACTTAAACAATGACAAATAGATCAAACTAGACATTTTCTGGCTCACGTAATAACAAAACACTAGCTATTACAATTAGAAAATACAGTCTGGGGCATGACAACGAAATTAAGGACTTAAAATGTGTATTCCTAAAACAATACTTTTAGGTTTATATGATTATATTTGTAGATACTAAATCAAACACAGTGTTTAAAGTGACCCTGACATCTGAAATACATATGCACCATTATATACTATTTTTGTAAACTGCTTATATGGTATGGTTAACACTTTCTCTGGTTATTGTTTCTAAGAGCAATTATCAAGGAAATAATAAGTGGACTGATACATCAAGGAGCTGGGCTTTCAGCTAGAGTCCTACTCTTACCAGACAGTATTGAATTTGTTGTACTGTAGTTTGGTGGATTTGTAGCAGTTCCACTTGAACGGAGAACTAAACCCTAAAAATGCACTATTTTATATACGGGACTTATTGCACCAGCCTAAAATTTCAGCTTCTCAATAGCAGCAAAGATCCAGGACTTTTAATTTGTCACGGGGGTTATGCGACACTCACATGTTCAGTGGGCTCTGAATAGCTCTTGAGAAGCTAAGTTTAGAGGTCTTTGAAAATGAGTTTGGCCTGTAATATAAAATGATGCTACAGGGCTGGTTATTATATTCTGATGCTAGTTGCACTGGTTTCTGTCCTGCCATGTAGTAATTATCTGTAAAAATTGTGCCTTAAATAAGCCTTTTATTGTGACATTTATATTCTGTGAGTTGGGCCCTAAGCTCAGAAAGTGCCAGGAGCACAGAGCATGTGCAGTGAATCAGCAGAAAAGAAGATGGGGAGCTACTGGTGCATCTTTGAAGGGTAAGATCTTCACTGCTAAAGTTCTGTGGTTGCCTTGGGCTGGTGCATAAACCCAAAACACAAGGTACAACATTTCTAGCCTACTCCTTTGGTTAAGCTTTAGTCCTTTAAGGTGCCTATTTGGTGGATGGTAGAATGATTATTTTTATTTTTGGATCAATTTATAATGGATAGACTCAAACCATAATTTTTATTATGGCCTACCGAATAGCCTTGTTCTGCCATGAGTTGTAGTCTGGATATTGTAATGTACATAAAACTAACCTTAGGTAACTCTTCAATTTGATTAGCATCAAGATAAAGCTCCTCTAAAGTTCTTTCCAAACTGAACACCTCCTTTGGCACTTGCTGCAGGCTGCAGTGGGAATAATCCAAAACTGATATTACTTCCTCTTCACCCCGAAAACACCTACACGGGACCAGCCTCCCAATAATTTTCCGCTTAGTTGTCATCTCCAGGCACTGCACTGTAAGAGAAAAGAGAAATATTTTACTCCTTAATCAGTTATATTCAATTGAATATTAAGGCCCTATTGATTACACTATTTCAAAGTTCATTGAGTGCTCTTACAAATTGTATATCGTTCCACTGCCCTTTCATTTCCCAAATAGAAATACAAACAGGCAAAAGGTGTTTAAAAGAAGGCGCATGGTTATCAGATTAATTTGTATATTGGGAGTTTGCTTCCCCCAAACATGCCAATGGATAAAGAACCTGCACCCATGGCATTAGCCCATGCAAACTTCTTTCTTCACTTTATGCCAGATTAAAAAAACCACATATACTCCACTTACCACCCACACTGTATGTAGTGCCCCCAATCTCAGGAAATTCATAAACATGTAAGTTATGTCCTTTCTGCGCTACCCTTTTCAGGGTTTTTTTAAATGTGAGAAACAAGAATGTTGAATAATTATGGACCAAGTTATATACATTTTGTCTTTGAATATTGTGTGATATTCAGAGCAAAAAGAAAATGTCTTACATAGCCCAAATACCCATGGTACTAAAATAACCAAAGTATTTATGGCATATGCCAATAATGAATATATCACTGACAAGCAACTGATGCTTAAACTGTAAGTTTGCCGGCTTCTTTTGTTGTAATGTGTATTGCAGCCAAACAACAGCCTTGTGACTTTTGTTTGACTGTGTTGGACTGCTTCCTGTGACTTGGTGCAAAATTCATCTATCATTGACGCAAGTGTGCTCTTCTATACATGTGCAGGAGAAGATGGTTGACTAGGGACCCACCTGATTTGGCCCAGCACAGTCTTTGCTACCTCTCTTATGTCCTTAAAACACATATTGATATGTATACAAAAAAATATACAGATAACATGAACAAACAAAACTATCCTAGCAGGGATAGCCAAAGCATGGTTCTCAAGTTGGTGTTGAAACAGCCAAGCGTTCAATAAACAAAGCTGCTGTTAAAATTATCCAGGTATTTTACACCAATATATGAGTTTGCCCTTATTGGCACCTGGAAAACTATTCAGCTGAAGTGTCAATAAAATGTATTGAGCCTGCAAGTTGGGTGTTTGCTGTCATTCCTAAGAGCAGTGGTTTTGTGGATGTGCAAATGTATGTTCTATTGATCTTGCCTTAAGCAATTATGGCACCTGGGTAAGAGCAAAACTTTTTGCTCATTTCTATACATTTGTAATAGATGTAAATTAGCAGCAAGACAGAACTACAAGTGTTTGCTTAGAAACGTCAAACTAATCATAGTTACTTAATGAAAATAACCCTCAAGCAATCATTGAACTACTTCTACCTGTACGAAGCACAAGGATGTCTCTAGCGATATGTCACTGTTAGCAAAAACATTAAACAGAATAATTACATGACTCACATGCTGGCTCTTTTAGAGGAAATCTTTGTATCATTTCAATGGGAGCAGGTGCAAAATCTATATTTATTTAGAACTGTGTAAGAAAAGAAGGTTAACCATCATCCTTGGGCTCTGTTCTCATTTTTGTACTGAACAAGCTTGTGCTTTTAAATATTTAAATTGCAGTTGACCGTTCCCTATTTCCTGCCTTCATTAATAGCTAGAATGAAAAGTGGCACAAGTACAGAGGTGAACTCTGAAACATAGGTGCATAGGGTGCATAGAGAGAGCCTAGGGGAAGGGTAGACACAGCCACAATTGCAAAGCAAACGTCATCAGCTCCCTAAAGAGAAGTTGGTTATTAGGTTCAAAGAAATGCCAATACTATATCAATGACACAATGCTTGAAAAAAACACAAAGTACATAAAGCCTTGAAACAAAAAGGTAATCTTCTGCTTCCCTAGCTTGTTACTAAGTTAGCCAAAAATATCTGATGTTGCCTTTGAATATTCGGGCCTTTCAATACATAAGATAAAATCTGATTTGGTAGGAAAAATGTGGTGTCTATAATACACCTCTTATATGCTTCCTTAACTGAAAAGAACACGGGGAAGTACCCCACCAATGTTACCCCTTAGCACAGCCCTTTTTCCTGTATTCCATTCATGGCCCCCTTTCCCCTTCAAGCACACTGTAATGACATACATTTTGTTATTGAAAAGGCCACAGCTTTTAATTACAGTTTTAAAATACAGATACAAAATATCAACCAGACAACCAATTGTTGTCTGGTTGATATACTCATGCCCGCCAAGAGCCTACACCACTATCAGTTGACTATTTAGCCATAAGAATCCCTGGCCATAGGCCCCCAAGGCAAGCCTTCCACTGCCAGCTGTGACATAATTGAAGTCCTAAACATTTCAGTTATTCAAAAGCCAAAAGTGACCAAGTATGGATCAACTTAGATGCTCTTCCTCAGTATACACTCCTGCCACAGGTGTAGCTGCATATGCTAAAAATGTAATTGCTGAGAAATAGACAAGAGGCATCACTTACTGCAAACAGTGTTTTATTCTCACGACTTCAGTTAATCAATACACATGGAAACACCAATTAGCTTAGGATGGGTGGGTGGAACACTGCTTCAGTTCCACAAAATAGAGCTAAGCTCCCCTCCTGACTCTCCTACCTTGCGTCCCCCCCCTCCTCCTCCAACCCTACATCACTTCCTGTGCACTCTTCCTAGCCCTGCCACTAAATTAGAGTCCCTATTCCTGTGGGACAAAGGGAAATTGGGGAAAGGGGACACCATTTTTGCAGCAGGTCATTTTTTTATTGTGTTTACTGTCAAAAGTATCGTAAAGCAACAAAGAATAAAGGGTGGAAGGCACACTGGAAACCACACCAAGTCAGCCCAAAAAGTAAAAAAAAAAAAAAGGCAAAATACTTTACTGAACAATCATCTCAAGCCTTGCAAATTTGGGGGCAAATTTACTATTATTCCTAAAAATTTGCTCGACCAAATTTGAAATTCGATAAGTATTCGACAATCGATTCGGTCCGATCGTACGAATGGTATTCGAGCAGGACTTAGCCTCAGAAGCCTATGGGGAGCTTCCAAATTTGCATATCCGATTTCACGAAAAAATTCTTACGATCGTAATTCGATTGAACTTCGATCATTTCACGTGAATTTTGTAAATTTGCCCCTTTGTGTCTGTCTGACACTTAGGGGCCGATGTAGTAAATTCACATGAATAGATCGAAGTTCGATCGAATTTCGATCGTAGGATTTAGTCGTTTGGTCGAATATGCAAATTTTGGCATATTCGATCATCGAATAGCGAACATTTGAATAGATTTGAATGAACGAATATTATCATTCGATCAGTGAAGGATTTAAATTTTAAAGTTAATTCAATTGCCTACTTCGCCAGATTGGACCTACTAAATTGCAATAGAAGCCAATGGGAGCACTCCCATAGGCTTCTAAGGCTAAGTCCTGATCGAATAGGATTCAAACATACAAATAATTTGAATGATCGAATGATTTATTCGACTGATCGAATAAACTATAGGACTGATCGAATAAATTTGTATTCTATCGTCGAATGATCGAATATCGAATAAAAGGTAGCCTAAAACTATTCGTTTAGCATTCAACGATCGAATGCTAATTGAATATCGAATTTGGTCGAGCTAATTATGGGGAATAATAGTAAATTTGCCCCTTAAGGGCAGATTTACTAAATTCACATATATTCACATGAGGGATTCGAATATTCGATCGAATTTTCAAAAAGATTTTGAATATGCAAATTAGGCAAATTCGGCCATCGAATATTCGCGTATTAAAAAATTTGATGGTCGAATACTTCCCCTTTAAATTTAAATTCACCTACATCACCTACATTAAACATACCAAAATGGGGATCATTCCCTAAGATCGCTAAAAATCGTTCGAATATACGATTCGAATATTCGATCGATCGAATTTTCCCTATTCGATCGTTCGAATTGCGCTAAAAAAATTTGAATTCGATAATTCCCCACTATTCCCTGGTTGAATTTCAAATTTTTTTTTCATTCGAAATTCAGTCCTTGGTAAATCTGCCCCTTAAAGGCAAATTTACTAAATTCACATCTATTCACATGAATGATACGAAATTCGATCGAATTTTCAAAAAGATTCAAATTCAAATTTCGAATATGCAAAATAGGTCAATTCGACCAGTGAATTCAGTAAATTTGATCGAATCGAATCGAATGATTCGAATAAAAATCTATTCAAATACTCGACTATCGAATTACTTCCCCTTTAAATTTTTAATTGACCGCCTTGTTCGCCAGTTTCAATCTGCCGAAGTGGCTTTGCCGAATTTTGATCGAATTATATAAAAATTTGATCGTTCGACCAGTCGAATTGCGGTAAAATCCGTTGTATTCAAATTCAAAGGATTTTAATTCCCCAACTATTCCCATAGTCAAATTTTTTAATTTTTCAACTCGAAATTCGACCAATAGTAAACCTGCCCCCTAATAATAGGCCTTAATCATAGCATGTTTTTCAGTGTGCCCTACGCCCTTTTTTTTGTTGCTATACAGTTTATATCTGCTTCTTTGAGCTGAGAGCCTGGAGCTGGAGCGCCAGGGCCATCCCTTTACTTGGTGAGTCTTTACTCATAGGTGCATTTATGCTAACAATTTATTTTTTGGATACTATCAAAAGAACACTACTTAGGCAGCTTTGACAGCATGAACAGTAAAGGTCATGCCTTCTTTTTTATTTATGTTATTTAAATCAGGTATTCTTATTGTATATTGAATTCTGCTTGATTTTAAGTGCACATGGTGTTTTTCACAAAGGTTCACAAGTTTTCACATTCATGAAAATGTTTTTATCCTGATGTATTTTGCAGTTTTCATGAAAATATATTTTTTTAAATTTAAATTTTTTTTTTTAAGATAGTATGTCTGAAAGTGAAACACATGTTCCCAGTTTACACCTGGCCCAAATACATGGAAAGAACACACGATCAAGATCTGTTAGATATAAGATGTGTCAAGATTAATAATGTCTCTGGTCTGATACATCAGCCACCTAATGCAGGAACTATAGAAAATATTACAGGCTTGATATTTACTGAACAGAAATGCAATTTAATCTGAAATGTTGCCCCAGCCAGTACATGAGTAATAAGAGGCCAGAGGCAAATACAATTATACTTCCAGAGAAGCAAAGGAATCTGAATGATGGTAAGATCAGAATGATTATAGAAGGTCCAACTGTATGGTTACCACATCCCAAGTTAATATATGTTGTATTTTACTGAGAACAAATGCCATCCAGCATTAATCAAACATGTCCCTGTTGTAGAATTCAATTTGGCAGGTATCAGTAAAGTAATTAATACACAAACACAGGCAATGAAGCATACACAAATTGTACGGAGACAGTAACATGCCAGTGGGCAAGGCAATAAATAAAAAAGAAGCCAATGAAACATTTACAATTTATATACTGTAGGTAATTAGGAGTTATTACTGCCATTGGCAGATGTATCTGAGGCATGATAAAGTAGATGTTTTTTCAGATAATGTCAAGACAAGAGATGTATACTAGTAATTATTTTATTTCATGATGCCATCAAGTTGGATTAGTCTATTGTAAATGGCCAAATGAATGGCTATCTTGTAATAATCTCTAAACCTCCAGACTTTAAAGGAAAACTATACCCCTAAAACAATGTTGGTCTCTATACAAATATATTGCATGAAACAGATCATTTGTAAAACACTGCTTCATGTAACTAAACCATTTTCATAATCATATACTTTTTTTTGTAGTAATTGCCATTGGGTAATCATAAATAGAAAATTGCCAAATAGAAAAGTAAGGACACCCCCCTGGTATCGTATGATTCACTGTGCACACAAACATACCAAACATGTTTGTTCATACCAAGCATGTTACTTCACATGAGCCAATTAACAGACAGAGTTCTGTTTTTTGCTTCCACACTTCTTCCTGTTACAAATAGGGGCAAATTTACTATTATTCCCCAAAATTAGCTCGATCATATTCGAAATTCGCTAAGCATTCGACCATCGAATGCTTATCGAATTGTTTTAGGCTATCATTTTGCTTGCTATTCGATTTCTCAATGAAGTCGTACGATCGGATACCGAAAAAATCGTAAATCAGGGGTGGAGTATGGGGCTGGGTCCTGGGTAGAGACTGAGCCAGGAGTTGGAAGACCACATGGATTCCCCAGGGCAGTATTTATGGTGCATTGTGTAAATGTATTTTACTTTGCTTTTGTCTTCTTATATAAAGTATAATAGCAAAGGGTATTCAGTAGTGATGGGTGAATCTGGGGAATTTTGCTTCGCTGAAACAAAAAAAATTAGCAAAATGTCACCGGCGTCTCGTTTTGGACGTGGGCGCGCATTTTTGGGCGCCAGACAAATTTATCCTTGCATTTCGTGAATTTATTTGCTGGTGGTGAATCGCAGGAATTCAGCGCAAATTCGCCCCAGGTGAATAAATTCACCCATCACTAGTATTCAGGACCTGTGGATAGTAAGAAATGAATGGTGTATGGCCAAGATGGGTTTACAGTACAATTGGAGATTATAACTCTGCACCAAAGCATCAGCAGCCAGTGTCTTGTAAATTGACCTTATGAGAAAATTACTTTCATTTGGCATTCTTGGGAGAGGCAAACAGATCCTCTTGAATAAGGCCCCACTTCCTCATTAATTGGAAAATAACATGTGTGTGTATAGACTACATTAAAAAAACAGCTTGATTGTCAGACCAATAATATTAGCCTTAGCTAGCCCAAATATTGGTTCCACCTCCTGCAGCAAAAACAAGGTCCTAGATACACCACAAGTAGCATTGGGTCTTGAGAAAAGACCCTTGAGTTGATCCTGAAAGACCTGAATAGTCTCCCACATTGCTCAAAGGTCAAAAATGTTGAATCTGACCTGAGAAGCCTGCAATGGCTAGGTCCCTGGTTCTCCAACTTTACACCCAAACCTAATTCTAAAGTGTATATGGTTAGGATAGGCCAGGGTAATTGGACTTGCTGTTCTACCAGTTCAGCCCTTCTTTAAGACACTTCACTCTGTAACTGAGATTAACTAATCTTTTTTTTTTTAATATTTAATTTTATTGGATTATTTTAGTACAATATGCAGTTCAAAAGGTATAACATCAGAAAATAGTAATGTTTACAACTATATAGGTTGTCTTTATCTCTAATATCATCTTATGAAAGTCAAGTTTCTAACTTTTGTCTTTTGCATTTATAGTTTCAGTTTTACTGTATCTTTATTTTACACAGGGGAAGGAGGTAAAGAAAAGGAGGGGTGAAATAGGGGGACAGGGAGTTGGGTAGAGAGTGGGGAAGTGGTCTTAGGCGTTGAAAGTGGGTACCTCTGGTTTCAGAAGCTATGTGCCTTATTTTACGTTGTCTCATTACCTCTCCTCTCAAGTATTTCGATATGATGTGCCCAGGGGTGCCACTCCAGCTCCTCCTCATATTCTCTGCCCATCAGTCTGGCTCTTATGGATTCCATTGTTCTGATCCAGTTTACTTTGGTAATGAGCATCCGTGTTCCAGGAATCTGATTTTTTTTCCAGTTGGCTGCTAATAGTGTTCTTGCTGCAGTTAGAATGTGTGTGGCTAGCTTCTGTGAGCTTTTAGATTGTATTGCTCTAATTCTCATACCTAGGAGAAATGTGTGGGGGCAGGCTTTTATATTGCTGTGAAGGACTTCGGAGAGCAGAGTAGCTACTTTTTCCCAGAATTCCTGAGCTATCTTGCATGTCCACCAGGTATGTATGAATGATCCTTGTTCCCCACATCCCCTGAAGCATTTCGCATGATCTGGGTTGCCGCTAAGTTTACTTATGCGTGTCGGTGTGTAGTACCATCTGTGTATTATCTTGTGTGCTCTTTCATTGGAGGTTGCGCATATCGATGTCTTTCTAGCTGTGTTCCATATGTTATACCAGTTTTTATCCGTGATTTGTATTCCTAAATCTTCTTCCCATTTTGTCATGTATGGCTGATGTAGTAGTGTTGTGTCTGCTGATATTCTGCTGTATAGACTGGAGATCAAGTGTGTTGGGTACGATTTGTTTAGACATATGGTTTCAAAGTGCGTTAGCTTGGTGTTTGTTTTGTTTTTAAGTGTAGTTGTTACATAATGTCTAATCTGCAGGAATCTAAAGAATTGTGAGTCTGGAATTTTGTATTTCTCTTTACATTGTTGAAAGGATATCATCGTCTGATTTATGAGAAAAGCTTCGTGTGTGATCATGTTTGCTTCTATCCATGGAATGAAATCTGTTGGGGTGCACCCTGGTGGAAAATTAGTGTTGTAGAATATGGTTCTAAGTCTAGATTGAGACGTGCTTAGGTGCATTTTTATAGATATAGAGTCCCATAGGTCCAAAGCCTGTTGTGATGTGGGTAGGATTTCCAGGGATGTAATTCTTGAATTTTTGGGGATCCAAAATAAGTGAGCTAGTTGTAGTGGATATGTAAAACTGTTCTCAATTTCCTTCCAGGGCTCTGTGGTTGGGGCATGTATGTGTATCATGACTTCTAATCTGCTGGCGATATAGTATCTATATATATTGGGAACCCCCATTCCTCCCATATCTTTGGGTTTGGTCATAGTTTCCGCTTTGATTCTGGGTTTTTTACCTCCCCAGACAAAATCTGATATTGCCTTTTGTAGGTTGTGTGCTGTTTTTTCCGGAAAATGTATTGGTAGTGTTCTAAATAGGTATAATATTCTTGGCAGTAATGTCATTTTAACTGCTGCTATTCTGCCAAACCAGGAGAGATGGTAATTGTGCCAAGTGAGTAGGTCTTTTTTGAGTTTGTCTAGTAGTTTAGGATAGTTAGCTTTATATAATGTATCATAGGATGGAGTTAACTGAATCCCTAAGTATTCTATAGATTCTGTTTCCCATTTGTAGTCGAAATTAAGTTGTAATAATTTCAGTTCCGGTTTTGGCATTTTTATTGGGATTGCGTGTGATTTTGTGGGATTAATTTTGTAGCCGGATATACGTTGAAATTGATCCAGAGTCTGAATCAGGTTTGGCAGTGTGATTTGCGGTGATGTAATTGTGAGGAGTATGTCATCTGCGAATAGGTTTATCTTGTGTATGTTATCTCCTACCTGTATTCCTTTAATGTTGGGGTTGTTTCTGATTGCATGGGCTAATGGTTCCAGGGATAGGGCGAATATAAGAGGTGACAGTGGGCATCCTTGTCTCGTCCCTCCCCTGATCTCAATGCGATCAGATCGGAGGCCCATGTTCACTACCTGAGCTGAGGGTGCTTCATATAATTGTTTAATTCCCGTTAGGAATGAGTTTGGTATTTTTAATTTTCTCAACACCTCGAACATGAAATTCCAGTCCAGTCTGTCAAATGCTTTTTGTGAGATTAACTAATCTTGAAGGGCAGTTTGGAAACTTTCACCACTGGATCATCCACAGATGAAAGATTTGACCAGTCATTTACTTACTCTCCCATAAATGGATAGAGTTTATTGAACTGATTATTAAGTAAATTAAGAGTGAACTATAATTCTATAAATTCTACCACTCTGAGCCTTCCTGCTGGTACTTGGGGCGAAAAAGGCTGTTCAGTAGAAGACTCTTCTAAATCCAAAACACCTCATTATTTTGATCAAAGGGTGAACTAGAGCCATAAGAAAGCAGAGGGAATATCATCATATTTCTGCTCTGTCTTAGCCAAGGACAGAATGGAACAGGCTCAGCTCTTTGTCCAAATCTGAATCAGAAAATAGACCACCAGTAAAGGTACTTCCTTCAAGGACCACAGAAAAATGAGAGAATACCACTGAATTAAAAAAAGAAAAGAAAAAAACACAAGGACAAACATAATCTTTTCACAAATTGAAATTAGGGATATCTGAGATTTATTTAATTATGGGAAGGAATTAAGCCATTTGTTAGGCTGACATGGAGGGAAAGAAAAACAGGTTTTCACAAACAAAAAATAGTATATTAGTGTACATTGCTTTTCACAGTGATTAAGAATAGTGATGGGCGAAACGGGCGCGTTTCGCTTCGCCGAAAAATTCGCGAATTTCCAGAGAAATTCGCGAATTTTTCGCCATTTGGCGAAATGAGTCGTGCGTCGCGTCGTTTTTGACGCGCGTCGCGTCGTTTCTGACGCGCGTCGCGTCGATTCCGACGCATCGCGTCGTTTTCGACGCGCGTCGCTTTGACGCGGCGAATTTTTGGCGGCTAATTTTTCGGGTCGTTTCGCGAATTTATTCGCCAGCGGCGAATCGCGGGGATTCGCCGCGAATTCGCCCCTGGCGAATAAATTCGCCCATCACTAATTAAGAACTCCAGTATAATTCTTTTTCTTGTAAGCTACAACAGCTTAGTTCACCACTTGTTGAATCATTGCCTAGACTTAAAGAGTTCTTTCAGCCACTCTGAGTAATTAAGCAGTGCCAGTGACTGGGCAGTGTACCAATGGGACACAATCTGTTTATGAACTGGCACTAGCTGCTATATCGTGGCAGAGACTCAAAGGTCCAGACTAAAGGCAGTTTACAAGGAAAGAGCTGGGGAATATCACATAGCTAATTATTTCAAAATAAAGGACCACATTTAGTTTGATGAAAGTAATTCTGGACTGGCCCAATGGAAATGGCATATGGTAATAATAGAACATTCTATAAAAACTATAAGATACATTTGAACTACCTTTTATATTTAGATCAGTAAATGTTTGTTTCCAGGGACTTTCCAAATCAATAACATACTGCTTTTGATCTTTAATACACATAGTAATGAACTGAATTTGACTGCTCAGTACAATTAATATAAAATAAAAATTTATTTAAAATTAAAAATCCACAAGGGCATGTGCAATTTCATTAACAGAGTGTTTTTGGCGCTCATTGAAGGTTAAAAAAACACAAATGAGAAAAAAATATGAATTTGAAAACATGAATGCGAATATACCTGTCAGAATTTTCTGAAACCTTGAATAGTTGCAAATTGCACAATATGCAATTTTTTTCCCACCACTTTTCATTTTCTTAAAGGTAGTGCTTGTGGAAAAGAGAAAAAGTTGGGTGTGTTATTTTTTCCCCTCAAACTCTAAAATGAGTCTATAAACTTCCTGTATAGACAGTTAACCCTGGGTTTGTTGACTCTCTTGCAGACAGCTATTGAGCCAAAAGCCAAAAGTACATTTTAAAGTAGATTCTCGTTAACAAATGAGTCCCTTATTTCAATAAAGAAATTTGCTAGTGCCAGCTAGCTGCCTGAAAAGTTATGCAATGATATTTTACAGCTAAATTTATGTTCTATTGACAGGGAATTGTTATTGCTATTTCATGCTGGAAAATGACACAGCTACAAAGTTTTATAAGCATTAATATATCAGCTATATTGTTACTGAAAGGAAACTTGCCATAGCCAAGAATATAAAATATTTACTGTTTCCTGAAAAATGTAAACAGCAAATCTGCAGAAACAATAATTCTGATATCAATGGTATGGTATTTATATTTAGTTCCACAGACACATATGGAACTTGGGGAATGAGAACCATGCTGTACAATCAGTATCATTTTCCGAGTCAAAAACACATCAATCAGTAAATGAGTCATATGTAGCAGTGATGAGAAACATTTTTCGTAAGGTTTTACCAAAAAAACAACACCCATAGACTCCAGTGTGTGGAAAAAAAGGCATGTGTCAAAAATTTGAGCTTGATATGCTTGACAAAGGGGTTTGTGCCCCGAAACGTTGCATTGCACTCCGCCATATTAAACACTTGAGGTGTTAATACAGTGCTGTGTGCCACTGGATTTTGTTGTTTGGACGATTGTTGGGTTGGCCAAGCTTCCAGCTGTGTGCACCAGGCAGCTCTTTATTTTCACTGATTAGGGTGTGCGAGGTCCCACTCCATAGCTAGTCAAACATTTGTGACCCATAGACTTCAATGCATTTGGCAAATTTTTTATATTATGACACCTGAGGGTAAAAAAACATGTTCCAATTGTTAAAGGGGCCATCTGTCATTGACTGCTATATGCTTTCAACAAGTTTTGGCTTGAGTATATGTCAAGAATGTCCAATGTTTGTGGGCTAGAATCCTGCTGCTCACACATATCAAATTAGTTTGCATTGCTTTGTAATTTATATCATTAAAACATTCAATTTTGTCCAGTGTATTAAGAAACATTTTGAAAAACTATAACCAACCCCCCAGAAATGCAGGAATTCATCACATTGTCTCCTCTGTTAAAACACTAATATATGCTAAAGTAAGGTTACCAGATCAGGGACCTGTCAAGGAAATTCAGTTTAAAGGTTTACCGTGACATATAATTAAAATGCAACCATTTTGCAAGTTGAACCCATTAGAAGTGTCCCTGATGTTTTTGTAATGCTCTGGTAGCCTTGCACAAGAACAGTGGTTCTCATATTGTGGGCCTTTGTTGATGAATATCAGCTAAATTACACAAAAAGTGTTTTATAAGAATATATTTATATAAGATGCTGGAAAAGACTCATTCACTCATTCAACTCAAAATACATTTACACATATCCTTCAAAACAAGTATGTTTTAGGTACTTAGGCTAAAATGTGCAATAGTGAATTGTTATTTATGTACTGTAAAAGTATACAAAGTAAATTGGGAATTTAGAATGAAAATCAAATAATAAATTCCTCTATGTATTCAATAAATTTTCAGTTTAATTGCTAATATATGTGATACATATACAAATATATTCATATGTGATTTGTACATGGCTAAACAGGTTTCTTCTGTAGCTAGATGCTTCCTTAAAATGTATTGCATTACAAATCTGTAATATTTGTAGAGGATGTGTTTTTTTTCAGTCTTTGCTACTGCTGCCTAAAGGGAGCTTTAGTCACTGGTACAAAACTCCCCCTATATTACTACCATAAAAAAGCAGTATAATAAGTAATCTTACAAAACTTAAAAAAAAAAAATCGAAAATTTTAATTTTGAAGTACCAAGGGGGCAGATTCACTAAAGCGTGTAGCGTATAATGCTAGCGCTAATTCGCCAGCGTGATGTCATTTCGCAACTTCGCAAATTCACATGGACTCTGGCGAATTTTCATTAGCGAAGTAGATAGACTTGCGCAACTTCGCACGTTGCGCACTGACGAAGGATCGTAACTTTGCAAATTCACTAAGATGAACATTTTCCTAAACGTTAGCACTTATGCTAAACGTTACTTCGCCTGGTCAGACCAGGCGAAATTCAATACAATAGATAGGAGGTTGAAAAAAATGTCAAATTTTTTCTAAGTCCCAAAAAATGCTGGCGTATTTTAGCATAAGAGGGTGATAGTCTGAAAAAGATCGATAATTTTTTTTGGGGGGTTACCCTTCTTCCCCCCTACATTTCCTAACATATGGCAACCCAACTATACAGGGGGCACATGTAGGCACAACTTTATATAATTTATTAAAGGTTTCCTGGGCTTGTGTAGTGGAATGTAGTGGCTGTAACATATACTTCTACTATCAGTATTAAAGTTCCCGCCGTATGCAAATTAGGCTTCGCTAGCGTAACAGCGCTCTGCCTAGCGAAGTAAAACTAGCGCAACTACGCTACCATTCGCCGACCTGAGCGTAAATTTGCACTTTAGTAGATTTGCGTAGCACTGGCGAAAATTCACCTGGCGAACTGCGGCGAACGCTAGCGAAGCCTACGCTGGAGAATTTTTGGATCTTAGTGAATCTGCCCCTATATCTTTAGAAAACTTTGAATTTGCCACTTTGCCACCTTAAAGCTGCTGAATTGCCATTGTAGCCTATGGGGGACCTCCTGGAACCTTTACTGATAAGTCCTTTAAAACTGAAGGATTTTTTTTTAAATTGTTCAAATAAAACAATGCATTCGAATGATTTTATTTGATTGAAAACAAACCTATTTGGTCCATTTATGATCGAAAATGCCATTTTAAAAAAAATTCCATGGTCGAATTTGTGAACATGAATGTAGCAACCTACTTGTATACTATTGTACTTCCTTTAGTGTTGCCATGGATACACATTGTATTCATCAGATTCCAAATTTTTTATAAAATAATAATACTCAAATAGAAATCTAATCTTTATTGACTTTTTCACAATTTGATCAAACTGTAAGTAAGTTAAGTAACAGAAATGCTTATGATGAACTATCGAGGAAAGCATGACATTTTATCTGACATTCATTTAGCTACACACCTTTGCACTAACTTGTCTCAATACCTTTCTAACTATGTCTAAATAAGAGTTATTTGTTTGCTACTTACAAATACTGTATGTAATAACTGAATAATCTAACCAGAAATTTGTAGGACATGTTCCTGTGTGTTAAATAATCTGCATATGACTTTAGAACATCATTCTTTCACCATGTTTCCCTCGTGATTAATATGCCCTGGTTTTTAAGGCAATTAAATTGATGCTCCTATTATACTAATGTTCTTTTTTTCACATGCACTGGATTTTTAAGCACTAAAGGATTTTGGAATGTCATTAAAAACCACATTGCTGTAAAAAGTCAATTTATGTCCAATTATGCAGTTTCAGAACATAATAAATAACTGTGACAATATGGAATATTGTTTTGTATAAGTTAATTGTTAGTCATGGTTTGCTATTTTACCTACAAAATCACTGGACAGCAGAAGCATGTCTTGTAACCTTTCTTGGCTATCGTGGTTGCACATTAATTATAGTTATTTTATATATGCAAAAAATCAACTACTAGTATTTTTTAGCATGTGAACTTTGGTGTGCTGCTTCACAAACTACTACCACTTATTATTGTCCCTCCTGTGCAGTAATCCTATTTTCCTGCTCAAGAAAACCAGTGTAGTGTAATTGCTCAGAATCTTTACCAACAGTGATATTGACACGCAAGCCAGCTATCTAAATTGTTCCTTTAACCAAACAAACTAAAATCAGTGTTTAGTGTACAGATGTCTATGGACAGTCTACAGCATGTCTATGGACAGTGTACAACTTTGTTTTATTTTTATGTTGCCACTTGTTAAAAAAAAATTAAAATACATTATTCTTATTTTCAGAGAAGTAGTGAAGTGAAGAAAATGAGATTGTTGAAAAAATGTCACTAATTTATACTTTTTTGAATGAAAATATATGACATATCAAAACAAAAGTAAAAAAGTTACATATTTAATATCAAGTAATTAGTAACAGCAAAAAAAGTTTCCTCTGACTATATCTCTCTTTCCCTCTTCACAAACATACCATATCTATCTGTCTAGGAATCCAGATTTATCTTCCTGGTACCAGGTGTCATTAGATAAACAAGTATACATACAATTCAATTAGGGGGCATTTTGGTGTCGTCTCTTTGGGCTACTTTAAAACATGAGGTTCAAACACACACGCACTAAATTGTCATTATATAACTTAAGTAGAACCCCCTTTTTTTAAGTTTTTCAAGCTACCAGAAAATTTGGTATAAAATCCATGAAAATGGAAAATTAAGGAATACGTTATGCATTATATATTGGTGGGTCCCCAGAGAAAGTGTGGAAAATGCAGGAAAACAAGAGGGTGTAAAGTTAAGGTTTCAATGTAGTTCCCTTCTGTAGTATATCTAAAGATCAATTTTAAGAGATCTTGATCAAATGACCTCATGAGATTTCCTTCAGAATTGAATTTATGGTCAGAGTAGTGCTATTTTGCATGTGTGGTTTCATTGCAGGTCTATGGGACAGCATAACATTATTCTGATTGCTAAGGGTCTTGTCTATAGAGACCACCAAAAAAAGGTCCTTTGCAAATTGGCCGTACACTCTAATAATTCAACTGTTTAATGACTTTAGCTGTACTGCTTTATAATCTGTAAGTGAGGATCTGTAAGTGGAGTTGCAAACACTGGAGTTACAAACTAAAGGAGGTTCAAACTAGGTCAAAAGTTTATTCTAAACCCTAATTTATTTTATTCCTGTTTTGATCTGTAACTGGGATAATGAGTGCTAGCAAGATTGAAGGTCTAACCCAGTGTACAGTCTGCCATATGTATGCAGATTTGGAAAAAGAGATCCAAACTGCTTACTTCTGTGGTGGATATGAGTAAATTGCCAATTTGGAGGCTCGAGTTAGAGCACTAGAGGAACAAACTGCAACACTGCGGTCGATTGACAATCTTGGAAGGAGCCTCTTGCTCACTGAGCAGGACCTAGTTGGTTTAGATACTTTGGGGGAAAAGAACAGCAGCAGGAGGACACTTTGGGGGGAAAAGAACAGAAACTGGGTGACAGTTAGAAAATATAAGGTGGACCAAAGGAAAAGGGAGACTCATCCTGGATTTATACATCCCAACAGCTTTGCCAGATTGTGTGAAGATGATAGGAGTGTGAACTCTGGATTGGCAATTCTAGATGGAGCTGATCTCTCTAACAGCCGGGAGACCAGTTTCTCTAGTAGTGGTGGGACGGAGAGCAGTCAGGCCTAAGCAGATTGTGGTTGTAGGGTATTCAATTATTAGGAAAGTGGACAGGATAATCTGTCATTCGGATCGCTATAACCAAACAGTTTGCTGTCTACCAGGTGCCAGGGTTCGGCATGTGCTTGATCGGGAAGACAAATTATTGGGTGGGGCTGGGCATGACCCAACGTTCTTAGTACGTATCGGTACTAATAGTAGACCTTAAAGAGAGAGAGTTCAGGGATCTAGCCTCTAAGATTAAGGGAAGGTCTTCCAAAGTAATTTTTTTGGGAATTTAGCCTGTGCCGTGTGCAAGTTAAGGCAGACAGCGGGAGCTTAGGGAGATAAATGCATGGCTCAAGTCTTGGTGTAGGAAGGAAGGGTTTGGTTTCCTAGAGCACTGGGCTGATTTTTCCTGGGGTACAACCTATACAGTTGTGATGGATTGCACCCCAATGGAAGGGGGAAAGAATGGCCAAGAGGAGGAGTGTTTAAACTAGGCAAGTGGGGGAGGGGTGAGATAAAGAATTATGGGGAAGCTAAGGTAGAGGGGGTAGTGGGGTTAGTAAGGGGTCATGGGGAAGGAGTCAGGGGAGCATACAGTTTACCAGCTAAGGAGGTCCCTCTGTTACAAGGAAAACAGACTAATACTAACAACATGCTGGTAAATGCACAAAGTTTGTCAGGTAAAATGGGAGACCTAGAATTAATTGCATGCTCTAAACATTATGATAAAATTGGTATCATTGGGACTTGGTGGGATGAAACATGTGACTGGACTGTGACTTTAAATGATTACACCCTTTTTAGGAGGAATTGAGGGATTAACAAGGGGGAGGAGTGTGTTTGTATGTAAAGCCTGAATTAAAGCCATGCACTAAAGAAATAACCATTGCTGGCACTGATGAGGGTGTGGAAGACCTCTGGGTAGAGATTTTGACTGGGCAAAAGGTTACAAAGACGATTATCATTGGTGTATGCCAAGGGTGTCCAAACTTTTGGCTTCTCTGGGCCACATTGAAAAAAGAAAAATTTCTGGGGCCACAGATGAGATACACAAACACTTTTGAAGTGTAAAAGTAAAGAAAATACACATAAAATAACTACAATACATATTGGATATCCAGTTGGAGCTATACACTGGAATATGGGACACCTGGATATTACAGTAAATAGACTTATTATTATACTACATTTCCTTGGGAACTGAGTGTTTCAAGCTGGGCCACATTCATATCATAACATAGTCTCCTTTGAGATTCTGTTGCAGAGGCAATTCTATAAGAGAGTAACTAAAACAATAAATTTCAGGTCTGGCGACTTGCTAATGCGGTGCCGCTATTCAAAAAGGGATCCCGCTCTCAGCCTCAAAACTATAAGCCAGTTAGTCTGACATCGGTGGTAGGAAAGCTTTTCGAAGGATTAATAAAGGATAGGCTACTGGACTTAATAGCAAATAACAATACTATGAGTTTGTGCCAGCATGGTTTTATGCGTAAAAGATCTTGCCAGACTAACATAATTTCTTTTTATGAGAAGGTAAGCAGGGACCTTGATTCTGTGATGGCAGTGGATGTGATTTACTTTCCTAAAGCATTCGATACAGTGCCACACAGAAGGTTACTGGTTAAATTAAAGAATGTTGGTCTGTAACATAGTATTTGTAGCTGGATAGAGAACAAAAAAGAGTGGTGGTAAATGGAACATTTTTCTAATTGGACCAATGTTGTTAGTGGGGTACAGCAGGGCTCTGTACTGGGTCCCTTGCTCTTCAACTTGTTTATTAAGAAACTGGAGGTGGGCATTGAAAGTACTGTTTCTATTTTGCAGATGATACTGCAGAGTGATTTGTCTAAGTTGGGAAACTGGGCAGCTGTAAGGTCCTCTTACCTGGTGGCGGAAGATGGCGGATCCCTTCGTCCCTCACGCTCGGCGTCTGACCCTCTGCTCCCGCGACGGAACGAGTCGCGCGCGTCAACTTCGACGCCGACGCTTCGACGCCGGCGTCGGATTGGTCGCCGGCGACTAAGCGTCAGCGCGTCAACGTGATGACGCCACTGCGCCCGAATTGGCGCCAACTTCTGCCTTTATAAGCTGACTAAACTAACTGAACTTTGCCCAAGTATAGGTCTTCTTTGTGAGTTCCTGGGTGCGACACTTCTGTTTTGATTCCTGTATTTGACCTTGCCTGATTAACCGTTTGTGAACCTATTCTGCCTGGATTGACCTTATTGCCTGGACTTTGACTACTCTCTTGCCTTAACCCTTCGGATACCTTGCTACACGGAACTTTGCTTCTTCCTTGGTCCTCAATATCTCCGGAGCCTTCGGGCCCTGACAGCAGCAAACTGGAAAATGAGGTTCGGTTATACACTTTGTCAAAAATAATATAAATGCAAGTTATACACTAAGGGGCAGACTTATCATTGGTCGAATTTCGAATTAAAAAAATTCGAAATTCGACCATATGAATAAAAGGGAAGTAAAATCCTTTGAATTCGACTATCGAATTCGACGGATTTTACCACAATTCTATCGATTGAATAAAAAAAATTTGATCGATCAATCGTTTGAATTTTTTTTTATTCGATCTAAACTAATTATTCCCAATTCGGTAGCTTGGTTCTGGCGAAGTAGGTGGTTGAATTCGGATTTAATTAAAATTCGATCGAACTTCGAATTATTCATGTGAATTTAGTAAATATGCCCCTAAATGGCAGTGTGTTTGGAGTTTCCTTAAATGAGAAGGATCTTGGGGTTTTTATAGATAACAAGATGTATAATTCTGGGCAGTGTTATTCTGTAGCTACTAAAGCAAATAAAGTTCTGTCTTGCATAAAAAAGGGCATAAACTCAAGGGATGAAAACATAATTATACCTCTTTATAGATCCCTAGTAAGACCTCATCTGGAGTATGTAGTGCAGTTTTGGACTACAGTCCTTAAAGGGCAAGGAAAGAATAAGGCTAGAAATGCTGTATTTTGTATACTAAACATAAACATGAACTTACTGCACCACAAGCCTAATCAAACAAATGATTTTTGCTTTCAATGTTGGCCACAGGGGGCTGTCATCTTGTAACTTTGTTATACATCTTTGCAAGACTAGACTACATACACATGCTCAGTGTGGTCTGGGCTTCTTAGGGATCATCATAAATGATGAAAAAACAAAGCTGCTTGAGTTCTGCATGGCTGGTAAGTAAGGTAGGGGCTCCCTCTGCTGTTCATAAGTATGATTGTTTCCCTGCCAGAAGTTAGGGACTGTCTGACAATTCCTATCCACAGCACTAAATGAAGGGAGAATTTCACTGCATACAGTCAGGTTTCTTATAAGAGCGGTAAACATTTTATAATTAAAGTATATTGGAGATAGATTTCTTTTTCATTAAAGAAAGTAAAAATTGGATTTTATTTCTTGGCCTTTCCTTGCCCTTTAAGAGGGATATAAATGAGCTGGAAAAAGTTCAGAGACGTGCAACTAAACCGGTTGGAGGGATAGAAGACTTTAATGATGAGGTTAGACTGTCCAGGTTGGGGTTGTTTTCACTAGAAAAAAGGAGATTGCAAGGGGACATGATTACACTTTACAAGTACATTAGAGGATATTGTAGACAAATATCAGGGGACCTTTTTACCCATAAAAAGGATCACCGCATCAGAGGCCACCCCTTCAGACTAGAAGAAAAGGACTTTCATTTGAAGCAATGTAGGTGGTTCTTCACAGTGAGGACAGTGAGGTTGTGGAATGCACTGCCGGGTGATGTTGTGATGGCTGATTCTGTTGATGCTTTTAAGAGATGCTTGGATGATTTTTTGGACAGACAATATCAAAGGCTACCGTGATACTAAACTCTACAGTTAGGGGCAGATTTATTAGATTTGTGTGAAGGATTCAAAATTCGATCAAATTGAAAATTTTTGATTTCTCAAATTTTTGAATATGTAAATTAGACCATCGAATTTGCAAAATTCAATCATATTGAATAGATTGAATAAAATTATATTCGATCGTTCAACCATTCGATGGTCAAAGTACTTCCCCTTTAAAATTTTATTCGATGTGCCAAGTCGCCAGATTAAAGATACTGAATTGCTATAGAAGGCCCCCCCATAGGCTTTTTTCCTAAGTTTTATGTTCGAATATAAATAGTACGTTCGAAGCATTCAAAACTTACGATTTTTTCGACCGAAATTTTACAATTTTTTCATTAAATCGTACGATCCTACGATTTTATAAAAAAAATTGGAATAGCGGTAAAATGCAATGTTCGATTTTGTCGGATTTTACTTTGAAAAACCATAATAGTGTCCAATTCGAGGGCTTAAAGCCCACGATATTCGACCCTTGATAAATCTGCCCCTTAGTATAGCTATGAGCATATATGGTTTGTGTGAATGTGTGGAGGGGTGTGTGTATGCTGGGTTTTAAGTTGGAGGGGTTGAACTTGATGGACTTTGTCTTTTTTCAGCCCCATTTAACTATGTCAAGAGACCTGGATCACCTTAGGTATGAAAACATTTTGATAAGACTAACAGCAATAGCAAGAGTTCTATTATTTAATGCAGTTCTGCCTCAAGAAGCAAGCGGTGTAATACCATTTTTCTTTCTTTTGTCCTGTAACAAAATGTATGACAAAAAAAATAAGAAAAATTATAAAACTATGTATATTACTTGACCAATCTGCACAAACATAACCTTTTGTTTAATACCTTCTTCCTGTGTTACAGCTGAAAGGAATGGCACTGAGTTCCTTAATTACTATAACACCCATAATGCATATACTTTTTAAAAATAGCAAGTTGCAATGAAAACTACAGAACTCTATTTTCTTTTCGAATCTGACAATAGAAGCTGTTTACTGTTGATCACAGCATGCTTACGTTTTAAAACCAAAGGTAACATTTCCCCAAGGACAAATTCAGTTTGAACACTTGAATCACAATTTACGTCAATAGCACAATAACAAAATAGAAGGGGTTATATGTGCTTTTTTATATTGATCACTGTTTTTATTTTGTACCACTTCTTTTTACTTTCATGTATCCAATCACACTGTCCTAAGGAAAAACAACAGCACTCACCATCTTGTTAATACATTTTTTTCTAAATACTAAAGCATACACCTTTTCTACAAAAATCCAATGGTAACAGAATTATCTTGTATAATTGGATAAGCCATACATATCTTTTGCTGATAAACATTTATAAGATAAGATTGAATCTGGCATTTTGTTAAACTCTGTATTATCCAGAGAGTTTAGGTGCATGTGGAATAACCTGCAAGGGGCTTAACCTTTCCCTGCCGAACTCCATGTCAGTACAATGCCTACTAACATGGAGTTCGTCCAGGAAAGGAAGATCACGGTAAGTATGATACAATCTTCCTTTTTCTTTAAGTAACTAAGAAAAAAATACAAGGCATATGTTGCCATTATTATGCTACGTTGATATCAAGCAGATTAATGTGTAACCCTAAGTAACAATTGAACATGTAAAGCAGTACCAGGCCTTTGGTTGGACTTCACTGCTAAAACTAGAGGAAGATTTAAGTGCCTAGTGCCACCCTACTGTTGCACCCGTGGAATGAGCCTCTTCTATCTAGCCCTGGTTCAGGTCCTTATCTCAAATAAAGTCAATAATGCTTTTGTGGCTCTTCACATGTTCAAATAAATACTAAGCTATTTATTTTTTAGCACTGTCTACCATGAAATTGTTTTTATCTGCTTGGAGATGCACCAAAAGTAGCATTCTTCTATCTATCTATTTGGTAAATAGAATGTGAGATAGAGGGCATTCAGTGCAATGCAGAATGAATACTGTGCTGACATAGAAAAATCTGGCTCTTATGATACAGTTATAATAGATACACAGCATAAGTATTAGATCACTGCATATCACGTCTCATTTGTCCTAGAATTTATAGATAAACTTTCAAATAGTCCAGGTCTTACTTGACCTTGAGAAAAGTTAATTATGAAAAGTGATGACTTTCAATGATCTAATAAATATGCAATAAGTAGTATTTCATCTTTATGAGTGTAGGAAATGTCTATATTTATAAAAAGAGAGAGAATGTAATGGCTATTTCAGCTAAACCCAACCTGAAATATTCTTTTTTACTGTTGTAGTGAATTCAATTGGGTGTGACACACCACTAAAAGGTTGCATTATCTATACATATATACATATTCTAAAGCTTGTTTTACTCAATAAGGAAGGTGCTGTTTTATATAGAGGTAAACAGTGATCCTATCTTTGGCAAAACTAATTTACTTACCTCTTCGAAAGAAATACTCTTTTGCTGTGCCCCTGTAATTGTAAATGGGATAACTGATCCTAAAAATTAATTGATCCATTTGCTATTTTACTTACAAGGGCTCCTTCTCTGCAGACAACTCTTTTGTTCTGTACTCGTTTATTTGTTATTCCAATGTTTCAGTCTACCTTGAGACTTTGACAAAGGTCTCAAGGCAGACTGAAACATTGGAATAACAAATAAACTTGACATTGGAATAACAAATAAACTTGATCTCCTTTTTACCATATTTTAAGTCCTGAGAATGCCTTGCTTTACATTATATTCTATATGACTTTTCTGCATCGTGATTATTGGCACAAAACTCAAAAACAACATCAACCAAATCACTTGTGTGAACCAGCACTTAGTCAATAGCACATAGTCTTTTATTATTCCCTTTAAAGAACAGATCAGTCTAATAGATATTGATTTCTTGCTTGATTTCATTGGAAGGACAAAGTGAACTATTTCAAATGAATACTGACAGCAGACACATCATTCCTGACCTGTCAAGGTATAAAGCATGATAGAAACTGTAACCAAGATTAACTAATTACAATAATATTTGGAATAGAATACTCAGTATATAATAAGGTGCACTGACTTAATATCTCAATAAAGGAAATAAAAATATTATTTTCCCTTAATTATCTTTCTTGTTACATTAAATGCCTTTTAATCCACAATCCACTGATCTTGATTGTTCTGCGTATGAAAGGTGTTGTTTCATTGCTGTTGACTTTTGATGATGTGCATGAATTATCACCACTACAACTGTTAAATGTAATGAAATCATTGTATTATATTAGAATCAAAAACAAAAACGAAAAAGTGGTACTTGGCACTAGGTACTTTGGGGCTTTTCTATATATTTAAAAAAGAGGGGGGTCAGTATACATAATATATTTCTTGCTGTCTTCTCAGCTGATATAGTGTTTTACATAAAATGATTAATGATTTGCTAAGCTTCTTACGTATGTCACCCCTAATAATACCACCTTTTCAAGTCAGTGGCTTGAGCAAAATGATTTATTTCTGCCTCCCCTGAGAATACCAAACATGCTTTTACTATGTGTACGATGAATCTTGCAATTTATTGCTTTTTAACTTAATCTGTAACAGAAATAAAAGTCAATATAAATTTACTGTGAAATTATTTATAATATCTCTATTTATAGAGGAAAAAAATATATATATATGGTATATACGTTCAAGCTTTCCCTCAGTCTATATACATGTATATAGGTTGGATCATTTCTAACAGTGACATTGTTTTTTGATCTGCTTTCAGATTTATCTCCAGCATATGTCTGTTTAAATAGGAAACTTTGAAATTGCTGTCTATTTTAGGAAAGATTTATAAATGTCTTGGCACTGATTTTGCCATCAATCATATCTGAAATACAGCTGTCAACATTTTATGTCAGCTAGAAAAAGGCTTAGGGAGGAAAAATGATGTTACAAAGAGGAATATAATTACACCCTTTGACTTTTGATCCATGAAACAAGTCAGATATAGTATGTGTCATTTATTTCTGGCAGAATTTGAAGTTAACAACTCTGTTTTTTTATGTTTTTGGTATGTAAACAATAGGGTTCATGGGGAGGCCTAGTGACAAATTTTCAAGGTCAAGAAAAAACATGGAAAAAAATAAAAAAGCTCACCAAACTTTTTTCCTCAAACTCTTAAGAAAAAAAAGGTGACACTATATTCTGGCTTGTGTTTTTTCTCAACGATCCATTCATTTTAATGAGGCTAAAAAAACCTCAAATGTCTGTACCACTCATGTGTAACTACCATGAGTTTAATGTTGCTTCTTCAATGATAGTTGAGATCCTTAGACATCACTATTTGCACATTAAATATAAATAGGAGGTTCTTGCCATAATCAATAAAAAAAACTATGTCCCTAAAGGTTGTTTCCCCTTAGTATCAATGTCTACTCTCCAGCTAAGTGCATGTAAATGGAATGCAAATAACATTCAGGCATCATTCTATATTTCTATATAGCATTGTTCAGCCACAATGAACCCCTGTATTTTTCAGTCCAGTCCAGTAATACTGGCCAAAATCAGGTTGATTTTCAGGGTTATTTAACTACTGCATATTATCTGATAGAATGACCTATAGGTAGATTGTTAAATGGCCAAATTACCTGCAGGTTAATTGCTTTGTCTGACATATGAAAAAGTGGGCCCTGCATGTAGCATTGGATTATAGGTTGGCCTGCCATTCCATAATAGTTGTAGTGTGAAAGTGTCCTACTTTATGCTCATTCCCAACATTGGTGTTCATATCATTGATAAGGCTCCTAAAAAGCTTTTCCCGCGGGGCCAGTAACTAACCCGTTGAAAGTTAATGTTACAGCATTTTTTATCATTTAACTGTTACAGAGTTGAATAATCTTCCATCTATACAGCCTCATTTTAATGTGTATAGGTGATAAATACAGTAGAACCCCCATTTTACTTTTTTCATAGGACCAGGAAAAAATTATGTAAAATCCAGGAAATTTCAAAATCAGGGAAATGTGTTAAAGCAACTTTTTATTAAAGTACTGAAAGGATATAAGCACAGGAGTCTGTTTTACTGTGAGATACAATATTTACTGTGTTAATGACAAGGGTTAAACATTGCAGTGTTAATGTTACACTATGGGGGGGCATGTTCAAGAATCTCTGTCACATACACAACCTAAAGCAATAAGTGATTGGTGAATCACTGTTTAAGGGACAGACTAATTGGAATTGAACATTTACAGGCAGAACCAAGGGAAAATAAATATCTGGTTAGTATTTTAAACTTCTTTATTTCACAAAGCAGAAAAAAACAGTTTTTGGGAACATCAGAACAATATTTTGTGTAAATTTTTGGATGTAAAATCCAGGAAAACATTACTTAGGTGCAGATTTATCAAGGATCGAATGAAAATACTTCGAAATTTGACCAACTGAGATGAATTCGGAGTATTTTTTCGAATTAAAATTGACCTATTGAACAGATCAGTTTTGGTTTGAATGGAATGATTAACGTAGATGATCCAACTATTCAACAGATTTCTCCTCAAAAAGAAATGTGACTTCTCAAACTTAAGCCAAAGACTCCAAAAGAGCAATTCGGCAGGTTTAAGGTGGCGAAGGGTCGAAGTTGAATTTTTCAAAGAGGCAGTATTTTGAGATTTGGATTGTTCACTTCAAATCAAATTTTTTCCATTCAAATAGAATTTTAGTCAAAGTACCCAAAAATTATGTCGAAATTGGATTTTTTTAATTCAAATTTTCACTTTGAACCTTGATAAATCTGCCCCTTAATATCAAGGAAATGCACCCATTGAAATGCATTATAAATAGGCATAAAATGCGGGAAAACTTAAAATCAGGGCACTTGTCATACTCGTTGTCCATGACACACACATTTTTGCATTGTATCATTTGAAATAAAATATTTTAATATATGGGATGTTGTTCCTCACTAAAATGTCAATGTGGACTTTTGATAGTTGGAAAGGGCAGTCAGAGGCTTACAGCACCATGAAGCAGCTACAGCATAGCATTCAGAGAGTGTGGATTAGTTTGTTTTGATATATATATATATATATAATTGTTCACAAATGATGCGCACTCCTATTCATCTTGTCCTTTTATTCAAGATGAATTGGAGTGCGCATCATTTGTGAACAATTGCATTATCAACTATCTTGTGCAGCACCCAAGGTTGATTGTGAAGACTAAGAGAGTGCAGACCGTTTTGGTA